>VZTF01007882.1:266177-304369 GCA_013397755.1 Cnemophilus loriae | reverse complement strand
GAGTCACCATCCCTGGAGATGTCTAAGAGGTGTGTGGATCTGGGTGATGTGGTTTAGGCGTTATGGTAGAGCTGGGTTGATGATTGGCCTTGATGATTTTAAAGGTATCTTCCAAGCCTGATGATTCTATGGCTTTGTGAAGAGCAAGTCAGAAGGTTTTATCACTCCTCGTTCATATCTTTCTAAGTTGTGGGTCCTATTGCTTTGGAATTGCCTTGAAGAACTTTGAATCTGAGAAATTTGTAAAATCACCTGCTTGTATTTTCACTTCTGGGCTACTCCTGCTTTCTGTGGAGACGTGCAAATTGCTGCCTTATCTTTTAAAGAAAAAAAAGATAGCAATGAAGCTAGTCGTAAGTGTTTTTTGTATGTGAGAAAGTAATTTCCTGGTGTCTCCAAGTTGTAATTTTAAGAAAGAAGAGATATCAGTATTTGTAACAACTGACATTTAAATTGGTGGTAACCTGATTTATCTAATCAGCTTTAAACATATGGTGAACTTGGGCCAAATTAATTTCTACAACTTCATTAAACTCACAGCAGTTACGAGGAGACACTCTTGCCTTCTTTTCTTTTTGACCATTGTATTTTAATTTTCAACTTGTCTGTGTTGTTGTTTGTAAAGGAGAAATATATTCCGTTTGTGTTATTCTGTAGACACAGGAAGTTTTTGGGAACTTGGTAGCCACTATCTCAGGAAACAGACTTGTGGATATCCTGGTTTCATTCTACATGGGACAATTGGCTGCTTTCCCTTCACAAATGGTAGTTCTTAGGCCACCATAGGTAGAGACTGGTTTAGTCAAAGACTGTTTAAAAGGGGAGAGCATTTTAGTTGGGAACTTTGACAAGAGTTGCCGCCCCAAGTGCATTCTCCAGATCTGGGGAATTTTCTTTTCTTGCTTTGAGAAGCAAGAAAAGGTCTGGCATACAAAACAGAAAAACCCAAACATTAGTGCAATTCAACATGAAAATAAATAAAACCAGCCCCAGATTAATACCCTCCACTAAGAGAGGAGGCTTCTTGTAGAAGTCAAGTGCCTTTGTGTTGTTGCATAACAGGAGAGGTGATGGTCTGCCAGCTGCTGCTGATCAGAAGGCTGCCTTCAGTCCTGAAGAATCTCTAGGAAAGCCGTGCACCTCTTCTGCATGCTTTGTGCTCAGCTGATAAAAAAGCTGGTAGATGGGATGCATTATTTATGGGGCTTCTCTGTAGCACTATGGCTCTTCAGTAGGCAGAATGGAGGCAGTTCATTGCAGGGCATGTTGGCTCTGGCTCAGTATGGTGTTAACCATTTCTACGTGATGTGTAGTAACTTGGACAGTAGGCCAAGGACTGTGACATGTAATATGTTCTGTAAGATCCATTTAATATCAAGAAGAAGGAACCATTAAGGTTTTGTGAAAAAAATAAGCTATTTCCCCCGTCCCTGGTGGATGATTGGTGGCTGTCAAGGCACTTGCAGGTGATGTTTCAAGGAGAATCTGTTTACTTAGTGGATTGTGCCAAGACGTAATTAGGAAATTTCTGTATCTGATATGGGATCTACCAGTAGTAAGTTTTCAGAGTATCTTGCTTAGCTGTAGTTCATAATAGTGCACAACGTATAAAGATCTGTCATGGCTTCAGTTAGCCGGTTGTGAAATAGAGTGGATTCTCACAGGGAATATCGTGAGCTGTAATCCGCTTTGTTTATTGGCACAGCAAGAGCAAACAGGGGTGTGATGTGAAGTGATAACTGTGTGATGGCATAATTAAAGCTCTACATCAGTGGCGGTTGACTACTAAATGATCAGAAGAAATTCTGGGGTAAGCATGGGGAAACAACCATTTTTCATCATTATTGTCTTACAGCACTTATAAATAAAAGACCTTTTCAGAAGAATATGAGGCAATGTCTTGAAAACACTTTGAGGTTTCCTTGATTCCAAATATAAAAATATTTAGAGGATCACAAAAATTTCCATGATTTACATGACCAGGTGAATTTTTTTTCAAGGAGAATTGTGGATTTATGTCACAATTTATCACAGTCTTTTGAGTATATGTTGGATTTTGACAGGCTTTCTGTTACTATCTTCAGCAGTTGGAGCTCTCCTAATTCAGAGGGTAGAAGTATTTCAAAAGATACGAAAAATGGCCTTAAAGCAAAGGGTGGGAATCAATGCTTAAGTGGCAAGTGGTCTATTTCTGAGTTCTTGCAGAATGTCACATAGTGTGCTGTGGGATGCTGTACTTCACTATTTACCAAGTAAGGATAAGTTATGTTTCCATTTTCTGCCTTTTCCTTTTAAATTAAGCATTTTTTAAGAGTTACTTTTCTCCTCCTCTGTGTTTTTTTAACTGCTGCTACAATGGGGTTGTAATTGCAACCCAACTGCAATTGATTCTATCCATTGCTTCTGGTACTGCTACAGTATTCTGGTTTTGAAATTAAGGAGCCCAAGATTACCAGAAGCCCAGGATAAATCTCATGGGAAGCCTTTCCAGTTTTCTTCAGACATTTCTCATTCTTAAACCTGGTTCATATAGGGACACGTATTTCTTAAAATACAGCTTCTGGTGGGGAAAATGCAAAAGATGCATAATGAGCAAGTTTGGATACTTTTTGCCAAAAGGGCTCTTTTTGATCTATGTATGCCAAATGAATCTCTTAGAATTTCACTGCTTATAGCTATTCATAATAAATAAATCAATAATTAAAACTGTTATTAGGAAAAACCATGGACTTGTAGCCTTTGGAAAATGTAGTCCCCACTTCACTTTCTGCTAGAGTGGAACACATACAAATATGAAGAGTCTGATTAGGGATCTTCATTGCATCACTGCCAAGCTGATGCAATTGCTTTGATTTCACATCTACAGTTGGATGTAAAAATGGGTGGGACAAAGTTGATAAACAGGCCAGTAGTTTTCTTCAGTTAAAGTTAATGCTTTTGTAATGTATTTACTGAAGAAGAAAGAATTCTAGTAACTGGATGTGTGATCTCTGTAATTATTTCAATAAAACTTCCCACCGTAGCAATGTTTAGGAAACCTTTGGAATTGGTTAGGGAAAGGGCATTTCCGTGAATGACAAATGTCTTAAGGTTTTCTGCATGCCTCACTCAGTCTCCCCTGGTTGTGTTCACATTATTCCTTTGCTGTGAGTTGGAAAGGGGGCAGCCACGGCAGCTCCACGTGAGCTGGAATGTGGTTCTGCATCCACGTAGCACACGAGCATTTCTTTCTCTGCAAGTTCCTCACTTGCATCTCGGTATCTTTTATCTCTAATTCTTTATTGCTGATCCCAAATGCTTAAAAACTAATCAGGAACCAGAAGCCAATAAATTGATTTATGAAAAAAAGGTTTGTGGAAAGGAAAAACTTTTTAAAATTTGTCTTGTGACTTTTAGGCCTTTAGGGTTGACCTTTTTCAGATACTCTGAAAAACAAAAGCTAGAAACTCACAATACAGAAGAGAAAGATTTTTGCTTGTTCATACAGCTCCAGGGCTGGGAGTTTTAAGAATACCAAATATTGTAAAAGTTGCAATTAAATCTTAGTTACTAACTCTATTTATCCCCACATCCCAAGCCCCCTTGAACATTCTGAAAATAGGTAGGGTTTTTTGTCAAATATTTACAATACTCTTGCTTACAACTCAGATATTTTCCTTTGTTGCCTCTAAATAAGACCTAAAGAGCATATTTCCAGTAGACTGAAAAACACCATGTAGTCTGGAGAAACTGCCACATGCAACCTATCAGTCAAGGAAAGGTGAAATGTTCAGACGTGTTTGGCAATGGAAAAATGCATCATTTAAATTCATTTAAGGAGCAGTGCCTGATCCTTTAAGTTACCATAAATACAATCTCACTTTAAGCTTGTCTGATGGTATGCAGTGCTTTTTATTTTAAAAAATCAGTCTCTGGAAATATGTCATATATAAATTATGCTGACAAATAAGAAAAAATATACACATACATACATACATACACATATGGCACACATTTTTATTTATAAAAAATAAACCAAGAGTCATGCAATATGATGATATAAATACTTCTAATTTCAGAATGATTTACTGCTGGACTCTGTTACCTTAAAAAGGCCAAAATGTAGAATGATTCTTCCAGCAGATTTTCCTAAATCCTTACAAGTAACAAACTAACAAGTAATATTGATGGTATTTTTAAATACCAGCTTGATTACAAACACACATAAAATTTCTTTGACCGGCTTTGATAGTTTAATTCCTGTAGCTGAGAATGTGCTATAATTTAATGAGTTGAAATCTCTGCATCTTTGGTTTTGGTAAGGTAATGTTCACTTCTGTTAACTTAATATAAAGTATGTCATCACATTCTGAAGTGTGTTCTGATCACGGTGACCAGGAATGAAGGATAGTGAAACAGGCGGGGGAAATTCCAGATTACATTTTGCAGCTTGCATGCAGAATCAGTAGCTCTGGGAAGCCTTTTTCATGTGAGATTATTTCAAAACCATTCCCCATACGTGTCTCTTGTCACGTACAAGATCTGTTTGTACCCGAGTTAAAGTCAACAACAAACTGACTTGAGTGAAGACCAGTCTTTAGATTCTACTTTATAATTTAATATCCCAAGTATGTTACTTAAAAAATTTATTAACTTTCCAAGGGTTTTTTTACCAGCCTGAGCATTTGCTTCTGTAAAGTGAGTTTTTAAAAAACAAATCTCACACCTTCCAAAATATAGGATTCCCTTAAGAATCTCTTGTACCTTAAACAATGCCCCTTTTTCCTTTTAAATAAGGGTGACACAAAGGGTAAATCAGTATGGCAATTGTATGGAAAAATCAGGCTTAGCTTGCAGAGATCCTGGTTCCAGGGTACTTCTGTGATAATTGCATGTTTGATGATGATTTTGCATGATTTCTATATGGTCTTGTTACAAAATGCAATATTCCAGACACATGGACCTGGCATATGTTTAATCAATGTTTACTAATTTATTTTGGAAAGAACACAAATTTATCCTGAAAATTACCTGGAGAGGAATAATTCCACTCTGTTTTTTCATCATCACAATTTGCCTAACCTCCGCGTCTTGATTTTCTTAACGCAAGTTAGGTCTTTCTTAAATTATCATTCAGCAGTTCACTTTTGGTTCACTGGGCTCGCTTGTTTGGCATTTCACATCAAAACTGAGAAGCCAAGTATTGGTTCCTGAGAGGCATTTTGGGTTTTGTGCATTAAAGCATGAAACTCAGATATACCTGATAGAAAACATTCTACTTAACAGCATTCATATCCTGCTGATTCTTTTTAATGGATGACACTATGCTTATATGCCACAATATAAGATGCATATTAATAGAAATTAAATAGTAGGGGGGAAATTAACTGGGGGATCTGGGAAAGGAAAAAACCCAGCAGTCAGCTGTAAAATAATAGTTTTATACAGAAAGTTTTTGGTTTTTTAAGTTATAGAAACAGTAATTACTTTCTCAGTTTCTTCCTTTTTGTGTGGCTTAAGAATATATTACTGTGTTGTTTTTTTAATACCAGTCTTCAAGTTAAAGCTGATCACTGGAATTCTGCTAGGGAATTACTTTGGGATGTAAATCTGTGTGTGTAAATTATGTATGCATGAGCACAAGAATTAATTTTGTGTTCATAACAGCCAATTGTACACTCAGATGAATGTTTGCATATGTAGTCACCCATTTGGAACTGGGCCCAAACCAAATTAGAATTAATGTCATGGGCTACTTGCAGGATTTAGTTTTCAAGTCTGTTTATAATGATGCAATATACATTAAAAATACTCACCTCTGCAGACTGCATTCTGCAGACGCTGTTCTGGCTGCAAACCAGTGTAGCTGCAACAACTGGGAACCATCAGGTAAATATGCACAGTGGAGATAAGGGGCTGGTACATCGGGTAGAACTGTCATTGACACAAATCTGGTGCATGTGTAATGTTAAGAAACAGACTAGGCTGTGTAAGAGGATGTAGATAAGACTGCCCCAAGCACCTCTGCTTTTTCAAGCTTCTCCACTCCACACTGCTTGAGCAGCGGCTGTGCAAACCGGGAGATGGGCTATTTCCAGGAGACAGCCACTTCAGTTCAAACCCAGAGACGATAGCACGCCTTTTAAGAGTAATAATAGCTGCCAGCCATTGAGGGCCCCAGGGGATGTGATCTTGACATGCTACATGACATTCAAGAAGCCTGCCTGATGTTCTGTGTCAAGTTGAATGCCCAGGCTTGAAGTGCAGTGCTGGCGGGAGTAGGGTAGTAGACAAAAACCTTGTCTCTTGATTTAAATTGGATATTGCATCATTCTCATACTTAGCCATCTTCTGCAGCTAGGCACCCCAGACTCTCTGGTGGACAAGGGGTTAAACAATTTTTCATCTGCTGCCCTGTCCCTCCCTCCATGCTCTCTCTCTACACAGTGACTGTTACAGGACCTAGGCTCCTAGAAAGGCCTAGCATAATGCTGTCTGCCATCCCCTATTCCCACTAGAGTTACCCATTCCTTAACAGATCCACATTGAGCTTAGAGGATTATCTACTCTGTTCTCCTAAGTGGTGAGAACAGACTGAGACTAATACACACCAGTGTGGTCTCCTGTCACAGGCCACAGGAACAATCAGCAGAACCCTCTGTCTGGCCCCTTTGTTTGTGGTCAGACAGTGACATTGTCTCTAGAGAGGGAGTTAGTCTCAGTTTTAACAATGTAATTTCATTTTCTGTTACTGGAAGACAGTTCCAACCATGTACAGTTTCAGAGGTTTCTAATGTCAGAAGAAGAAAGAACACACTTACTGTACCATATCATCTTATTTAGGACAGCTGAGGAGTACCAAAAGAATGGAAGAATAAACCATAGCAAGGAAATGATTGCGCATAATGAGTTGTATTAAGAAAGAGGGAGTTAACTTGTTGTTTGGAGTCAAGGGAATGAGAACTGTTACTGATTTTTATTTTTTAAATTATTTTTACATTTTAATGTTCTTTAGGGTCAGATGACTTTCCGGTGTGAAATCTTGGCATCGGATGGAATACCGATACTTTAATCTTAGCCACAAACCTAGTACAAAAATGAATATACTGGAGAGTTTTTAAAATCAGATTCTTTTAGATAGTTGTTCATACATTGTCTTCAAGTATGAATAAGCCAAACATAAAGTTTTGTATGCCTATGGCATCCAGTAAAGATATTGTAATAGGAGTATGTTGTTTAAACTGTAGACACAGTCAAATCTATGTGATGAGACAATATCAGATGATGGCTTGTTTTCTGCCTATCATTGATTATTTCACTGATTTTTTTCTTTGCTATGTCATGGAGGAATCTCATTTTCAAGGTAATAGAACAATACTATAAATAAGTAGGATGTCTAACAGGGCTTATAAACCTGTATTTTTGAGATCATGTCCATGCAACTGAGGTGGAATGATTTGAGGCATAGCCTGAGGCAAGCAGAGAGAAGAGACTGCACAGGAAAACTAGTCTTGTAAGTCTCTAAGCACCAAGTGTAGAGAACAGGGACATGGGCAGGGAGAGGCTGAGCATGTGAGTGCACATGCCAGTTAGGAACAAACTACGCAGAGAACTAATGACAGGAAATGCTAATTTAATGATACAAGGGAGATTCTTTAGTCCAGCGATCACTGGACACTGAAAACATGTACACAAAATGATGTTCAAATTCAAAACTTAATCTTCCTTTATTCTTAAGGGGAATTTTTTCACCTGAAACTACCTGGAGTGGTAGTTTCACCTGACAACGTTGTTGTTTAGGAGCCCGTAAGAATTCTTTCTCTTTCCTATTGGTTTCAAAAGTCTCCTGTCTGAAAAGATGCATTTTTTTTTTCTGTTTTGCAGAAGTTTTTTTAGATTGTTCTAAAACTGAGATGTTTACTCTTGAAATCCTCAGTTCAGCTGCAGTCAATTCAGGGACCTTGGTGAACTCAGAGAACCTGTAGTCCACAGGGGTCATATGAACTATAGGTTTATAAGAAAATCTTACTGACTTCTTCATGGCACTGCAGGCTCTTTATATAGAGAAGTGATCTGGCACAGAAGAGGAAATAAATCAGTTCCTCAGGGGGAAAAAATGTGTATTTGCTAAGCTTTTTTAGGTAAGAATGTCCTTTAAATTCTCAGGGTTACAGAAATGATGAAATGTAGTCAAGTAAATAACTGTTGTTGTGGAAGAGATTATACTCAGAAGTTATTCTGACTTAGTCCCTTATGGGAAATAACAGCCATGAAGGCAGAGATAGAAACATTCTTTTACTCTTATCTTTGATACCTATATTTCTGAGAAAATTTTAGTCAATTTCAATTCTTAAAAGAAAAAAAATTAACTGTTGTCACACATATGCAACTAAGACCTTGCTTTGATTTATTTTTGTTATAATTTAATCTATTGCCCCTTTTAATAGGGTAAAATTAATAGGGAAGCAAGGTATTATTAATAGGGCTTATATTTCACCATCTAGAACTTAAATAGCAAATTATAATCCTCCTCAGCAGTACCGGAATTTCACCCTGTTGTTTCCTAGGTTTTATTAAAAATAAAAGGACATAATCAATTGCAAGTAACTTTCATCCAGGTCATCTGTTGAAGACTGTCTGAGATACTCGAAGAGAAGATGGAACATTGCCGGTGTGACCCTATTGGGATGGGAATTATTTAGGTGGTCCATATTTAAAAATGTGTTTCATCTTGCTCCTTCCATTTAGAAGATGATGCATAGCAAGTAGTGGGAAGTTGGTGGTCTAGGTAGGACTCACTGGGCTGTTGTACCTGTGGGCAGATTTCTGTGAAGGTGATCTGACGTGTCCTCAAGTCTGTCTACTTGAAATATAGCTCTTGGCTTCTTCAGTGGCCGTTTATAAAGTCTAGTGTCATCTCTTATCTTCCTGACTCACGGTCCTATTTATCACTTTTACCAAGCATATATCCCTTATAGCCAGCTTGAAATGCCGTGAAAATGGACTGCGGGATAAATAATTAGTGATTAGTAGTATCCAGTAATCA
Source organism: Cnemophilus loriae (assembly GCA_013397755.1). Classification (NCBI taxonomy): domain Eukaryota; kingdom Metazoa; phylum Chordata; class Aves; order Passeriformes; family Corvidae; genus Cnemophilus; species Cnemophilus loriae. The sequence continues at coordinate 295,344 of VZTF01007882.1, read as the reverse complement.
TCATGGCTTTACATTTCATCTGTGTAGAAAATTTCAGCTTGTCTAGATATTTAGCTTACTTGTAACTTCAGAGATGGCACTGCTTATCTACTTTTAGGGTTCCCAGGAAAAAGCTTGTTGAGACTTGCTGCTGGTGTTCTCCAAGAGGTTTCATGCCAAGTTGAGCTGGAGCTATCAAGTTAGCAGAAATAACGCTTCTGATTTGGGATTGTTTTTTTCAAGGAGAAAAAAAAAATTAATCTCTTCCTTTTTCTATCTTCCATTAATAACTTGGTCTTTGAATATTGCTTTGAAAAAGTGAGTGGTGCAATCCTAAATACGACTACTACATGGTGTTGTGTAAACCTTTGCCTGAGTGTTTATAGGAAAGCAAATAAAAGTCTAGTGTATCACAGCCTGGCACAGAGACGCAAAATCCGTTTCTATAGGAGACCCACCTCTCAAACATCTCTTTCCCATAACTTCAGTGTTTAGTAAGCTATTGAAATCCAGCATGTAATAAGGTAAAACGTGCATGACAGTGGCATAGATAATGCCAGTTTGTTGTTTTACAGCATCTGTAGTGAAAAGAGGATGAAAATGGGGTGCAGGATAATAGCATCAGAATAATAAGGATACTGAATCTTGTTTGCTGTCTGAATAGCTGTTAGGAGGGCTAGTGTTGTGGCAGTGTAGCCGTGAGATTTTTGGTGGTGGTTTAGAAACAGGAGTGGAAGGGTCTGGTGTTTATCATTTACAATAGAAGCTCGTTATTGCTGGGTGTGCTGCTTGTTTCCCCTCTGCCCCCCCTATTTTTGTGCCAATTAAATGTAAGTTGTGGTTTGCAGATACTGATCATTGCCCTGAGCAATTGGGGGAAGATGTTGCTGGTGCTGCTAATAGATAGTTGGATGTGTCTGTGTCACAATTCATCAGATAAGTTGAGGAGATTGCCAGCTCCAGAGAGGTCCAGCAGCAATTTGTTATACTTGAAGCATGCTGCTTTGCAGACAAAGGCTTTAGTGGTTTGCTGCAGTCAGAGGGGAGTAATGGCATTTAGGCAGTGCTAAACAAAGTTTTCTGTCCTGTACTTTTTCCCGCTGTAGGTCTAATAGCTTTAACATGCTGCTGGATACATGATAGTTTATGGCACGACTGTCATATGTACTGTTTGTTCAAGTCATCTCCATTCCCCCATCTCTTTCTGCCCTAGCCAAATGATGATTCCAAACAAACCCTGAAAATGCATTTGCAACTATAGGGTTATAGAAACAGGATAAGGGATACATATGCTGACTATTCACTCGTGCCTGTTTGTTTAGATGTTCTGGTTTCCTTGTGCTCGACATTTACAGCCCAGTCAGTGGTAAACTTCATTTGGTAAGCATTCATTCATTTGCAGATGTTAGTGTTCCACTGATCTTCCAGGACTGCAGTTCAGATCCAAGTTCATTTCATAAGTGGCTGATGGACTGCGTTAAACTGTTTTTTGTGCTTAAGTCAATGTACTGCCAAGTATCCACATCACTAGGAAAATCACGATTGTCAGGGAGAAACTGAAGATTTAAAGCCAGTCCCTTCAGCCAGTTGTTGATTACTGTATATTGGAGCCAGTGGAGCGATGAGAAATTACTCCATCTGAAGGTATGGTGATACACATAGTTCCACCTCATCAAAAAGCAAAATGTTTTCTACTCAGGCCAGTGCTGAGTCCCAGTGTCATGACTGTAGAAGGAGTTTGGCGGCGGCTGCTGTTCCTGCAGCTGTCCCAGAACTTGCAGAATTCTTTTGAGCCCAGTGGTTGAACTGCTGATACCTGTGCTGAGGCATGAAATTTATCAATAAGGAAAAAAAATGAAACAAGTAATCAAAAATATCTGTGGACTATTTATCCTGGAAAATGTCATCACTAACCAAACTATTAGGTAAAAATGGGCACATTTTTGGCAATATATAATATATTTGGCATATATAATATATATAATGGGCATATATATGGGCAAATAATTTCACCATATATAAAAAGCAGATAACTAATGTTGGTGATACAAAAATATGAACCGTAACTGAGATCTTTCCTATTATTATTGGTGCAATAATAGCAACTTGCTTTAGATTTCATTGTGTGCTGTCTGTAGCTGTAGTGTTATGTATACAGCCAAGGATGTTGGTGAATAGCCTGACAAAATCCAGAGGTGAAAGAAGAGGTTGTAGACCAGCCTAATTTCCCAGAGGCTTGCCAAAGCGAGAAGAAATTTGACTCTTTCAGGACTTGATCCCTCCACTGAGAGTAGGAAGTGATGCTGGAGATAATTAGTTGAGTGGGCTCTGCAAGAGAAGTTTTTGGGAACTGTGCAGCTTGTTGTTGTCCAGTGTTTCTTTCCTCGGGGCTTCAGTTATTGTAATATCCTGTGTAGGAATGGACAAGTCTCACTTTCTCTCTAGCTACGGTACTGCTGGAAGCATCCTTTGCTTACAGAGAATGTTCCTCCAACTGTATTTTTCTCTCTCCGTGGACCTTTTTTGTTTTGTTGGCTTCTGCTTCTGCGCAGTATATCAAACAGCTGCTCATCTTCAGAGGAATTCATGACCTGTGGATACCCTTCCTACCATCTTTCCTTCCAGACCAAGAATTCAGCACTGCTGTTGATCAGTCCTCACTGACAACATCCCCAGAAAATTTGTCCCCTTTTTCAGTTAATCTTCGCAGGCTCTTCCTTTCTGTCCTTCCCGCTTGTTAGGCAAAGGAAATACCCTAACATCTCATTCCCTCTTTAAAACTTCTGCTTTCTGCAGTGAAGGAAATTTGACAAACAGTAAAACTGTCCTGAGACCACAACTTACTACAGTAGTGAATATTGTCTCATTTTCTCTTCAGTCTCTCAAGGTCTTAGTGGGCATGTGTCACTTTGTTGGGGGCAGAAACAATGGGATTTGTTCTATGCTCACATCTCCTTGCTTCATGAAGGGTCTTGGTTCAGAACCTATATTCTAAACTTCTTAATGTGTCAGCATTTATTCACAGAATGGCTTGGGTTGGAAGGGATGTTTAAAGATCGTCTGGTCCACCTACTAATAATGTTCATAATATAGCATTTATAATAATGTCAGCTATTTGTTGTTAATGTTACTTGGCTGAACAGGGAACTCAGCTTGGAAGTCAGGAGGAAAAATAAATCATGTGTTCTCTGGAAACAAGGTCAGGCTTTACAGGACGATTACAGGTGGTCAGTGCTTCCAGCCTGTGACTGTTTTTTGATGCATTGGGATAATGCCCTTAATACAATGCTTAAATTTTTGATAATACCCCAAGTAGCCAGACAGTTCGACTACGTCATTATTGTAGATCCCTTCCAGGTAAACTATTCCTTCCCTTCTTCCGTGCTTTTTCCTACTGCCTACTTTCCCTGCCAGTATGTGCTGAGGTAATGTCTGATGACATTTCTTCCCAGCCCTGCACTAGCAAAAGGGATTGGATATCTGTAACTGTACCCCAGTCTAGCCATTGGCTCTGTCACCCTGTAGGTCACCCCAAGATAATGGGACCATTTGCACAAATGTGCAAAAAGTATGTGTGATGTGTGGTTTTTGAAAGTCTTCCCTTTTCATCCAGCTGAGATGGGTTTTCACAGGATGGCAAAACCCCACATCACTGACATTAGCGAGGCCCAGAGATCAAGCCCTTGGTATGATGCAGGATGTACTTCTCATCTTAATGGTTTCAAATATTTTGGAGGTGCCAATTTCCCTGTAGTTTTTATTTCTACTCCTCGTACTTATTTTCAGAAATGCCTTAAACTGTTTTCCTTCGAAAAACATAGTAAAACACAAGAGCCTGAGAACAGCAGGGCTCTCTCAAAGGGAAGGTCCCTCTGGCCCAATACTCTGTCTCTGAAGTGTCCAACCACCAGTGTCTGAAGAAGAGCACATGAGCACCAAAGTCTAGTCCTGCCAGGGTCCTGGGGGTGCTCACAGGCCTCAGTGGCTGGGACTGCCCTCCCCTGGAACCCCCAACCCCACCATCTCCTGCCAAGAGCCCAGGGGATGTGTCTCAGCTCAGCCTAAGACCTTCAGTCCCTGCCTGAGCCCTGCTGTAGGTGTGCACGTCTCTGCCCCTGTCTCCTGGGTGGGCCTGGGACCTGCACTGCTGAGAGCTGCTCTCCGGGGTGGAGCCCTCGGACCTGGGTCAAACCTTGTCATGCAGAGCTCTGGGTTTAACATGGCATAACTACTCTGTTCTATTTCCTGTGCTCACTGTAAGTTAAGTAACACAGAGGCTGTTACTTGCCTGCCATGACAGGGACTTTTCAGCTCCAAAAACTGAAGAGGATGCATAGCACAAAGTTTACGACTTGAGATAGAATTTTCTTGTTGTTTTTCTGAATCTGTTTCAGAGCCGATGCTCACAACCATTACCACAATGTGCATGGGTAGCCAGGAGCAGGCTGATGTGTTCTTCAGTTTAGCTTGAAAATATATCCTTTGCAGTCTGGCAAAGGCTAGTGACAGAGCTACAGAAAATAGCAGCAGAAATGCATGCCAAGCAGCTCCTGTTTCCTGAAGAGAATGTGAAGAATGATCGGGACCAACCACACACAAAAGAAAAAGAAGAGGAGGTGTGTCAAACTGTGGTGAATTTCTGAAGTATGACACATATTGATGCCAAGCACACTTTTTGCCTTCCAAAGCTCACTCTGTTGCTATGCTTCTTGTCCTCACCAGTGGTCAGGCTCAATGCTGCAGAGGAAGGCAAACACCCCTGGGGACCAGTGCCAATCTACCCTGGGGGAAAAGTCCTTCCTGACCTGAGTGGGCAATCGGCTACTCCCTGAGCACATGAGCAAGACGTGGCTCCTCACCTCACAGGCTGATCACACCTCCCAAGAGATGCCTAAGCCCTAATCTGCCCTACCTAGATTCATTTCAGGAGCTTCTGAGACTGATCACATGCCCCTGGACTGATCTACCTCGAGGGCAAGAATCCTTCCTGCACCAGTGGATGATTCAAAGTCCTGGGAGCCCTGGAAACATCTCTGCACCTCTTTTCTTATGGCTGCTGTCCCTGGCTTCACAGGGAATGAGGACAGGGAGCTCTGCAGTGCTGCTCAGGGAGGCTTTTACTTGGTCTGGTCACAGCTATGTAGCTGAAAAAGATTTTCATCCCTCCAATGAGCTCTGAAGGTGGCCTTGCAGCAGAGAACTTCCACCAGCCTTGTCCAGCATCTGGTCTCCTTTTGTCAACTCCCTCCAAGTAATTTCACCAGCTCCTTGGAGAATTCCTCCTGGATGTCTTTGAGCTGGCCCTGGGCCAATTCTGGCAGCAGGACACAGGAGGATGCTCTGTTTTATCCTGCCCCAGGTCACTGCGAGTGCTGCACTGCTGGGTGGTGGCACTCTGACATGGGGGTGATGGGACCCCTCATGTGCAGCATCATCCTCCCCCCAGCACCGTTCATGGGAAGGCTTTTGAGTGCTGGCCCCAAGGTGCTCCCTGTGCCCAAGAGGCCCAGGGTGCTGTCCTTGCCCTTGGTGACCATGCACTGGGCACAGCTGGTGGGCATTCCCCACACGTTCTCTGCCCCTCAGCTCCCAAGGACCAACCTCGTGCTGTTACTCCTCTCTCAGGCTGTGGCAGAACCCAACCCCGCAGCCCAGAGACCACCCCTATCAGCCATCCCCTTTTGTGCCAGAGCTAATGTCTATGAGGTCCTGCACAGAGGAGGACCAGGGACTTGATCTGTCTGGATACGAACCCTTTTCCTGGGGCATAAGGGGGCTGATTTCAGCAACTGCAGCCTGGAGGAAAGCCAAAGTGAAACCAGAGCCGTAGGCTGAGTTGGACAGAGCCAGCAGATCACCAAGGAAATAATACAGACTGAGAAACCAGTAAGTGGAGGTGACATTGGTGTGGTGGAAAGGTTGGTCATTTTTGGACATAGAACATTTGGATCTGAGCCCAAAGTACAGTCAGGCAAATAAGAACTCTTCCAAACCGGGAAAATAGCTCATTGCTGCTTTCACTGTCATGTTCCCTTGTTCCACTGAAACGAAGCTGGGCGAATCCTCTGTTAAATACACTCGCTGTCTGTGTTTATATAGGATGCAAAACACACTTCAGCCTTGGGTAAAATTTTCATAGCTCGTTTATCACTTTATGCTTTCTGAAAGTTATTTATGAGAGAAGAGTTCAGTTGTTCTTGGAATTCACTACCAGCTTGTTTTCAAGCATAATGCAAACTTAAAATTTTATCTCATAAAATCCCATGTTATATGGTATGTATAGATTTCTTTTTCTCAAAGTCCTCTGGACAGGAGCACCGATGGCAGATTTGTCTCTAGCCTTGCTCTGCCTGCTGATCTCTCTTATCACATTTGAACATGTGCTAGGGCCTGTCTTGTCACACTGAGCTTCCATCAAAATGCTGAGATTCTGTAACTGAGTGGATATAGTCTGGCAGCTTTCTGTACTCATTGCACCAGTTTTGCAGACTACCTACCAAATATGTGCTAAAGACTGTTTTTCATAGTTTCTTTTAAAAAAGAAATTAATTAATTTCTAAATAAAAAAGAAATGTAATAAATTAATTAAAAAAACATTCTTTCATATTTGAATGATGTCATGAGCCACAATGGCAGTCTCAGATGGTTACATATGGTGGGCATATTAAGAAGCAAACTCTTCAGTCCTTCTTGGCAGCTCTCCTCCAGGCATGCAGGGCCTCTAAAGAGCGGCAGTTCCTTTTTAATGTTAGATTCCCACCTGTCCAGCCACCTCCTTATCCATGTCAGCAACAACCTTCCTCTTCACTACATGGCTGCAGAATTCATTTAAAAGTTCATCAGCAAGCTTTAATCACGCTCCTGGAGAGTAAAGTGTATCTCCAAAGACATGAACTGCATCACACTGGCCCACCAGGGTTTGGTCTCTTGTAGTTTTCTCAGTGCCTGGACTGGTTTGGTCCTTTCTCCCATGTAACTTCCCAATGGAAGCTCAGTTAATGCCAGCCATGGATATTTCCTCTTTGAAGAGGCAGACACCAGTTCTCAAAGGGGCTGGACTGACACCACCAGCCCCGTGTTCAGAGCCCACCCACACACCCCATGCACGGCTCAGCTGGCCGGCGGAGGCTGGATCTGATTGTGACTGCGTGGAGCTGGGCTCCAGCAGGTTACTCACGGGTGGAAGCCCCCTTAACGCATCTCTCAGGCTCTACCCTTCACGCTTTGCTGTCATCAAGTGTAGGAAACAGGGAAGTTCATGGTCAGGTCTTTTGAATTTAGATTGTAAAAAAACAGTGTTCAAGAATTTAGCTCTCCTTGTCCACATCATATTCTGGATTTCATGGCACCCATGAGGTAGAAAACTCCATCTCATGGTATAGTTCTACAGCCCCCATCCTCCCCACCAGCTGAGGCCTGGAGAGAAGACCATTACTATCTGATGGCTTCCAAAACTGGGCTGCAAATTGAGAACAATGTGGTAGATTTTCAAATTAGCGAATGGAAGATGCCACCTGAAAATAGCATGATGTTGCTATCTTTTTAATTTGCCTTTGGTGTAAAACAATCAGAATTTTCATTTTATATTAATACATACAAGATTTTTACTTGAAAAAGCTGGAGTGCTTTCCACAACAGATGTAACTCTGATTTTGAGCCAGATTTTAACGCAACTGAGGTTTGTCTCTGGGCAATTAAAATCTTCAATTAACATATTAATTATTTTTCTAATGATATTGCATTCTTTTTGTCTTCTGAAGGGAAAAGAAAATGTTTAATTTGTATACTGGTTTGTGAGTTATTTAGCTAATTTACACATGAGAATTTGCTAGTATTTATCTTGCAGTCATGCATTTATTTTAAGGGATTTTATATATTTCCTGTTCTAGTAGCTTCAGCTGGCAGGTGTAATTACCAAACCTGAAAAATGCAGGAGTTTCTCTTACATGTTTGTATTTGTTGAGATAGAAGGAACAAACACTTCTAACATAAATAAATGGTGCTACCTATCTTTCTCGGATCTTTATAAAAACTGAAAAACCTTTCAAATATCAACAAATATCAAACAAATTGTTCAGCACTGAATGAAACAATTTTTCAAGCTTGAATAGGTTTTCTTGCTTTGACTAGTCTGTACTGCACATTGTGGCTGGAGACCAGCTGGGCTAATTGCTATACAAACTATCCCATGGGTTAAGAGAAAGCAGTATAAGAAGCATGGGCTGCAGCCAGAGGCCAGGATACAGTAGAAATGTAAACATGTACAAGCAGATTTGTGCACATGGGCTGATGGATTTAAAAGAGACGCTGAAATTTAAAAGATTTTAGCTGTTTGCATTCCAGCTTTACTGTGATCAGGGTTTTCTTTGCAAAAAGTGTTTTTGAGTAAGAGATTTGAAGCAGGATGGCAGCTACTAGCAGGATATGAGTCTTAAGATTGCTTCAGGCAGGACATGGCGTGCATAAAGATTGTTAATATACTTGTATGATAAACTAAAAAAAAAACAAAAGTCCACAGAGACTACTTAAAAGGCAGGACAGGAGGGTCAAGCATCAGCTGTGGAGACCAGCAATGGCTTCTGTAGGGGGACAAACCTGAAGGAAATGAAAAGTGAAGGGGGAGAAGGGAAAGATGGAATAATAGCAGAAACTAAGGAGATGGGTAAGAAAACTGAAGGGAAAGGGATTGAGGCATAGCTGGGCTTATCAGGGCTAAATAGCAAACAAGAAACCTTAATGTTAAATGACGGGTGATGAAAGAGAAGGTGTTAGGTAAGGTGAGAGAGATAAAAACAGAAGTCAGGGAGGTAGAAAACATCAATTGAATCAGCTTCAATTTGCTTGATTTCCAGAAGGAGAAATAGCTTAAGAAAACTCCACTGCTGGGTGGACTCTTCTCCCTACTTTTCTTCTAGATCATGATAATCTCGTATGGAGACCTAAGAAGAAACGACTCATCCTCTGAGCAGGGCTGATTTTGTTGACAAACTGTTGTTCCCAGACAGAAAATGAATGTGTACACAGGCTGTGAGTAGTCTCAAAACAAGCAGCACAGCTCCTGTATTCCTTAGTCTGTTTCTCTCACCTCTTCATCACACAGGTTCTAAACATAATACTTCTGATTTTCCTGGCCCTTGAGATGATATCTTTGCATATGCATTTATTGAAATAAGCGCTGTTTAGACTTTCATTGCGATAGCAACTGGCAGACCCCGTCATGGACTGAGACGTACAAATGCTGTACGAGAGCCATGTGAAACCCGAACTCAAGTGCCAGGAAATGTGCAATCTGAATGTAAAGACAGGAGTTCATAGGTGACCAGAGACAGCCAACAAAGAAATCCAGAAAACAGTGTTCATCTGAGCAATGATAGTGTTTCTGATCATAGGCGCTCCAATTTACCTGAAGTGCACTTCAATTACAATTACGATTCTGAAGCACGTCATTTAATATAAATGTACCCCTGAGTAAATCTATCCATATGTAAGATGGCGCTTTTCCTATCTACTGCTGTTAGTCTGAATGCATACAGGCACACCGGCCACTTGTCCTGGAGCAGAGGATGAATACAGCACAGGGGGACAGAGCCCCGGCCACAGCGTGGCACTAGAGCTTTGCTGCCCACGGGGTGTTCTTGGCTGGCTGGGGTGATGGCAGCTGGGCTTTCTGTCAGGTTTGCTGTAAACCCTGAGCAACGTCATTCTTTCTGGATTAAATGTGTGAAGGGATCACAACACATTCTGTCTCTGTGCAAAAAATGCTTTCTGTGACTCCCTATAGGTTTTGCATGATATGTGAGCCAGGCAGTTTAGGTAGATAAGCACACTGGTTTATTTTTGCTTCCCATTCACAAACTGAGTGACTTGAATTGAGGTCTGTAATGCTGAAATGCTTTGAGGAAGAAGGAGTGAGAAAATTTATTGCAATACCTTGGAGTTGTGTTGTCTGGCACAGCAGGAGGCAGATGGGGTGCAAGTCTGGAAGCTCTTCCTCCTTTCAGAGTGGTCTTGCAGCATCCCTGCTCTGCATAACCTGCTGGTGTGTTGTGGATGGCTCTGAAAGGCGGGGGTGAAGTTGTGGGGTTTTCACATTGCCTGTGAGAATGAAAATTTCTATGAAAGCTGCATTAGAACTGGCTTAGGAAGAGACCTGTGCCTGTGCTTTTATCTCAAATCACAAAAAGTATAGAATGGAGTGTCTCCGCTGTATATGGCATAATGTAGTTTATTACTTTTTGTTGTGTGCGAAGCTACTAAGTCTGAAACCAGCTTCTGTGTGTCTGTAGAAAATTCATGGTGACTGGTTGTGAGAAGAGGATTTACAGTTCAGCTATTTGGAAGAGTTTTGCTGTGTGCGCTTCTAACAGACAGCTAAAAAAAGTGTGGATTAACTTCTCTGAGATTGCCTTTAAAGATGATGTGGCTCCTTGCCCAACTTTGGGATCACCCTGCTTTATTTCCAGTGTAAATACGCTTTTCCAATAAAAGCAAAGGGCCACCAGACTATAGGCAGTTGGTAAATTTGGGACTAAAATGGATTAGGTCCATGAGATTTAGTGCCTTGTGAAAGACAGAGATGACAAAGCAATGTGTACTTTTATTTTGTCTAATTTCATGGCTATTACATGTTTTGAAAGTCTTTTAATAACAGGGGAGTATAATCAAATGGCTTTGTTTTGTTTTATAAATATTTTTTTTCAGATGAACGTTTCTGAACAGTTGAGCATCTTCCTAAATCCAAAGCTTTTGGTCCTCCTCTTCATTTTTGTGCTCTTGATGAATTGACAATTTTAGTAGTGTGTTGATCCTGTTGTTTTAAGGCTTCTCAGCTGTCTTTGAGTGCACACCAGAAACTGATGGTGGGGATGAATAGTAGGGTGGGCCAACAGTCTCCAGAGGTGTGTGATGGGAGGAGATGGGGATATCAAACTATCTGGTTGCTGATGGGCTTTCCTTGCTAGAGCTGTGGAGAAGCTATAAAGTATCAGTGTGCCCTGGTCACAAAAGAGAATGAGGGAGAATGAGCTGAAGTAGAGGCATCACAAATGTTGCTGATGTGGCTGAATTGTGGATGTCTTCTGGTTTTTTAATTGTATTTTAAAGTTTTATTACTGCATGTTTGAAGAGCCTTCTGTCCTTGCTGATTAGCTCTTCTTGATTCAGATTTACGTTTCTCTCTTTGTTTCCTTGTTTCTCTCTGTGTAGTTTTGTAATGTGTGGATGTTTTAGAACTGTTTGAGGCTGAATAGAGAAGCAGAATCTTGTTCACAGTATTTTGTGGTCTAATCTTGGACTATCCAAACTATATATTGAACTATTTGAACTGGATATCTGGTCAGCTTCGGTATGGTACACTGAAATTTACTTTCTTTGTGCCTGGTCCCTGCAATATCCATGTTTATCAATAAATTGGTGGGAAGAGGAAATGCTGGTCAGCTGGCACCCATCTCATTCAATGTGAGGATTTCGCAATGAAACTGAAGATCCGCTATAGGCATCTTTTGTTTTCTTTCAGTTTTTTCCTAAGTTAAATGGATACAATGCTTAATCTTACATGGTCTGAAAAGTTCATTGTACTTAACACCGTTTCAGCACTGAAGTGCATGACAACGTCCAGCTCTACTGGAATGTAATGTAGTTCACTGTTAACTTGGGTAAGGAACACTCGGTACTGAACAGTGGAACAAATCAATTAATAAAATGTTATCAAAGACAGACAGGCTTTGGTGGAAAAAACAATATTTTTAAATGTCGCTTATGTTGGTTATGGGATACATGCTGAGTTAACCTCATTGAACTTTTCCCCAGGAATTGATGCGCTTACAATTGGCGGGTCATTATGCTGCTCCACCTGTGTAGTGTTAAGGTCAGTGTGTTTTTCTGATTATAAAAACCATCCATACCATTCCATTATAAATTCACTACCATTCATATAATGGAATGTGCCAAAGCTCAGAGCTCGTTGCAGCTGCCCCCGGTCCGTGTTTAAGATCAAACAAAGGGGTTCAGGTAATTTGAGCACCTTTTTAAGAACACACCCAATCAAGCTTCATTTGAAGTGATCTTTCGTTATTTGTGTTTTTTTCCTTTTTTTGTAACCTGCTAAGCATCCATCTGATGTCAGTGTTGGGTTTGTTTTGTGTGGCTGGCCCAAGAATTCTTACTGAATCAAGACATGGTGATTATAAGATCCTAGCAAGGAGGTCCTGGGAGCAGCAGGCAACTGTACCACTGCAGTTGCACGTATCCATGCCTAGGCAAAGCACAGAATGCATCAACCACTCACCTTCACAAGGCATTTTCTGAAACCTGCAGCTTCTAACTGTGAATTAATTCTGAGTCATCACGACACACAAATCAGCCATCATGGTAGACACTAATGTGTGAGATGCAGGGATGTATGACTACGGCACTAATCACTGACTAGAGGAACCTGTGAGATTATGTGCATGCGTAACACACTGCTGCTGTATGCATCTTCCTGCACAGCTTAGTCTTCTCAATTGTTATGCGTTATCAAAGAGAGCCAGAATGTGCATTGAAGCTTATCTAGTGTTATTTCTGTCACTGAAATGTTGATATGGTTGGGGCTTTTGTTTGAGTGTTTGCTTCTACATTTTCCTTTCTTATTCATCATCCAAATAACTTGAATTCTGTGAAGAGGAGGAGTTCAGTGAACAGCCATGTCTGTCGTAGGTCATTATGTTCTTCCAGTTTCATGAGGACGTATCCTTTCTGTTTCAAGTTCTGCACTTCATAGTAGCCAGTGAGAGCCTCAGGCGCAAGCAGTTCTGCTGGGGAGGCATTTGAGCCTCTGTGCAAATTAAGCAGTGCTGTAATTGCTGAGGAAATACATGAAGTCTCTTGATGATGACAACTGAGAATCTTTGTGGACGTGTCCAACAGTACTCCTCCTTTCTCCTCTGTCTAGCTGCAAGCTCAGTGGTATTCGACATGCATATAGACTCACAAAATGTGATGAAGAATCACAGAAAGACTCTTTGGTGAAGAGTAATCCTTGAATATCCTAGTTTATGAAAACTGTTCACAAGCTAACATTTCACATGACAATCATTTGAATTTTGCAGCTATTGCATCAGGTAAGTACATCATCAGAAGTGGCAGTTTCTTTTATTACTCTGAAAAAAAAGAAAACCAACAAACTAAATTATATATCCCCACCAAGGATGATGCAGGTCATGGTAGGATTGCATGTTTTTGCTCAAGTGAAAAGACTTAAAAGGAAGGGCATGTTTAATAGCAGAAGTGGTATGAAAAACATTGAAAGTAGGGTTTGTTTTAGTAAAGCAGAGTGCATAATATCTGTTTTAACTTATGAGCAAAACCATATTTTTCTTGGGCATCAAAAGGATGTATTTGCAGAATTTTCAAATTCATCTGTGGCGATGATTTTCCTAAGTTTTAAAGGAATGGATCCCTCACTGCTAGCTTAAGTGTCTTAACAAATCTGAACCTTTACATACAACACCACAGGAGATCCTGGAAGTTGTATTAAATATGTTCCACCAAGAATCCTGCCAGGAATAGGTAGCTGATGCAACAGCAGGAAGAAAACAAATTACTTACTTGCTACAGCATATTCAACTGACTGTGACCGCTTTGTCACCTCAGGGTGGTCTTGTGGTTAAGATAAGGGAGTCTTGGTCCTCAGTCTATGTGGACAGCTGTATTCAGATGTACCGAAGTGATGTAAATCACATGGCACAAAGTGCTGTCTATTAGATATATTGCCTATCTTTTATTGACAAAATTCCTTAACTGCAGCTTTGGTTCAGTTTCTACCACTCCCCTCTATGTATGGAGGAAAAAAAGCAAAACATTTCCTAAATGGAAAAATGCCTTTCCTCAGTTCCTTGCCCCACCTTCCCTCTCCTCATTCTTGTATGGAAAGCATGTTGAACTAAGTTTATAACAAAATTTCCAGCTGGACACTTTTTTATCCTTTATTGCCATTATTAGAAAAAAAATTAGTTTCCATTTTAATTTCAGCATGGATTACTTCAGGGAAATCAAACCAGATGCACAATTTCGTGTATGGCAATGAACAGTAGGTGCCTGCAAGGGCATTTACTTGTCCTTCCAGATAAGGCTTTTGAGTTGCAATGTAGGCATTGGAGATAAGTGCCAGTACTTCTAAGCAGTTTGAAGACTTGATGTGTACAAGGAGTGTAGGACCCCCCCAAATCCTTGGGGAGGCCTGAGCACTATTTAGAAGTGTTTAAGTATCTAATTTGATTTCTTAAATTAATTTCCCTACATATGCCCTATATAGTCAACAGAGTGAAGTCACGCTCCTGTCGATATTTCAGAGCACCCTTTTCTCTGCCTTAACTGTATAACCAATATAAAAAAGTTACCCTCAGTCAAGTGCTCAAATCTCAATGCAGGCTATATAGAAACACGGCCAAAAAAATTATGTTACTACACAATCAAAATAAGGTCCCAGTTACAAAAGGTGTTAGTGCTCTAGTACGTGGTGGCTCCTGTCAAGTAATTTCTGCCTTTGAAAAGGTCTTCTCTAGATGAGACACAGAACAGCATATTAACCGTTTGCTTTGCATTTAGCCCTTCATTAGGGAAGAGGGCTGATATTGATCCACCACTTTAAAAAATGATCTCTTTTGTGAGCATTACATTATGTTTGGTCTATCAGGGGCCACTGTAGCACGTGTGCTTTTTGTAGTATGCTGTGTATTTTCATTAAGACACACAGCAATGTTTTATTCTTTAATTAGAGTTTATCAGTTGTGGAGTTCATACATTCAATAAAAAGAGTTATTTATGGGAAAAAGATCTGTTGGTGTTCCTATGCCAAATGTTGTAACTGTACAGTTGTTACCTGGGGTTTATTTAGGACTCAAGACAGAAACTTTTCAGATATCCTTTTGTAGTGTAATTCTTGAGCAAAAATAAACAACAATAAATAAGCTATAGGAATTATTTTTTATGAAACAGCACCCATTGGTAGAACCTATACTGAAAGCTATTTTCCAGATAAAAGCATTTTCCCATATCCAAAATAAAGCATTTTGCAATCCCTTTGCTTTAAGCTGTGCCTTATATACTTGCTTTGCCTTTTTTCATGCCAGTGACAACCAAAATATGTAAAGAATGTGCTTTGAACTCTGCAACTCTTCTTATATGTTTGTCTGATAGGCAGAAGAGCCAACAGATTCACCAAAATCCATTTGGGAATAAAACGAATGGTGGTTAGCCAGCCTGCAAGCATGAAGGAAACCCTGGCTCTTCCTGTAGACTCTCAGCTGTGTGCTGGTGGTCCCAGGAATGGCAGCAGGATATGGGAGAGTGGTTGGAGGAGAGGTGGAGCAGTGAACCAGAGCCCTTGCTCTCCTAATGTCTTTTTAATGAAAGTACATAAATATTGGCTGGGATGGCAGTTATATCTTAATGGAGAAATTAGAAAACAGATTAATTTTTTGCACAATTCCCTCTTCCTGTTTACATTGGTCCCTATTTCCAGCACCAGTTTAATTAAAGGAACAATTCTCTGTATTTGCTTATTATCTGCCAGACATGTAAGGGAATAACTATTTATTTGGAAAAACGTAAGGGTGCTTAAGGGCACCACCAGAAATTAAGACGTGCTTTAAAAGACAGCACAACTGACCAGTATTACCATCCAGGTTATTACGAAGGGAGCATTTAAAAGGAAATTTGATGATGATTGCCATTCTGCCGACTATATCACCTAGGTGAAAGGTTGTGAAGATGGTGCTTTCCATCTAACTTGAAGTATTTAGGGGGACAGGAGTATGGGGCAGAAGTTGTTTCAAGGTCTGTTGAATTTAACAGGCCTTGAAACAACCTAGGCCTCATCTTCCATCACATCCAAGACAGGCAAGATGAAGCCTAGGCTGAATTAGCTTTTGCGCTGATCCACACCTACGTGCACAAGCCATTGTCCATACTGAATAAAATTGGTGACATTGGAAACGATGTGTGCCTTTGGAGTTTCAGTGCCACTTTAAAATTTCTGGTTGCTGTACTGGCTGTTGTCAGCTAAGAACTCATGGACTTCTAAAAAATCTGAAATAAAAGGCTTTATGATTTCTTTTGGTAAAATGCAAATATGCATAGAACTTTCATGTTTTCCATACTGGGAACCTACATTGCTTCTATAGTGTTTTGTAGCTTGCTCTTGCATGATGTGTGGATATACTTTGGTTTTGACATGCACGAATATTTTGATTTTACTGGGAAATTCAAATATGTTCTCAAAATGTGGCCCATCTCTTTAAAGCAGAGAAACTGGCTGAAAAAATCCATTATTTTTTGAGCCTCTGTATGATAAAAGTCTAATTAAAGTCAATTAATGTTTAATTTTATTAATATTAAACCATTTACAGAACTAGTTGCAGAGTGAAAAAAATTATTCTACAATACACCAAGAAAGCTCTGTCAAATACATTATCCCTGACTCTTTATGTGAATATATATTTTAATTGAATTGGGAGTTTAAAGATGAAAAATACAAATGAGATCTTTTTTGTACTTTGCATTTTAAATTAGTCCATTTTTCATGATACTGAGTTTTTACCTCTATTAATTTCTTTGCTTCTTGAAGAAAAATTATGCACTTGATGCCTCATTTAACGTAGGAGAAAAAATTTCCACCAGTTTTACTAGTAAGCTGAAAATCTGTCACAAAATCCATACAGAAAATATAAGGATATTTTGTTTAATTTGTAACTAAAGTTTTCTACCAGGATGAGAACACACTGGACTCTGTATGATAAAATACTAATTAGGAAGAAGGGAGCTGGAAAGCGAGTAGTGTGTTGGGTTGCATATTTGATCAGGTCCTGTTCCCATCAAAGTCCCTTTGATTAGATTTATGTTATGTGTTTCTAATGGCCTTTGAAATACCGTAACACCTATTTCTGCAGACTTCTACACAGGAGGAAATTCCCTTGTGTGGGTAATCAATTCAGTCGGTGGAGGCTATGTATAATTTTTTTTTATAGCCTACCTTCCTGGGCTGATCAGATTTCTGGTTGCCCTTTCTGTCTGTCAGTCTCTTACCTAATTACTTCTGAAGCCATTGGCTAATTTCAAGTGAAACAGAAAGGAGTTTTTGAGATAATTAGGTTTCTACAAGCCTCAGGGGCTGGGAAGAGGAGAGAGACCCAAGGCTGGGACCGGAGGAAAGACAGGTAGAGTCATTTGTCACCTGCTTAAGCAGCTGGGAAAGTCTCTGGGATTATCATTACCTTTGCCTTAGGTGGGTTTTTTGCATTGAAATGGGCAGGGGAAAAGCTGGGACTTTAATAAAGGTTTGGTGATGATGAAGGATAGAGCTCTGCAGGAAAACAGCTGCATTAATTCTGCTGCTAACTGGGCTTTTTTTTTTATTTCCAGGAATGCTTTTGGAATCAGATCTGAATGTCTTTAATGCAAACATTTAGCTTCTGGTTAAAGGTTAGAAAAATACAGCAATCAAGCTAGTTTACCACTAATATTGAGAGAAAAAATACCAAAAACATTAGTATGTGGCTATTAAGCTAATGTGTTACAAGTGATAAATTTGACAAATTAGTCTCTTTGTTTGCAGGTCTTATACAGTGGTGGGCTGACCCTGACTGGACACCAGGTGCCCACCAGAGTCGCTCTATCATTCCACTCTTCAACTGGACAAGGGGAGATAAAATATAACAAAAGGCTTGTGTGTTGAGATAAGAACAGGGAGAGATCACTCACCCGTTACTGTCAAGGGAAAATCAGATTTGACTCAGACAAATTAAATTATTAGCAGTGAAATCAGAGTAGGGTAATGAGAAATAAAACCAAATCTTAAAAAAACACCTTCTTCCTCCCCCTGGGGCTGTGGCCAGTTCTTCATGTTTTTTCTGCCACTCCTTTCTCCCCAGGGGGAAGACTCCTTCCCTCACTCCAGCAAGGGGTCTTCTGTGGGGTCCCTCCCACAGGAGACTGTTCTCCAAACTTCTCCAATGTGAGTTCTTCCCACAATCTGCAGTTCACAAACTGCTCCAGTGTGGGTCTCTTCCACTGCTCCAGTTTGGTTCCCTGCAGGCTCACAGGTCCTGCCAGCAAACCCGCTCCATTGGTGGGCTCTTCTCTCCACAGATCTTCAGTTCCTGCCAGGAGCCTGCTCCAGTGTGGGCTTCCCATGGGTCACAGCCTCCTTCAGGCATCCACCTGCTTTGGCTTGGGGTCCTCCTTGGGCTGCAGGTGGATCTCTTCTTCACTATGGGCCTCCAAGAGTTTCTGAGACACAGCTGCCTCACCATGGTCTGCATCCCGAGCTTCAGGGGAATCTCTGCTCTGATGCTTGAAGTACTTCCTTCCCCTCCTTCTTCAGTGATCTTGGGTTTTGCGTAGTTGTTTGACACACTTTTTTTCACCCCTCTCATTGTCTTGTCTTGTGCTGAAACTTTTTACCTGTCTTAACAATGTTATCCCGGAGGTGCTATCACCGTTGTTGATGAGCTTGGCCTTGGCCAGAGGCGGACCCTTCTTGGAGCCAGCTGGCACTGTCTCCACTGGACACAGGGGAAGCCTCTGGCAGCTGCTTGCAGAAGTTGCCCCTGCAGCCCCCTGTGTGTAGTCACGCAAACCCAATGTATATACAGAAATGAATTCTTGCACTGCATTGGAACCCCTAGTGGAAATGCCTGTTCAAAAGTCAAGTTTTAACATCACTGACATTCCAGTTTTACTGCCTAGGGTTAAGTTGAATAGGATTTCATCTAGCAAGTAATGTCATCAATTTAAAGTAGCATCTGTGGACCAAAGCATGTTTCATTGACTTGTGCACAAAATCAGATAGCAGGAAGTTCTTGTTGTACTTAGGAGAACAGAACTGAGTCCCATGCCAAGACATCCAAGCAGGCCATGGCTGCTTGCGTGGCCACAGCCTTGTTGCTGGGCGATGTATGTGTCTCAATCTTTCTTCCAGAACTCAGGTTTAAGGCCTGCAGAACTGAACAGTTTTCCAACTTGCTTACTTGTGCAGGCTTCTATAAGTACTAATTAATTAAACCATAGACTTTCATTGCAACACCCTAAAACCTAATCCTTGATGAATTTAGGACACTTCCTTGACAGAGGATTTGTTACCAGAAAAATAGGTTAAAAAAATGTCTCCTTTGGGCCTTACTTTAAGTGCAGTATTAAAAACTGTAATTACTTTTCTTCTGTGAGGATTCAATGGCAGCAGAAGAATGTTAAGTCTAACTAATTTTTCATTAAAATTAAATGAAACTATGGTTTGAACCTTCATTCAAAACCATTCTCATGCTTTTGTCTGTGAACAAGTGAAATGGAATATTTCCCATCACCTTTGCAGATGTTCTTCTTCTTTGAAAACTCTCACAAGACCTTTTGAACACAGGACTAGCAACCTTTTGAACTGGAGTAAAAAAGGAAAAAAGTAAATTAAAACCTCGTGTAGTAACGTGAGCAGATGTACAGGCCTCTACATATGATCGCGTAGTAATCATAATTAGTAATATTCAGTTGTTGTGTTGAAGGTGTACTGGCAGCTAATTCAGTATGGGTGGAGTTCAGAAATCATATGGTCACCACGGGGCTTGCTCATCTCTATGTGGAGCTCCAGGATTTTTTGGAGAAGGTAGTCACAGGGCTCGTCTCTCTTCTATGTTTATATTTGGTTGATGGAGCCTGGACCAGTTTGCTCTTCTTCATCTGCTTGAACTAGACTGCTCCAGTTGTTATGAGTGGTTTCTGCTTTGAAAATCTGATTTATGCTTGTAATTGTTTTCCAGGGGGAAACTACCAGGCTGCATTTCATCTAGCCTTGGCTAGCATTTCCCCAGGAAAGCTTGGATATGTGGCTCAGAATTGCCTTACAGTGATCCAGATGAAAACAGAGTCCCTGAACGCACCTTCTATTCTCTCATGTAGGAGTTTTTTGGGCCCTAGATAAAGCCACCACATGTTCTTTTTTGTAAAATCTGAATCTTGTAGAGATTGTACTACCAGAACTACTACTTTTCTCTGGGCGTAGTTTCCCCAGTTTCTTTGCTTTCTTTTGAATACAATTATAGTATCAGCTTATTATGATTTATACAATCAAAACATAAACAACTTTTAATAAAGATGAAACAGTAAGTAGCAGTCTGGTTCGAAGGTACTTATCTGAGGCTAGTTTTACCTGTCTGGGAACAGAGACATCTCACCCTTTAAACTATGCCTTGTAGGTTCAAAATCACTAGTATTAAGTTTTTAATTGTATCAGAATTATTTCCAAGAATTAAATATTGGATCTGTGCCATTATTTAGCATAAGTCAGTTTTTCTTTACTGTTCTTCGGTGCAAATTAGGAACTCTTGATCCTCAAAATGTTGGTCATAGGAGATTTTTCTTTAAAAACAACAAACTTCAGATATTTTGTTGTCAGTCTCCCCTAAAGCGTACATACAAGAGGAGACAATCTGTTGAGAATAAGCATACTTAAATGTGGAATTCAAACTCTTAGTACTTACAAGAAGTTTTCATTCTGTCATTTTCACTGGCATCCAGTGACATCAGACAGAAAACATGTAGTAATGATGACTATGCGTCAGTGTCTCATGTTCCATTTATCTTTAGAAAAAATGAAAAATTTGTTGGTTTCTATTCTTATAATTGCATAGGAAAAAAACCATTGAGGTATCATGGTCTAAAACTAATTGTGTCTTAAATTAATCGTAACTCATCAAATCACATGTTTGTTTTTAGGTTTTGAGATCTTATTCTAAGAGTACTTGCTGTGATCTGTATTCCAAAATGCAGCTTGCTGCTCTACATGTTTTTGTGATGTGTTTTCCAACAGAATAGGTTATCCATGGATGAAAACATTTGAAGTGTTTTAGTTAAAATAGGAACTCTTTATTTTCCAGTTCTGAATTAGTCCTTGTTAGCTGCAGCTGTTGACAGTTTTATGGGTTTTGCTTTGCTTTACAAAGTCACTGTGTTCCCCATGGAAATCAAGGGGTGTTTTACCTTTAACTTTATCATAAGCAGGATCAAGCCCACTCAACTGGATGGCATTTCTGTATTTGTCTGGAGGTAATGTGGTAATAACAGGAGCCAATTAATTTTAAAATGTCAGGGAATATTCCAGGCCTCATTGAAAGGGAGACGATGGAACTGAGGGCATGCTCTGAAGTTGGCATCTGGTTGAAAGACTGGTTTATTGCAATGGTTTGTTGTTGTTCGTAGATCAAAGCAGTAGTTGATACAGGCATTAATACTCGACAGACTGCTAATGGTACCTGCCTGCCTCACTGCCTGAGGAGGCTAAGAGACTGACACTTCAAAACACTTACACTCTTAAAGAAATACAGATGGAGGGAAGAAGCATGACAGAGTCTAGCAGCAGTGAATGAAATAGGACATTTTTAATGTTCTGTTTGCCGTGGAGCCGGGGTCAGCCACCGTGGGCAGCTGGAAAGAACTATGACTGAAAAGAGCCTCCTTCCAGCCCTCTTGGGTTTTGTATATTTATTGTCTCCACGAGTTAATCCAGTGCCTGTCTTATAGCTGGTACAGCAAGTGATGCTGTGTGCCCTGTCCTTTCCTACCTACGAGTGTGGGGATGGTGGTATTGACAAGTGAGAAAGAAGAGATAGGCCTTGACAATAAAAAGGAATGGGGAGGAGAAGAAGGTGCATGGTAACCTGGAATATGGCTATGGCATGGGCTGTGATGTGAGAGACATGGCACGGAGGAACAGAGTCATTGCCAACAGCTTGGAATAGAGGGAGGTAGGAGGGAAGGTGCACACAGGTCTTTCAGGGGATGGC
This sequence comes from Cnemophilus loriae, assembly GCA_013397755.1. NCBI lineage: Eukaryota > Metazoa > Chordata > Aves > Passeriformes > Corvidae > Cnemophilus > Cnemophilus loriae. Next base: position 273,556 of record VZTF01007882.1, on the reverse strand, counting down.
ACTCACAGAGTCAACAGAAATTTTACAGGTCATGGTGATGAATCTCTTATGGTGTGTGTATGGATCCACTTGTGCTGCACAGGAGTGTCTAGGCCAAAAGAGAAGTGTGGGTGGTGGGAATGCTACGTGCATAGATCTGCTGGATAAATCCTTTGATACATAAGCACATGAAGCTTTCATTTGCAAAGATTTATACTTGTGTCTGAAGGGAGGTTAATATTAAAAACTTCTCTTTTGATATCTGTGCTTGGTTGCTTTCTGTTGCCTTTTTTTTGGTGTGTATATTTTATACATAATAAACTATGCCTGACACTTGTGTAATATATTAGACAAGTCTTTTCTTCTTGTGTCTGGTAGCAATATATACTACAGACATCGCACAAGGCTTGTTTTCTAAGAAAACCAGTTGTCTTAGTGGAAGGTATAATGCATTCTTCATGGTAGAGAATGGTAGGATTTTTATAACTCTTATGTAGCATAAAAAATTAAGAGTGCTTTCTGCAAAAAAAGACCTCTCCAGTCACTGAACTTTGGGGAAGAGATATGGGAAATGTCAGACTGCTTCTGAGCAGTGACTAAGAAATTACCATACCTGACAGTTCTGGGAAACAGTGTACATTACTGGATATCTTTCTGCAACTCATATTTACTCTACATAATTTCATTGTTAGTCTCTTAAATTGTGCAGAATGTCTTCACATCTTTTCCTGTAAACCTCTGCTACATTTACTTGTATTGCATTTTTTTAAAGATCTGTACATAGAGTGCATACACTATACTAAGTATTTTATTTTCTGTGCTCTGACTTTCTATGGATCTACCCTCTAGTCCGCAATTTTATAGTTGTCTAGAAAATCAGACTGTTCTTAAATAATCAGATAGTAGTTTAGTATGTTTTTTAAATTTCCTTTATGATTCTATTTTACGTCTATTAATGTACTTAGAATACACATTCTGCCACCCTCAGGAGTGCTTTGCCCACTTACCTTTTTATAATACAAAATTTTACCTCTTGAGAGGTCTGACTCCTTCCTACCTAATCTAACATGCCTGACCTAGGATCCCAACAGTCACTGACTCCTTTGAAACGGATAAAGAGAGGTGGAGCTGAATTCTGTCTGGGAAAGCCTTACATGGGTCTCAGTAATTTTCATGAGAAGCCTGTCCCTTCCCTCTGAGTACTCAGGGAGTCTTGCATTCCTAAATTGGGTGGCTCAAGTACTCAGAACTTCGGTTGAATTAATCTGGACCTCTGTAGACATTGATGTTTTTCATGGACAAAGTACTTGAAGAACTGAAACCACTGGTTTTAAAAATCCATCAGGGAAGAGATATCTGTTATTATGTGCTATGCAGAACCTGAAACAGGACATCCAGCACGGTCAGGGCTTCTCAGTAGGAGTATCAGTGGATTACCTCACAAAAAACAGCACTGTTTTTAGCTTGTAACAGAGAAGAGCATCCCTGTTCTTAACCTCCTTCCTGAAAGCCCCTTGGATTAAGTACCATTCCTGGGAGGCCAGCAGAGTCCAGCTTTGCAGTGGCCCTCATAAATGTGGCAATGATTGTTAAATAGACCAGTGTGGGGCATACAGGCTTTTTGAGACAACCCTCTTCCTGGAGTGATGCTTTACTTTAAAAGGTGGATTAAACCAATACTAGTACCTGGTACTAAATGTTTGGATTTCTTCCTGCCATGATTGTTGTCCATAAATATTGTCCTTGGGTTTGAAATGATGAAGAATGGAGGTTTTTAGTCTTTGGCACCACAGTCACTAGGATTCGTGTATCTGTGACTCTGGCGTACTCCGTACTGGCCTTTGTGGACATTAGGATGCTTGGTAAGAAGGGGTGTGTTGTGCTGTGTACGAATGCTTCATCTTGCACCTGTTGAGAGATAGTCACCGTCCTTCCTCTGTCTGGTACTGCTGCAGCACTTCTCTGCCTGCTTCTGGTGTTTAAAACCAACCAAGTAAAAAATACAAATTTCCTGTTATGTGCATCATAAAGCATGAAGGCGAGCATTGTGGACTTTGGAGTATTTGATAGTAGCATATGAGCAGATCCTAAGCTTATTTCTTTAATTTTGTAGTGTGGAAAGAACAGAGTGAAGCTGTGTAATGTTATCTTGATTAAAGATATTATCATGTTGACCCTTTTCTAATTTCCTTACAATTATCTTTTTGAGATTTTATATTCATGCCATATTGCATATTTACCTGTTCTTGTATACCTGAGTATGTCCTTTAAAAATGTTGGCAGTGTTTTCAGATCTTTTTTCTGTAACGGGTAAGTCTGATGCTGTTTTTCATCGCCTGCTGTGCCAAAACTGCTGAGACAAGACTGTTTTTGCTGCTACCAGTTTAACAGAAAATAAGAAATTAATTTTGTACTTAGTTTCATTCCATTGCAGGAGCTTCGTAGTGCTTTATGTAGTAAACTGTGAGTGGATTATCACTGACTCAATGCAATGTCTTGAATGTAAGATTGTTAATTGCTCATAGTTAGACATAAAGTGGAGAAATTTGGAGTGAGCTCATGCAAAACTGGTAAAATGTCTTTTTTGTTGTTGTTTTTCAGAAAATTGTTTGGTTTATATACTTACAGGAGTACAGATCTTAATGTGATATGCGTGTCTTTTAGCGCGCTCCCTTATGTTCATCAGACATTAGTCTTTTGTAGTACTTTCAAAAAGAGAAGAAAAAAAGCATTATTAATTTTCTTACTTTTTCTGAACCCCAAGAATTTCCCTCCAATCATTGCCCCATATTCCAGCTTCTATCTTCTTGTCCCCAGGAGATTGTTTAAGTGCTCTCAGAAAATATGGACTGCTCTTAATTGTGCTTTTGCTCTGTAGATGGTAAGAGTACCCTTATTACCGTGCTGCCACTTTTTTCTGCCTTATGACTAATAGGCCTGCATCAGGAATCAATCCCACCCACCAGCACCAAACCTTGCAGAGTTGACCTTGAGGCCAGCTCTTTCATTTTGATTCTAATTTGTGCCCTGATTTGCACATCACTGAAGCAAAGTTAAATGTAAGAGAATACATTAACGTAGCACTACAGCTGGACTGGAAACACACAAAGGTCAGAAAATGGAAAAATGAACTGCCTAATAACATCCATTTGCCCCGCTGCTGATGTATAATGGCTTTGATTTCCGATTAGTGGTCATTATAGGCATAAATATATGTATGTATTGTGCCACAGATATGCAATATTGAGACAAATGCTCTTAAAGTTCTCTAGTGTTACTATGGCATCCACTCCTCTGAAATGTTTTCAGCCTTCCCAAGAGCAGCAGTTTCATCTATGTGCTCTGTAATATCTTGCAGGGAAAAGGGTGTCAGTAGACCGTGTAAGCCTACCACTCCCTTGGGCTATTAAATGATTCCTTTGGAGTGCTAAGAAGCTATTCCTGTGCCTCTAAAATAAATGGACCAATGCTATGAAGTTCTCTGTGCTCTCCAAATCCCTTGGCTTCATGGCATTCTCCAATCCCTAGCTTCATGACTTTCATGTTGGGTTTTATGTTTACAGCAAGTCAGATACTGGATGGTATGAAGAAGACTTTGCATGGCATTTTTCACTCTAAGCCCTTGTTTACTGGATTTGGCGGTAGTATAAGCTATGCTTTAAAAATCTGTTTTTTTCTAAGCATTATATTAACAATTCTTCCAAAATTCAGATGTCCAAAGGGATTTTTTCTCAGAGGGTGATAAACAGCTGAGATAGGTGGCAGTAGGTTGATGGGAGGTGCTTATGATAGCTGAAGCTGTAGCCTTGATTACAGCTTACTTTTGAACAGTGTTTCTTCTTACCTCTGCATTGCCTTGCATTTTGTATAGTCAATCGTACTGTGCCCGCAGTGATGGAAAATGCAAATGTTCTCTTGGTTAAATTTGCTGTGCAGGTACCATGTTCTGTGTAGAGGACTGTCCCCAGGCAGAAATGAGGAAATCAGAATATTTCATTTATGTTTTCCTGCCTCAGAGTTTGTCAGAGGGATAGTGTAGCCTCCCTGCAAGCAGCTGAGTGGTGGCAGCTAAGGGGCCCTCAGGGCTATGGGTAGGGAGAGCAGATGGGGAAAAGATGCCTCCACAGCAGGCCCGAAGTGGAGGTAAAGATGAGAAGGTTCCTGGGAAGAGCAACAAGCAGATCCTGCAATAAGTATTCAGGACTATGGGAAGTGAGAGAGTTTGCTCTGAGGAAAGACTTCACATTGCTGAGTTGAGAGCAAGGCTGGAGGGGAAAGTCCTGCCCTGTAAGGAGCAGCAGCAAGATTCATTATCATATATTTTTGCTTTCACCCAGTTCTTTTACTCTTCCATGCAACAGAGGTGAGTTTCCTGTCCTTCAGAACATACCCAATTCTAATTTAAGCTCTAATAAAACAGTTTTACACACTGAAAGCCCTTTCAGCAGCCTCACCTTCAAGTTAAAGGTCTGCCTCAAAGCTCTGGCTTGCAGATTCCCATCACATCATCTTTTGATGACTGTAGGCACTGTTGTTTTCCTACTTGTCTTTCTGGCCCAGCCTCAGGGTTTTGCCCCGGGTATTCATACCTGGGCTATGACTAGGTTTTCTAAATCTTTTTAGGTTGTCTCTCATCAAGCTGACCAAATCTTTCATACAGGCTGTTACCACCTTACTTATTGTTCTGTTAGTAGATTATCCTTGTTGACACGCATGATCTTACCTTCTTGAAAGCTGGTCTGGAGAGTTCCGCTGAGATAATGCATCACTTTCACCAGACTGCCCTAAATTTTTACTTTAAAATCTGTCTTAGCTGCTTCTTGTCTTTAAAAAACAAGTAAGCCTTGCAAATGATGGCTAAAAGCTTATCAGGAGAGCCTTAGTTTCTGGTGGAGCAACCAAGAGACTGACTCTACATCTGATTTGCCTATGATATCGGACTTGACTACTGGCATATTAAATTTTCAGACAGATAAATGTGCTGTGTCCCAAGCTTCCCATCACAGAAAGCTATCGCATTGTCTTTCTCAGTACTTGCCTTTGAAATTTGGGTTGCAATGATGCTTGCAGATATCTGAGTGGCTACTTTGAGCCCGCTATCATGATGGCTAATATTGTCACCTTGTTCTCTTCGATTTCTTCATCTGCCAGGGCTCCAGTGAAGGATTGTGTTTCAACCATATTCTATCTTTGGTATGAGCAGTGAAAGTCCATTGTACCACCATCCTGACCTGCACAAATCCATGTTCCAGCAATCGGAGGTAAATGGTATCAGTCCAAGTTTCTGGCAGACAACTCTTAATTGTCTGAACAGAGAACAGAACTGGGTCCATGCAGATGTTTAGCTGAGATCTATCTCTTTCTGCTAAAGCATCATGGACTTTTCTAGCATGATTTAAAATAATCCCAAATAATAATAATACTAAAAAAATTTTTTTAAATCCATAACATTAAACCCTAGAGACTTCCAGGGCAGCTCTAAATCCTGTGGTGAAATTCAGCTAGCAATAATGGTGTGAAGCCTCTCAGCCAGAGGATTCTTCTTGTCTCAAAGAGGAGGACAAGTACCATTGATGGTACATTTTCTTCAGGTGGTGAAGGAAAAGGCACTGGTGAGAACAGCTCTCTGCTTTCTGAATGCCAAACAGCAACTGGGAAAGGACACAGGTGTGAGTGAGAAAGGGAGGGAATGTGGAAAGAAACTGTGAAATTTTTTTCTTGGTATTTACTGATTACAGGTTTTCTATGTGTATATTTTTGAAGTCGGTTTTCTTTACAATCAGATCTCGCCTGTCATTTCCGTTAGGCTGCTCGTTCCTACTTTCCCTGTTAGTATTGCGGTTGGATTTTTATAGGAGGAAAAAAAAATATTCAATTAATTTTTCTGGTGTTTGTTTGCATTAGATGAACTAAGTGAGATAAATAAGAGGCAAAGTGCTGCTCACAGATAATCATCCAAATATCTGATTTTGGGTAGGACTTTCATGTAGCTGGTAGATCTTTAGAGACAAAGCTTTCCAGAGCTTTTTGAAAATCAGCGGTGAGGGGAGCGAGGGGGAAAGTGAAGCCTGGGGGTCATTTTGTGCAGAGAGTCCCTGGGTGGAAACTCCCCTGGGAGGACTGACTGTAGAAGCAGCTGTAGAATGACTGTTTTGAGGCAGGAATGAAGAGGTGTTTGTTGACAACCAACACTTGGCCTTTCTTTGTTCTTGCTTTATAATTTACACTCTATATTAGAAATGAGTGTTTAGTGTAGTGTGTGTAGTGTACACACCTCTGCAAGAGGATTGAGTAAATATTAATCTCACACCCCTAAAAAAGACTTAATTTTTAAGATATATTATGTATCCATGATGGATCGGATTGCTTTCACGAGACATCAGAAGGATGTCTTTGCAGTTTTTTAAGCTGTCTCACCATGGCTGGGACTCTGTCACCAGGGCTTAGGGGCTTTAGTTGGTTACATGGAAAACATGAAAATCTGGTAATAAAATGTAGAATAACTATTTTACCTAACCTATTTTCTACTTATACAGCCATTCTTGTATTTTGATGCTATCATTTAATCCAGATAATAACGTGTGACTATTGTTTCATTCATTTGGGTTTTTTTTTTCAGTTTGAGGATTTTCTGGAAACACAGGATTTGGATTTGTGGAGAATTTGGCTTCTGGGTTTCTTTAAAATTATGCTGTTTGTTCCATTGGCATCAGTGTATGGAAAACAGGAACTTACAGAATTAAAACATAGTGACAAATATACCATTTTCATTAAAACTGCTTGAAGTCATGCTGAAGCTGAAAAAAAAATGTTTAAGTCTAATTTAATTTTAAGGTATGCAGTTAATTAATATTCTACATCCATTAACATTCACAAATGAAAGTATCTGCAGAATCACTGCTCCCTGGAGTAATTTGTCACCAGAAATAAAACGTCTGCCTTTGAACTGAAGTAGCTTTTGGGTAGCGCTGTGAGCAAAGGAACCCATGTTAAGGATACAGACTAATCCAGAAGAGTGAACTTCAAGTTCGTTACATTGATATCTCACAATTATAAAACCAATTCTAGTTATGTCAGATACTGTGGTGACAGCAAATGCCTTCTTTGCTAAATGACAGAAACTACCAACAATTTTAATATACTGAGTAGAGCGTGATAGTTTGTGTGCCCGCTTGTGCATCCAAGATTAGAAAATGTTCACAGCATGTTTCTTGATAAAAAAAGATGCATTTTCTGTTTACATGGTATTTTGGTCTTTATACTGTGAAGTGAACTCTCTTTCCAAAAAGTGAATAAATGTAAGAAAAGAAGCAGCAAAAAAAGACATGATGAGATGCACAGCAAATGCAACACAATGCCCTTCCCTTCCCTTCCCTTCCCTTCCCTTCCCTTCCCTTCCC
>VZTF01007882.1:212210-266172 GCA_013397755.1 Cnemophilus loriae | reverse complement strand
CCTGTAGTAGAGGAAAAAAGACCTTTTGCATTATTAGCTTGTCTTGCAGCACTTACTATAAGGTGCAGCATTCCCACCAGAGCTATTTTTGCTTATAAACCCTGTTTAATGCAGTAAGTGAGGATTTGGGTCAGCGGATTGTAAGCGTTATCGGGCAGCGTTTGCAAAGAGACAGCATATTCTAGGGGTGCAAACGTGCCAGCTGAATTTTTTGCTCTCTGTACAGTTTTTGTGCAACAGAATCCTAAGATACAATAATAGGTTGCTTAATTATTCCCCCCGCAAACAGTATTAATAATGAAAATATTTGGGTTCTTTTCAAGACTTACTGTTCTTCTGTGCTACCATAGCTTTAATAAAGCCAGTGTTAAATAACTGCTTGGCTGGACAAAGGAGCTGTGATTTTCTGCCACTTAATTTGTTTGAGTTCAAAAGGACGATTTGACTTCTGATCATGTGAAAAGCATTTCATAGCATACTGGAAAGCTGTCTGGTTTTGTATCTAACAGACTTGACAGCATGGTTGGCAACAGACGGATAATGGAAGGCTAATGAATAATGAAAAGCTGAGTGATTGAAATAGCAGAGCTGCAGGGAGAGAAGAGGGAAAGCTGGGAAGGAAAATGGAAAAACAAGCAGTACAGAAGTCAGGAATAACCAGTATTTTGATCAGTATCAGAGAATGTCTTCACATCAGAATTTAAGCCAGTCATAACTTAACCATTCTCCGTCTGCCAGCTCACAAAAGCTCTTAACTCGTGCACCAAGACACATTTTGTACAAGTCACTCAGCTTGCCTTGAGGAAGGGTAGGTTGAAATTAAAATATTTTTCAACTGCTAGGATGATGACTACTCTGCAGTAACCTTCTCGATTGCCATTAGTTGTCTGGTGCATTCATAAATTCCTACCTGAGCGGGGAGTGTTTAGTATCTCACAGTCTGCTGCAAAAAACAGATCAGACCTATAGCATTGGAAGCTATCAGCTGTACAGAGGGACATTGCAACACTTACTTTGTATTTATACTTCTGTGAAGACATCTCTATTTTCGTAGCAGGGTTAATTCCGTTTTCATGGTGCTCACTCTTCAGATACCCAGCAGAGATGAACAGCTCTTACTCACTGCTAACCGGTCCCTCCAGATGGAACACGGTCTTTAGGGTGACTGCGCCTTAAGAAGGATTCCTCTGCGAATGTAACAAGAATTACTGGGGCTAACACTTAACTCCAGGTGTCAAAAGTGACAAGACTATCTCGTGATGTTAAAAGAGGGTGGCTCTCTGTCAGTTTGATAGTCATGATGTTTGTGTCTGGGTATGTGCATTAAAATGGAGGAAGCCAGCTCCTATTAATTTCCTCACTCTGCCAAGCTCAGTTGTGGCTGAGCTTGGGTGGTGCAAGGCTTGCTCTTACACTTGTTTTCATGGTAAGAGTTACAGAGTAGGAGTTGAGTTAGCACTGTTCTTGCTGCCTCTTTTTGTGTCTCTTTTTTGCAATGACAAATGGAAAAAGATCTGCGACTCTTTGCTATAACTTACTACTTTTCCTGAGCTCTGATATCACTGAAAAATTAATAACACTGTAAATACTATCCTTTCTTTTTTTTTTCTTCACAGAATCTGTACCAAAACAGGTTCCTGGGCCTGGCAGCCATGGCATCTCCATCAAGGAACTCACAAAATCGGCGCCGGTGCAAAGAGCCTCTCAGATACAGCTATAACCCTGACCAGTTCCATAACATGGACATCAGGAACAATTCCCATGAGACAGTCACCATTCCTAGGTCTACCAGTGACACAGACCTTGTCACTTCAGACAGCCGGTCCACCCTGATGGTCAGCAGCTCCTACTACTCCATCGGGCATTCACAGGACCTAGTGATATACTGGGATATAAAAGAGGAAGTGGATGCAGGGGACTGGATTGGCATGTATCTCATAGGTAAGTCCCTGTTACCCGTTCCCCTTTGGGTTTCTTGCTGCTTTTTGTAGTTGTAGGCATTAGGGTAATGTGGGCTGATGATAGTGGAGAGCTGATACAGCTCCCTTAAGTATAGTCTTAAAGTGGGTTTGTATGTGACAGGAATGTTTTCTGCTCCTGAATTACTGCATTATTGCAGTCCTTGTGCTCACTTTTTCTTCAGCAAAGATACGAGAAGGCTTTCTGTTGATGGTTTCTTGACATTTCAAGATAAATTCATTTTAAAGCCATTTGGATGTTGGGAAAATACCTCCTATATCAAGACAGTATAATATTTTCAGAGTTTCCTCTTGAGAGTCCTTGAGTAATCTGTGACAGATGAGAGTTTTTACCAGTCAAGAATATGAATCATTTAAAAACCTGGTGAGAATGCCTTTTTCTCTATAGCCACAGGATATTTTGATATGAACAATAATTATAGACTGAGACAGTCTGAACTTGTCCCAGAAAGGCATTGCTTTTTTTTCCCTTTTTTTAGTTTATTGGAAGCTATATTGAGCCATGTACATTAGCATATTTTTGGCAGGTCCATCTAGTAACTCCAGCCCCACATAAGAGTAATAAGAAATGGTTTCAATCCACTTTTACCTGATTGTTTCACTTCAGTATAAAATTAGCTTTTCTTAACCTGGTTTGGTTCCTATGGAAATAGTCCTGCTGCTGAGACTGGGATTTATGTTAACTCTTGGCTCTCTGGTAAATTTTGAACATGGTGTATCAGTTTCAGACGCATTTCTCTGTGCATTAGGGGTCTTAAAAATGTAAAGTTCTTAAGTGTTTCTTGAAAACCAGTGACTTTGTAAAGAATTGGTGCCTCCACAAAGGGAAATGTTTGTAAATCTCTTTCCTTGTCTATTTGGAAGGTATGCCTAAGCAGATATTTTAGTTCTAATAGCTCTGTTTCATCTTGCCCAGACAGCGAACCAAAACCAGATAAAGCATATGATGTTGTGAGATGAGGTTTTGGAGCAGGCATAGGGGACATTGTAGGGAGCCACAGAGTTACTTGAGTGCTTTAGTGGATAAAACCAAATGGCTTGGCTTCACATACCGAAGATATTGGGAACATAGATGTTGGTGACATAGGGGGCATGTGAGAAAGTACTAGATAGTTGGTCTGAACATGCAGAAGAACCGTGGTGGCAAGGTGTTAGGCATTGGAAAATAAGTTCAGGGTATTGAAGAGACTGTAAAAAGGGATACACAAGGGTGGCTATTTAGGACATGGAGGGAAAGGAGTGGAGGTTACAATAAGCCAGGCTGCAGCACTTGTTTCCATGAGTAACCTCATAAAATGTCCTGCTTTGAAAAAAAAGTAGGCTTCTGAAATTTAAATCTTTTAGGAAAGAGACAGAGACTGGATTTAAAATAGATGCCTCTAAATCAGCCTGGTTTATCGGCCTTAACAGAAAATTACTTATGTTTACAGTTAAGTTTGAAGTGGAGTGTTTTGCTGGAATAGATGAGAAGACACAGCATCCCCCGTTATTGGGCACTAAGAAATACTGTACGCCTACTCTGCAGTAGTGCAGGCAACTCGTGAATTGTTGCCTCAGTGGATAGAGGCAAAGCATTCCTTCTGGTGGTCTGAAGTCAACAGAAAGTGCATAGGGCTGTTTCAGACTGACTGATCTTGTTCAGCCAGATTTCACAGCTCAGCCATTGCATCCAGGGCCGTGAAGACACACTCTAATTTTTTTTTTTTTTTTTAATAGGCAACATGAATACATAGAAATTTAAATGGGCAAAATGAAAATACACCTTGATACTCCTGCTTAATTTACCATATCAAACAGGATACCTTGCCCCAGACACCCCAGTAAATTATAGGTGCAAATTTTGAAGTGTATCCTTGCCCCTGCTGGCTGAATGCCTGTTGTTTATGACAATAGTCAATGGTTCGTTCCAAGGAACTCTGCTGCCAAATAAAAAATTAAAGTGTGTCCAGTCCCCAAGAAACCAATAGCTGATCCTTGGTGTCTTTGAAGGTGTTTTGTCTCCACTCTCTCAGGTTCCCACTCTAAATAACTGAGGAAATAGCAGACAGCAGCATCCCTCATTCCCTTTTTTCTCTTCCTTTCCCCTCTTCCCACTCCTGCCCCCCCTGCAAAACTCATGTAATATGAGCTTTGAGTTTGGTTCCTTTTAAAGAACGTGGAAGACTGTGACGATCACTTGGGTTTTAGTGTTTGACATGGAAAACACTCAGAATCTATGAAAGTAACTGGCACTGTGGTTGTATCCATATTTACAAAGTAGGGCAAACCAGTAGGAATGGGTTTGTAGAAGCAAACATCTGATGAAGGCCTTTTGGGGGCTTGACTTAGAACAATTTCAGTCTGACACACTGAATGCCCTTGAATTGCTGTAGTGCATCTTTCAGTGTACTTTCATCAGGACAGAATCGAGTTTGTGTGGCTGTATGACAGCACAGTCTCATGGTGACAAAGCAGGGACAGTTGGAAGGGTCAGTACAAAGCACCCTTCTGACCTGAAATAAAACACCGATGCCTTCTGTTTGTGACCAGTCCATAGGGGTGGGAGATGCAGACATCCCTGATGGCTTAGATTTGTGTCTGCATTTGCACAGATTTTGTGAGCCTGCACTCCTGTTTAGAGAGAGAATGTTCCTGGCCTTGTGGGTATGACCTTCACAATGTAAACTGATCTATAACTATGTTTTGAATTAGCAGCCAGACTGGAACAAGAGAACCAAAGAAACTATGAGCTTTTCCCAGTCTGCTCAGGAGAGGATTAGTGTTGAAGCCTATTATTATCACTTGTATGGCAACTCTGTTAACCATTGTGATGCTGCTGGTCATTCTAGTGTTTCTCAGTGCAGCTTGTGGATACAGCCCAATCCTTTTTGTGATTGTTTGGGTTGGTGAAATTGGAGCTGAAAGGTTTGAATATAGCACTGTGTAGTATTGTGGAGAGTCATGAGAACTGGGAAATTATTTGCATCCTTAGGATATCAGGCAGTGTGTTGTGGATTTTCTTTAAGCCCTGGTGTTGGGAGCATTGGAGTTGGTACTTGTTATTTGTATTTGTGGGAGCATCTGAGGAAGGGACTATGCAGAAGCAGAACAGAAGGCAGTTCTCACGTTTAATCGTTGCTGTTGTAGTATTCTAGGAAAGCTCTCCAAATAATTTTATGTGAGTGTTGGTTTTGAAATGCATAAAACTTACTCTGTTTTCACCACCACTGCCATCACTAAAAATCTGATGATACCCAATAAACTGCAGAATTCAGAATAATGGTATTCCAAGTCCGGGGAAATAGCGATAAAAAGCTTTGAAAAAAAACGAGATTAAAAAAAGAGCAGAAATCATGTATCTCATATGTTTTCATGCTGTGGGACATTTTGGGGTGCTATTCAAAAGTTAAAGTAGCCTGAAAGAGGAGTTGAAGGAGTCCTCCTTATGTAGAAATTCGGTCTGCTTGCTCCTGTTGTGAAGAGCTACAGCTCCTTTTATCACAATATATTGGTTCTTCTCCAGTTCAACCCATTCCTTAGGGTGGCCAGCTGGGAAACAAGACAGTCTTTGCAGAAGCAGGTAAAAGCTGGATTTAGCACTGGTTATTAGAAGTACCGTTTGTTCATGGTCTCAGGAAATGGACTAAGCAGCGAGTCAGTGCTCATAAAACAGTGTGAAAAATAGTGATCATATGTCTCATGCAAGAAATAATATCCACCCTGAAGCTTCCTGAAAACATCCATGCACACGTATATGTTTTTCATGAAGAGCCATAGAAAAACTCCTTAGTTGAAGTAAATGTTGACTCTCTTAAAATATAGATGTTATTACTTCAGCACATTTCGAGATTAGCTGTGGAAAGATGACCAAAAAAAAAGTAAATTGGGAAAACAAGCATTTCTTAAGATATACTGTGCCTTCAGGAATAGAAATTACATTTTGTTCCTGCTAAGCTTGAACTGTAGAGATGCTCTAACTTCCCCTCTATATACTATCTATCAGCTCTGAGCAATGCAGAGGGACCTCTACGTTGTATAACAACTCATCTGAAATGTGCATTTGTCTTCCCTCAAGAGAACTATAGTATTATGAACATTCAGCAGTGTTTCAGAAACAGACCCACAATCAAAAATATGAGTAAACACTCAAAAAGAGTTCTCTAGGAAATTTGAACATAACAAAGCTCTGTTGCAGTTTAAAAGTCTCTGGAATTTAAGTTTTCTTTGCAGAAAAGCTATTTGTAAAGAAAGGGCACATTGGGAAAAAAAATGAAACTAAAACAAAATTTTGAGTAATGAAGAAAGGGTATATTTTTTTAAGTAAGGGCTCTCATTTAATGGCTACTGTGAGGCAGCTGGAGTATTTGCAGTTATTTATCTCAAGGCTTTCTCTTTCTCTCTCTCTTATCTCATTTGCTATTGCTATTTGCTACAGTATGAAGCCCCTTTAGATAAATTAATATGGACTGCTGGCAGCTGTCTGTAGATAAAGAGCTATCTTATAATTACTGCAGTGACATTTTAGCTGCTACTAGATTTCACTTCTGTCATCACCTCTGTATCTGATGTAAAGGAGCTAATGAGAAATGTTTAAAGCACACTTTTGAAAAAATCATTTGCTCCAGTGTCTGTGCACACTGATGTTAGGGGTTTACCAGGGCTAAGTGTTAGCCCTGATATATTTTTCTTACCCATATAAAGTAGGCTTTCTTTCTTTCAACATTTCCTTATATGAAAGCAAAACATTCTTAAAGGCTATTTATTAAAAATGTCTTCATACACAAATCTTGGAGGGTCTGATATCCTGTCCATATCTGGCTTTTTCCAGAGTAGTTCCTCTCAAATTTACGTATGTAGAAATGTCTTTACCTGATTAGTGACTGAAGTTTAGCTTTAAAACTTTTTTCCTCCTGTGGTGTTATTTCTCCCCCAAAAAGGCAATTCACAACAACCTGACAAATCTAATAACTATTGGTTAATAGACATTTAAACATTTGTTTAAACACTCTCTGGGTTGATTTTAGGCTTAGATGGCCTGTGTTGCTGTTTTACCCACTGAGACAAGTGGAAAAATGTACATTTTTCCTGCCGTCAGACTTGGACCAGAATATGTTTATGGAGCTATTTCACCAAACATCCAATACATGCAGGCAGAAAGTGTGTCAATGTTGCCAGCAGAGCTGTAAAGTGTTAGAAATAGCAATGTGCATATAAGGCTGGGAGTTGTGGGTGTCTTTGTTACGGGTCTAATCCCCGACTTAGGCTCTCTCTCTGTGTTTGAAAGGTTGCTCCACCTCTCTGCTTCAGATACAGCCATCTGTAAAACACAACTCTTGACAATGGGCTTGCTTAGAGTGAATTTTGTTGATATTTGGATTTGTTGTGTCCTGAGGTTACCCATATTTCCAATCCTTCTATGGCCTTTGGCAGAGAATTTCACTGTGGTCTTGGAGCCCCTCCTCAGTAGGTCATCTTGTAGTTGGGTCTCTCACCAGGCTGGGGATGACAACCACAGCTGGCTGTGATCACCTCAACAAGTTAAGCTTTGCCGGACACCTGCAGTTCTGCTCCCTCTGTGAAACATCAACAGAGGTGCCCAGTGGCCGGGCAGCTTTCACTAGGCACAGCACTATTTATTGCAGGAACAGAAAGTGTCAGAGGAGCAGGTATCACAGGCCTTGGCAGATGTATTAGTGCAGCGATATCAGTTCTTTGTTCCAACCTGGCTCGCCTTCACCTGGCTGCTCTTCGATCCAGTGAGTGATTTATCAGGCTGAGTCACTTTTTGCCTTTCCCAGTTCTGTATCTGGTGCAGCACTTCAGGCAGACAAAACCTGGATATGCTGTTTACAGAGCCACCAAGTGTGACATGAACACAGTTAGCTTTTGCATCTGATTCACCCCTATACAAGTAGATACAGTCAACACTTAAATAAGGTCTTAACACTTAAGGGTCTCTGAATATTCCCAACACATATGGCTTCTGACATATCTTCCCTTTTAGTGCTTCCAAGGCTCAGCTGTCATTTGTGTTAACGTTGGTGGTAGCAATGCACCAAAAAGCTTCTGCAGAGTGGTTACTGTAGTAGTGGTGTGCTTTTTGGTCTTTTAGGGAACTCATAGTAAAGAAGCCTGCAGACTGCCAGTTCTTTTCCTTAAATATATTTGATATGTGGTGGAGGTGTTTACTGTGTGCCAAAGGATTCCCATTTTCATGTATTACTTCTCCATAAAATAACAGCTCTTATGAACATCTTTCTAGGTGAATGGGTAGAAAAGAGTTTTCCATTGCAACTATTCATGCTGAATATCAGGAGAGGGAAATAATGCAGACAGGGAGTACTGCATTCTCATGCCATCTCAGTGATTTCTAGGGTCCTTATGCCCGTGGATAAAATTGCCTCTGTGCTATGCAAGGATGGCCGATATTGCTGTATAGCCAGGCTTACAGTTAAGTCAGTAATGATCACCTACTAAAATATTTCTGGAGAAATCAGTCCATGGGGAATATTGATGCACCAAACCCCAGGTTTTGGCTTCAATCTTGCAAAAGAAGCATATTCCATGCAGCACATTCAGACCATGACTGGATAGAATCAATCATGGGTGCAAATAGTGGACAGAACAGACATAAAATTCTTGGCAGGATAAGGCTTAAAGCAGGAAGATTTATTTTGGAGAGGTTGTCAAGCCAGCCATGTGGATTTTGAAGGTTCAGCATATGCTTTTCTTCTCTTAGTTTTCTGGTTTAGATCTAAATCCTTCTCATTTCTTAGTGTTCATAACACTTATATTGCACTGTTCATAACACTGGAATATTCCCATGTTGCCCTCCACTACTACTGTAATGACTGTATGCATTTAGCTTTTGTAATCTTTCTCATCAATTGATCTCTCCAGCCCCGAAGACTTTTTTTTTTCTTCACTGGAGATCTTTCACTTTGTAATAAGTTTATAACTGAATACCATTTTTCAAAAAAAATCAATCCAGATTCTCAAGAGATTCTTTGCACTGTGGTGCTTCAGTGTACACATCTGAGTTGTGTTTGGATTTTTTTTTAACTGCTTTATCAGATCACAAGCTCCTGTCTAATTTACTGTCTGCTGTTATGTCTTTCAACATTTCTGTAAATCCATTTTTCAAATACTGCAAATTATTTCCCACCTATTTAATGAACATTGTTAACCTGAAAAAATGTCATCCTTGTTCACATTTCAGATCTTCCAATATCACTTTATATCTTGTCTTCATACTGCCTTGGGCCTGCAGCATCTCTTATTTCAAAATTTTCTAGCAGATTTCGTGGGTGTGCTGCTTTGTCCTAATCCTCATTTTCCAAACTGCACTGTAGTCAATAGGGAGGCTTCCACTGACTGTGAGAACTTTGGAACTGTTGTTATATTAAAAACAAGCAAACGAAATTCTTCCACGTTGTACCTTACCACATATCAATTATTTTCACTTTTTCAGTATGCACTGGGGCAGTCGGGATCATCGTTGTTTGGATTCTTCCCTCCCATCTTCAGTTCTGTGTGCAAACTGGATGTCATTACTTGTGAATAAGTTTGTGCAATGCATAGCTGAAGTAGAGCTGTTGCTGTACTGAGACCCAAATGCGGTCCACCTGCTGCAGGGATAAGAATAAATCTGGAAGTGCAGAAGCTTTCAAGGAGAAGCCTGTAGCTGGGACGAGGGTAGCTGAAGTAGCACTGACAGCTGTGTGGTGCTATCGCACTTCTAAGGGCATGCAGAGCCAAATGACACCAGTATTACTGGACAGGTGCCCATCCCACTGCAACCTAACATCTGCTGTGGGGGTTTTAGGCCCCACAAGTTTTTATTTCCGAGCCTCCACTCCTTGCTTTCCTCATTCTTTCTACCTTTTCAGCAGAAGATTTGTGGTTACAGGAGAGAAATGGATGAGTGGTGGGTTGTTCTGGAGCACAGCTCCCAAATGCCTCAAGGACACCACAGAAGAATAGAGTCCATTGCAATCAGCTCTGCTGTTACCCAGAGGTTCCACTGTTGCAGGGAAAGAGAGGGAAGTCCCTTGAGTGACAGAACTCAGACTCTCAGTGTGGTTAGCTCAAGTGCAAGTGAGGAACGACTGGATCCACAGTTCATCCAGAGCCTTCTGAAAACCCACAGGCATATCATTGCCAAGATTTAATAGGGTCTCTGTAATGGCCAGTCATTTGCTTTTTTAATTGTTTTTGGTGTCATGAAATATAAGAATGTTATCTCCTAGCAGTAATTTGGAGACTGCTGGAGTGGTAAAGGGTGATAAGCGGCTCTGAAAGTAAGCTAGATGTTCAAAGATAAAAGTGTTTCGCTGAGAGTCGAGACTCCTTGATTTTGTGAGTGGCTGATGTGTCATTTGGGTTTAATGTGTAATTCTTTCTGCTTCAGGTTCAAAATCCACCATGCCTGTCTTTCTGTGTGCCTGGAGCAGTTTTACTTATCGCCACCATCTTCTGCCCTTGGTGACCGAGAAATTTTCTAACTTTGCCAACTCACTCCCCATTTTATTACAGTTTGTCTCCCTACTTTCCTTCCATCTTTCTCTTGACATGTCTTCCTCATACTGCTCTTCTCCACTCGTTCACATTTCAGCCTCCCAATTTTTTTTTCTTTAGCTAGGCGAGTGGCTAACTTTTGTGGGATTAAAATGGAACCATTCATGTACTTGAAAAAAGTATATGCAAAACTCTTAGATCAAGAATTGGGCTTGCAGCACCAGTGAAGGATTAGTTTGTTGTTTTCCAGAACTCTTCTCCCTAAGAAGTTATAGAAGGAGGGATGCTAACTGTAAATTGCAGTATATTAATTGCCTGCAGAAGAAATTGGCAAATGAATTAACAGTGAAGTTTCAATCCACACTGGAGCTTAATAGATAGCAGCTGAAGTCAATGGAAACATCTGTAACTATTACTTGTGATTTTTTTTTATGTGGTATCTTTGTGAATAAGAAATTGGGATCTGCATATTCGGCATGTATTTCTCATTGATAGTTTCTCTTCTGCGGAATGATGATGCTTGTATTGCACAGCTCTTTGGAAGCACAGCTTCCAAGGGCTGGGTTTTGCAATGCTAAAGGATTGCAGAAGGAAACACCTTCATGGCCTGATACAAATCACTACAAGCTCCACTTGTGAATTGCAGAGGCTGTTGCCATCATTTTGTGTTCTTCTTCAAGTGATAGATTGGGTGGTAAGAGAATAAACATCAGAAATATGAAGCTTATTTATGGCTTACCCCTTCTGTTATTATTTTGCAAGATAATTTTATTTCATTGATACTTTATGAAGGGTCTGGAGCACATGTCCTGTGAAGAGCAGCTGAGGGAGCTGGGGATGTTTAGCATGGAGGAAGCTTAGGGAAGACATTATCACTCTCTCTAACTACCTGGAAGGACATTGTAGCTGGGAGGGGGCCAGCCTCTTCTTCCAGGCAACCAGCAATGGGATGAGAGAACATAGTCTCAAGCTGCTCCAGGAAAGGTTTAGGTTGGACATTAGGAGGAATTTCCTCACAGAAGGGGTGGTTAGATATTGGAATGGGCTGCCCAGGGAGCTGGTGGAGTCACTGTCCCTGGAGGTGCTTAAGGAAAGACTGGACGTGGTACTCAATGCTATGGTCTAGTTGGCAAGATGGTGTTAGGTCATAGGTTGGCCTCAGTGATCTCCGGGGTCTTTTCCAACCTAACTGATTCCGTGATTCTGTAATTTACGAAATCTCTTTCCTGCAGCTTTCCATGCTAGCTGCAAAATAGATCAATCAGAGCTCAGCCTCTTTGTACAGAAAATTATTTTTAAAGGCATTTTGCTAGCTATCACGGTATGTCATAATACAGACATACATATTGACCAAAAACACTTTCAAATTTTTAACTAACCCAGATTTATTTAGCTGAAGACTAGAAGTCCTTCTGTAATTTCAGAAGTACAGCATTTCTTTTTCAGAGGAGATCAAGACATGAAGTGTACCTTTTATTTTTGTGCCATAATTGCATTACATTTACAGGAAGCAAGTGTTGTAGTATGTAGTGTTAAATCAAATTAGTGATGGATAGGAGACTGGAATACTGTACCAAGTTCAGGAACCTATCTGACATTGTATTCCTGTCTCATGTTAATTATTTGTTTCTTTGAAAGTAGCACATGTTATTCTAAATTTTGTAGTTGTTAGTCTTTGAGAATGTGAAAAGATAGGCTGGTCATATATATCAGCAAAATACTGAAGGGGGAATGAGTTTTTCATTTCTGCCTCCTAAGTAAGATCAAACAGACCAAAAAGGTCATTCAGCTATTTGTAATTTAAACTCCATCAGTCCTTCTGAGAAAGATGTATGGACTATCTGTTCACGTCTCTGTGGGAATTTCAAGTAAACTTTCAAATACCAAGGTCCTGTCTGCTTAGTGTAGGCTGCTGACAGCATTTGAAGTCCCCATTAGATTATTTACAGATCTTTTTGAGGGGTGGCCTTTATCAACATTTTTCCTAATTCCTCTGAAGAACAGCATGCTTTTTGTCAATTGGATACTGTCTTTCATCTGAAAGATAACTTTCTTTGGTGGCCATGGTTCTTTATCTCTCTCTAGTGCTTGTGAAGTATGTTGGGACGCTCAGCAGGGAAGTGACAGCACGGAATATTTTTAGCAGTAAAAGGCTGTGCTTGGTGGTATCTGGTTTGGTGAGGAGAAGCAGTCCCTCAGATTGCTGCTGGTTCCGAAAGCACTTGATGTCATTTGCTTCCAGCGTGCCTTTGTCCCTCTGGCTGCTATTTGAATCCCATCTGCCTGGCTCCTGGTCGTGCATCACCTTCCCTGTTTTCTCTAGGGCCCATGGGAGGTCTGTGGGAGCTGCTGCTCCTGTCCCAGCCAAGCCTTGATGGTCTGCAGCCACCTCTCCTCCCCAGCAAGAGGCAGCCATTGCCTCTGCATGCCCAAGGGCAGGGGAGGCAGAGAGCAGTGTCTGCTGGCTCCCTGTCTTAGACACCCTCACCATCCCCAGCTCTAGCTCCAGGAGCAACTAGTGATGTTCAAAGTGCAGCACATCCCAAATACTCCCCCGTTTTACACTTTCCTTAATTAGTTAGCTGTCTACTGCCCAGGGAAATGAAGCCGCAGACCTGAGAGCGATTGCAGTGTTTGCTTTTTGGCCAAGCAGGGCCAAACGCAAGCTATGCAGAGGAAGCAGATAGCTAGTTTAAAGGTTAATCGCATTTCAAAAATAGAGGGAGGGAGATGCATCACAATGCTTCATTGGAAAAATGTCAAAAGGTGTTAGCTGCTGCCTGAAATATATGAAAGGGAACAGCATTAACTCTGCTCTTCATTTTGTGTGGAGGTAAAACGAAGCATTTCACCACTTACCTTTGGGAATTAAGATGCAACATGTTTTAAAGGTCAGTTCCTTTGTTATAGGGATTCATAATAGAAACAAGAAATAAAATTTGTTTTCCTTTGCACACCCTCTTTCTCCTTAGCATACCATATCATCTATTTGCTTACCTACTGCATAAATGTTGATAAATATATGTACATACAAATGCATGTAGTGCACTAAACAGTGTTGTATTTCACATGCACAATTTTCTTTGTCCATGTGCTACGTACATAATATGCATGTTCAGGGAATAGCATGCCTGGAATAGTGTTACTTGCCAATTAAAACAGGTCAACCAGGCATATTCCTACATTCCAGCCTCCTGACGAGTTTCAATTACTGCTATTTTTAACTTGCCAGAGGATATTTCTTTCTTATCTTTCACCTTCCAAAAATACATATCTTCAAAAACTGAAAGAGCAAGATTTCCCTTTTGGACCTGAATGTATTCTTCTAGAGATAAAATTTGTCTGGCTTAAAAATCCCAATGAACATAAATTTCTACTAGACTAAAAATAATTTTTGTTTATTTGGAATTAGGGACTTACCTCTTTCAAAAGAGACAGACAGGGTTAAAACTGACTTTGAGAACAACCTACATATTGGATTTCTGAATCATTACATTTGTAAATATGTTTTGTATACAAATTGGTTTTATACTTACAGGCTTTGCTGCTTCTATTTGGGTGCTCTGCATATTGCAGAGCTCCAAAAGCTCATATTAAATTATCCTTTCTGCTGCCTGAGCCTGTATTCCATCAGTGGCCACTGTCCATAAACTTTGTGCACGTGACTAGCTCCATGTATGTATTCCTTCCCTGAGGACCTGCTTTTTTCTGGATGCTTCCCACACGTCTCTGTCTCTTGCCTCCATGGCAGGAGGCAGTGTGCAGGTGTTACTCAGTGGGAGCAGCTTGTTCCAGATTTCCTGTGGTCTCACCTGTCAGCTGTAACCCTAGACCGGCTTGCTTATCCTTCCCTTCCCTTCTCGTGGTGTTCTACCTTGGACATGCAGATGGATAGTGGTCCTTTTTCTCAGCCTGGTTTTCCAGGCTTCCTACACTTTTTCAACAAAAAGGAGGGAACGGTTTTCTGGAGTCATCCCCATGTGCTCAGCTTGCAATAGGGATATGATTTAGTTTGGGTATGGGCATATGTCAACATCTCTGTCAAATTAGAGGAGTTATGTGTGGCAGAGCTCACACTGCCTTTGTGCCAGCTGTGGGAAGCAGCAACAATGGAAGTGCCAGCTGGTCCCCACAGATACTGCTTATGAACACAGTATTTTAAAGCTGATTCTGGGATCTCCTGTGCCACTAAACTCTGGCCTAAAATGCCTGCAATTTCTTAAGTAAGGCCATCCAGTCCAGCTCAGCTAAGCCTCCTTAAGCAAGCATGGTATTTTATAAACAGTATATCTTGAGGGACAGTAATTAACCATGCATCATCATAACATGGCAGGTGTTGGAGCATCTCCAGCAGCTTACAGAGACTAAATATGACAAATAAACCTCACAAGTGATGAAGCCAGGGACCAGCATGCCGGAGCTGAGGGACACTCTCTCTCCTCCATCAGGATGAGAGCCAGGCAGGGTTCCCAGGCTCCAGCTCAGTGCAACATTTCAGTATATGCTCACCTTTAAGTATAAAGTGTTTTCCCTGCCAAAGCAAAAGGAATAGTTTTAAGTCTTCTCACAAGTATATAATGTTTCTACTTCCATAGAATGATGTGCATGATCCTTGATAATGTGTATGCAGGATGGTCCTTTACTAAAGGTATTCGTAAGTAAACCAGAGTTCTGAGAGTAACAGTTGTATACTTACCTGCTTTTTTTAGATATATATAATTTGGAATTCAAAAGAAGGCACAACCAACTGTAAGGTACAAAGCGAGAACAGAAATCATACCAGAGGATTTTGCTATTGAAGGATTACAGCAGAGATGTACTTCAAAACAGAGCATGAAACACAGCTGGTGAAATAATTCCTGACAATTAGCAAGTCAGCAAAGGGAAAATTTATTGTAGATAGCATTGCTATTTATAATTATCCATTGCAATTGTTAATGACCTCATTAGAAGGATTTCTACTGTAAATCCCTCAAGAGAATAACACCAGAGAGTTCAGTGTTGGTACTCGCTCACCTTCCTCCTTTGAGAGTATGACTGCGTAAAGCTAATGGGACAATATTGACATCTGTTTGCTGCTTTCTTCTTTCAGTGGAAGTGTAGTTTCCTTCAATTTAGTAGCCTTTATTAAACTATTGTGATAGTCTTTGGGTTTCTCAGCTTTGTCTGTTGGGCTGCCTCGTCTGTTCTGCAGTTGGTCACACCATCAATGTGTCCTCAGGCACAGTGTCCCTTGTTGTGTGGCATTATCTTTCTTTTCTTCTCAATGTATATAATAACAAAGCCAATTCTTCACAGTGTTTACAATTGATGTATTTTAATGTCAGATTGAGTGGTTCACATTTTTTCTCACTTTTTAGTGCAGCTAATAATTAACATACTTGTCTTCAGAACTGAGTCTCAGCACCCACCTAGGACTATTTCCATAGCAAGGCTGAGTTGGTTAAAGCACATTTGTACAAATATTTGTTAAAACTGTTGTTATCGCTGAAAGGAAAAGCCCAGGAGGTTGCTGGCTGGTCTCTGCAGGTAGAGATTGTGGCCTTTTGCTTTGTTAGAGCACAGATGCGAAATCTATTTCATCCCGCTGAAGCTGCAGCAATGACGCCGTGGCCCAGCCCATCCTGGGTTGCTGCTTCAGCCGCTTCAGCTGAACTTTTAAATAATATAAATGAATGATAAATCTGATTTCTCAACGTGTCATGCCAAGCTCTCTAGTAGCTCTAGTATGTTCTGTCAAGCCAAAGGTGTATTTTTAGCCTGACTCTCTGCTGTGCATGTTGTCATAACAAGGACTTACTGAGACCAGTCTTCTTTGTTTATAGATGAGGTCTTGTCAGAAAACTTTTTGGACTACAAGAACCGTGGCGTCAATGGCTCTCACCGTGGTCAAATTATCTGGAAGATAGATGCCAGCTCTTACTTCGTGGAGCGTAAGTATTTTTCCAATTCTGCTATGATTTAATTCAATCACTGCAGAACGATAATTCAGCTGTTACTGTTGTTTTTATGATGTTCTTATGCCAAATATGTCCCTTAGGAAAGGGCAAAAATGTTACCAAAATCTTTGAATGTCTTGATAGAAACTGAAACACTTCGTGGAATAGTAACCCACAGTTCCTGCGAACAAATTTTGTGGGCATTGACTTAATTATTTTTAATACAGTTATGAATATGTGTTTTACTCAATTTGCTGTTATTTGGACTGTATCATTAGCAATGAGCTGCATTAACTTTAATATGGTTTTAAGGAAAACAGGAAGTCAGGGGCATAATATCAGTCCAGGAAGAATCACATTGGCTTTTAATTGGAAAACCTCATGGTGCATCTGGCTTCTAACAGATTCAGGTGAATTCAGAAGTAGAAAGGGTTGAGTTCTGATCATCTGCTACACTAATAAAAGTGTAACTATATGTAGTTACAGCAAGGTACACTGATTTCAAATTAATTGTTCCTCATTATATTAATAAATTACCGAGGGCATTTGATGCAATGCAGTATAAATCTTTTCCACCCTCTTAGCAGTGAAAATACAGAAACACTGAATTTGCTGCTGCAAAGTACTAGGTTCCTTATACAGCAAGTTAATATTTCCAACCCTGACTGTCCCATTTCCCTGGCCATTCAAATCCTTCCTCTTTTCAATGATTTACCATGTGTTAGTGTGAATGCAATGCATGATCATCTTTGGATAGAAATAGGGTACTCAAAATACTGGACTGAAATCTATAGCAAAACATCTGTGATAAAAGAGCCACATATATCCTTAAGGAGGAGTTAAGCATGAAGAAGAGTAGCATGAAGCAATTTCAGTTTTACAACTGAACTGCATATTTACAATGATTTAGCCTCCTGGACAAAATTCAGAAGTTTGGTAAAAGCATTTATAAATTGCTTGACAGGTATATCTGTCTAAGACTGTCTAAATTTGAGAGCAGTCAAAGGAATCTTTGATATAACCTATATTTTAAAGGATTTGTAAAGGACATGAGTTATACTTGTCCAATCTATGACTTTGATCTTAAATATCTGGTATCAGCAAGGGTGCTACATGCAAACATTTTACAGATGCTCAGTCCTAGAAGCAGGCTCTCTCTATGCAGTATGAAGTATTGCTGATGGTCTGTAATTCTTAGTGTTAAACTGAGAATGTTGTTCTAAAGAAGTTAGGGAGCTGCTGAAATGTCTACAGGACATACAGGATGTTTATAGCCTGTGTTTTGCAAAATACATGCATGGGAAACTGTTTAACATATGAGAATATTGGTTTTTTTCAGTTATCCTGGTTTTGGGGTAGAAATTCATTACAGGATTTAACCTTTAAAGCAGACTCTACTTTGCAGAGGCTTTGAGCCATGATTCTGAGACTGATCATACTTTCTTTTAGCTGTTAAAGGACTGTGGGAAGGAGAGATGAAATACCAGACTGGGTTTTTGGAGAGACTTTAGTACATTGGATAATTGAGGAAGGGCGGGAGTGTGACAAGACTGCTGGTAGCTTCCTTGGCTAATCCACAATACAAAACAAAGAGGCAACATGAGAAATGCTTAGGAGAAAGCCTCTTTAGGTGGGCCACTTTTCATTAAAGGCTCAACTGCACAATTAATTATGTCAGCTTAATAGGTTGCCCCCATTAGCTGAGACACAGTAGCTGTTGTTAACTGATTGCATGTACATTCTTCACTTGCCCTACTGTAAGAAAATGCAAATTAGCATAATCATCCTTCATTGATGCTTGGAACTAAGTTGTTCTACACCATAGTTGGGCAGCCCATGCTTGGTGAGTTGCTGCCTCTTGGTAATTTGTTATGCTGCTACCATAAGGGTGTGAACGTCAGCCCTGAGTTTATGTACCGGTGCGCTCATCAAGGACAAATCATCGCCCTGTCCAGAATTAAAATAGGAGAAAATGAAGTAGGCAGTAGTAAATAACAGCACGTGCAGATACTCTGAGAGCCACTTGACTACTCAAGTGGGAAGTTAAAGCAGTGAAGAATGTTGATGTATGTCCGTTTTATATATCTAAAGGCATATAGGAGGATTCCTGCCCATTGCTGAGACTTACATATGAAAGCACACAGCTTTGCAGTTGATTAAATGTTATGTGAAAGACTGCAGTGTCTGAAAACTTTGTGAATTTTCTATCCAAAGAAGATGGTGTAAACCATCTTCCTTCAGACTTTTATTTTTTGGATGGGGATCATATCTCCCTTTTATGTTGCATAGCATAACATTTGCAGGGATCAGAGAGATACTGGTCATCAAAATAAAACTCAGCTAAGAAATGTAGCTAAGGTGTGGTAATTTATTTTCAAGGTATCCATATTATTTTCCCATACATTGTTACAGTTCCCTTAATTTACTATTGATTTGAGTCTTCCTGATTATAGCATTATTTCTCAGTAAAACAGAATATCTCACTTACAAAGGCAGCTCTTAATTTCTGCTTTTGCTTTTCCTGTAACTATTCATACTTTGATATCTTTTTACCACGAGTCAATATTGACTATCAACTACACACTGCTTCAGAAAATATTATGGTATAAATTGCAGTGTTTGTCCTGGAGCTGTGATAAAGGGGAGAGCAGTGTATGGCCAAATAAAGAATCAGCCTTACACAGAGAATTTAAATTTCTCAAGAATTTCAGGCACCCCGTGCAGATTGGTTTGTATCTGGCCTTGAAATATTAAAAGTTAAATATTTTTGGTGATGCTATTGTATGAGGCTCATTATAGGGGGACCATAGGAATCATCCTGGCCAACCTCAGAAGCCAAAGTTTTTCTATTGTCATCAGTTAGACTGTAGACAGCCAAGCTGTTAGACAGCTTGGTTTTGTACCACATTTAAGGAAATTACCCTTATGCTGTGACCAGCCAGACATCTGACATAAAACATCTTAAAAACATCTTTCAGCCTTTTTTTTTTTAAGAACTTTGTGGGGCAACTTGAAAAATCAGAGGTATTAAAGACTAGCTGATTTGAAACAGTAAAATTGCCATTAATATGAAAAAAGAAGCATTAGAAATGAGGTCAAGTAAATAGAGGGTTATTACTCATTCCTATATTTTGGCTGTGGAGGCGTATATAATATGTTTAGAAGAATTTTGTTCAAATCCATAACATTCCACAGTTATTTATCCTTTCTTTCCTGCATTTTCGGAAAATTAACAAGCAAATGAAATATGATGCTCTAACTATGTAACCTGTGGTCATTATACATAAACCTACTCTTTAGGTACTTAACAGATTGCTGACATAATATCACTGTAAATAGTAACTTGCATGTGATGGGACCTGGAATAGGAATGAGTGAAGGGAAAAGCATCTGAAAGTTAATTTCTTCATGGCAGCAGATTATCACAATGAAATCTATCGAACACAGTTGTAATGGTATTTACTGGCCAAACCTACCAACCTACAGGACCACACTAGAGAGAAATTGTGCACATGGGCAGAAGGAGCTAGTAATATATTGTGAGAGATTTGTAAAAATGCACCTGGAGCAGAGAGCACAAAGGAAAACGTGGAAAGAAATTTCAACCATTTTCTGCCTTAATTGTACTTTTTTTATAAAACTGAAATTCTGCAGTTTCAGGTGCTGCTCTGTTGTTAAAGCTAAACTTTCATGCTATTCTCAGTGGATTGCCCAGTCAGAGTCTTTAAAGGTTCTTTTTTCAGGTATGTTTAAAATCTCACCAGTTAAGAAAATGCTTTTTGTGAGTTTAGTGACAAAGCAAAATAGTTTACTCTTTTTGCAACATGCTTCTATGCTTTGGGAGTATTTGGGCAAAATATATGTTGCTTTTGAATTTGCTGATAGCCTGATATAAGACCATCTACAGAGCCCTTTCAGTTTTCAAAACACAGATAATTTCTTAACATGTACCCATGCAGCATTTTCAGATACCACAGACATTTAGAGTTTGCATTTGTTTTAGCAATCAACTTTTTCACGTTGAAAAAGACTAATACCTTTCCCAGAGAAGGGTATGCCTTTCCACTTTGCGTGTCACAAACTTGCAACATAATGTTGCTAGATAGATACGTAATTGGTGTGAGCCGGAGAGGGAATTGCTTCCAAATGCCGGCAGAACAGAACTCAGCTCTTATTAACACTCAGCAAACAAAAAGCCCTAACAGCTGCAGAGGCAATGTTGTACTACAGCCAGTTTTGCATTTCTGCAGAAGTCTGGTAATTTGGGTTTTTCTGACAGTCAGTGACAAACAATAACCACCCACTGTAGCCTTGAACTGGTCAGAATCTGAGGGGAGGAAGGAAGGAGTGAAGAGAGGCTCTCTGCCACTAGGGATGTGTACTTTGTGTTAAGGCTTGGAGGGCACTGCAGTGAAAGAACCAGCCTGTAATGGGTTTTCCAGGACAGGAAATATGCTCTGCTGCACTGCAATTTCTGGCATGCTTTTTGGCTTACACAGCAATACAGAGAGAGAGTATCCAAGAGACCATTTCACTGAGGTGCGGTGCAGCAGCATCCTGTAAACATTGTATCAAACTAGCATATCCTTACAATGATGAGTAAAGTTTCAACACTATTCAGAATTGCACTGAAGATAGCCAGATAGCTGGGACCCCTCCTAATCTACAAGCCTCTCTAAGGATTGTTTACTACCTGACAACTAAGAACCACTTCCAAGGGTAACCAGTCATCCGTGTGGCATTTTTATGTGAAAAGTTATGCAGCAGTTGTTGGGTTAAATTTGTTGCTATTGTTGTGGCTGACTTTTTCATAATAAAGATGGATGACAGGCCCTTGCAGAAAACAGGAGTAATAGTAATTTATTCCTATTGGCTAGAAGGGAAATAATGGTAAAAAAAAGGTGCAACTGAAGTCAGAGATCTGAGAGATCCCGGTACATCTTCAGATAGAAGATGTATATTCGATGTTATGGTCAATATATGCTGTATATGTGTGCATTTATGGAGTAGGTACAGGAATGTCCCCAAACTGGCAATCAGCCCCTTCATCTGGGACTCTCTGTAGAAAATAACCTTCATATCAGCTTCCTGAAGATATGCTTTCAAAGTACAAATAATTGAAGGATGTCCCAGCCTTGAATATTTCTAAATAAATGAGGCATATTCATATCAATAAAAGCTTTAATGAAGCTAGAGTATTCACAAATTTTTCCTTTTTATGGACAGATTGTTGACAAGTCCAGCCCACAAAAATAATTTCCTGTCTCCATTTTCATTACCTCAATGTCTCTCAAATCATATACTCCTCATTTCATGAAAGAGTACATGAGAAGGGAAAATACAGATAAGGCTGCTGAAGTCCATCCTGATACAACTTTTATCATGACCTACAGTCATGATGCATGACTTTAACCCTATGAGTCCACAGACGGTAAAAACTGGAGCAATACAGAAGCATCTTCAACAGTGTGAAGACTATTTAGAAGCAGAATTGCTTCAGATATGAAGCAATAAGAGAGACATGTGCCCCAAAAGGTGTATCTATTGCTTGCCTGTCCTCCAAGGAAGACATATCATTGTTTTAGGGTTCTTTGTCTTCATCTCCTTGCACATGTATTAGTCTTATTGATGCTGTTTGGTTGTCTTCCACCCTACACACAGTTTTTAAATTCCTTGTACTTCTCCTCAACCTGTTATCCTGATAGTAGTTTAATACTCATACTTAAGCCAAGCTTAGCTTTGGGAAGATGGGCACAGTCTGAAAACACATGCTGAGATTCCTTTAGAGCCCTGTGCTTGGGATCCTTCGATCAGCCCGTTAATCTTTGCCTTTCTTGCATTTCTTGTTAGTTTTCCTTTTACAGAGTCTTTCTGTGCCTGGATTGTAGGCAGCAGCCTATCATAAGTGGAAACATGGGTCAGTCCACACAAGGCGTTAGACAACCGTTTCTCAGCTTCTGGCACGGTTTCACTGTGATAGCTTAACCAAGAGACTTGTCTGCCATTCAGGTTTTACTTGGTCTTTCTCTCCCTTTACACAATTTGTTTTGACACTTGGACATACTTGGTTTGTAGTGTGGAGATCACGGCTGTTTGTGTTTTCGTTTGCACACAGGGAAGGAGATGTCTGCGTTGCAGCATCTGTGCTTGGTGACACCACACTGGGGCACCTCGCTGGTCCCCACACTACCTGCCCCATGCTTTTCGTGGCAGTGCTTAAAGAAATTACAAGAACTTTACTTGCGCAAAGCTAAGACTGAAGTGAGAGTTTTGATAGGTTGGTAATGGGAATTTCAGAAAACTTTGAATAACAGATAATTACTGGTTTTAGCATCGGTGTCAGAGCAAGTCTTTCTTCACTAAGCCCTGGTTCACTCTCATAGAGACCACAGCTTACATGGATTCTTCTCAGCTGCTTAAACAAGCATAGACATTGTATTAATGATTCAGAGTCTGAACATCATCTAATTCCCAAAGAAGTGGTCAAGAAGATGGACTAACATTTAACTAAAGTTTTAGTTCAAGTCTGGGGGAATCTAAGTGTAAGTGCCAAACTTTTAAAGTATGGGTTCACGTATGTGTTCATTTTGGTCTTCCAGCACTATCCTCAGCCATGGTGTATTTGCTTTAAATTCAGAACTCCTGCACATGCAATGTGTTTTGTGCTTCACCTTTGGTATCACCCAGTATACCACTGAGCATATCATGCACTTGAGGAAATGAAGAGAGATTCCTGAAACCCAGTAGTGCAGCTAGTAGCTGTATTTTTCTCATCTAACCTGGTGTTTGATAAATGCATGAACAGATACCTATTGTTTTGCTGCTTTGAACTTTGGATGTGCAGTATTCTGCACAACGTGTGCTGAAGTCACACAATTTCTTATAATGGATCACTATAACTTAGATAGTGCTATTTTGTCATTGATACTCTTTCTACAATTGACAGTAAAAGATTACAGTGTCACCTCCAACTCACAAATCAGTTAGTCTTTGCCACTGTTAAATGCTTCGGGAAAGTTTTTTCAGATAATGCTGTCTAGGGATTTGGTGGAATTGCGCTGGAAGACAGATCTCCTCTCTTTGCTCCACTGCACCCTATGCTCTCCTCTTAGATATTTCATTGGGTATGTTTCTGAGGTTGCTGCAAGCCGACTGAGATGCCACTGAATTCTGTAAGAATTGCTTGCATGCAGCCCCTGTGCCATCAGCCCCAGAACCCTTTGTGGACCACCATGTACAGATTGCCTGGTGCAGGCTTTGGCCCGTGTTGTTTTATTTTTGTGGAAAAACAGATGACAAATGCAATGGAATTGTCAAGCAGCTGTAATTGGAAGGGTATCAGCACAGGCATCGAAAGGTCATATTTATGCCGAAAGAGTGATAAGGTACCGAGCTTTGCTTCAGTTTTCTTAATAAATAAATCGTAATAGAAAAGTACTGCATTCGGTAGATCAGTGTTAATAATTTACCATTTCTGATTTTGGAGAATTTTACAGTTGTGGTTTTTTTTGGTAATCCTGTTAAAGCATACAGTGAAAGTAATGGATCAAAAGAGTACTGGAAGCATATGTATTAAAGATAAGATTTTTCTCAGTTTACGCAGGCAGTGAGTTGGCTTCACATCTTCATGCTTTCTTTTAGAAAGCCTCTTATATATCTCTCTGCAGTAGTGAAGCATCTCAAGGGCTCTTCTTAGATGTCCAGCAGGACACAGGAAAATCTCAGTATAAAGGGAGATAAATCCCTTCACCTAATTCAGAAATTTGTTTGCAACCCTGCTATCTTATTGTCTGATTTCAGGCAGCCACTCTGTTTCTCATGCCTTCTGGTAGTTATGGCAATATTTATTCAACTCATACAACAATGTTTGGATAGTTTTATTAGACAGACAAAACTTATATGACCTTCCACGAGGAAGGCAGAATTATATCTGTGGTGTCACGCTGTAGTAACTCATCCTGCTTCTGAAACAGTGCACCTATGATGCAGGAAACCTTTTGATAACTGGTTTTTCTCGTTAACTAGCCAGTAAATCTAGCCCCGTTGTTACCTTACTCCTGTTCCAAGGTTTCCTGCTATAGGGACTGACAGATGTCAAGAACACCATCTGTACCCAGAATAGACTTTCTCAGGGAATGGAAGGGATTAATTCAGCAGGGGTGAATTATGGTCTCCTTGTAGGGTTCAAACACTTCTGCCCTGCAGAAACATCTTTCTGCAAGGTCATTGATATTGGTTATGGGATCTTGAGGGCCTCAGACAAATAGTGTTTTATATTTTCAAACTCTTCTCCAACCCTTTCAATACTTTAGATGTTCACTTTACCCAATCAGTAGCAGGTATAATTTCCTCCCATATCTCAGTGATAATAGCTTTTTACAATTAAAAACAAAGAAAAAAACCACTACCAACCTCAAAATAGATAGTTTTGCTGTAATTGTTTACTTAATTAAATTTACATAAGGATGTTTCTTTCTGTCTTTCCCCTTTCATTAAATTATCTATGTTAATTTCATTATGCATTCTTTCATTAAATATTGTCCTACCTGTGGATTTTTTTCCAAGTCTCCTTTACAAAAAACACTCACTGCTACAGTGAGTACTTCTTAGAGCGAGACTTCTAAGAGTAGACAGCAGTGTTTATTCCAGACCCTTTCTTTTCCCTGGCAGTAGAGCTTGTGTGCTTGGCAGGTACTTGGTCACTTCTGAAGCAGTAGGAAGGAAAGATGCGGGGAAGTGACTCGTTTACACACCTGAGGTGAGCTGTCACAGCTCACTTGTAGCTCTAGACTCACTCCTGAGAGTAAGAGCTATAGATCTGATTGCTGCTCACTCTGGGGCCATTTTAAGGCAGCTTTCCATGATTAGCCTTCACATACTGATAATCTCGCTTCCTCTTAGTGGCCCCTTCACACTGTAATAAAAATATTCTTACCATCGTTCAATGATCTTGGGTTGTCTGGTCAGAGCAGGTTGCTCTAGATCCTGTCTGACCCTAAATGTAAATGTGTCTTGGGCCCCAAATCCAAAAGTGGGAAAAGTCGTATTTAATTTTCAAATATGATCTTTCTCTATGCCTCTCAGTTGTGGTTTTTTTCCTGACCCATTTCTGTTTAATGTCTGGGATACTTTACAAGTTCAACAATTATTTCCTTTCACTGGAAGATCTAAAGGGGAAATATTTAAAAAAAAACACCTAAAAATGACATATTTTTTGAAAGAAAATAATTTACACCATAAGAAATAATATTGATTTTGATTATGAAGTATATTTCTGCAATGTTCCAAACATGAGGTGTAGCTGGGGTTAGAAATAAGATGAGCAATGCATGTGTATCAGAATTTGAGCTGTGAATGTGGTTGTTGGAATTTGCGAAGTGTTCCCTCAGACAGAGACTTCTGGATGGCAGAAGTACAAAACCAGCAAAGTAGAGAGTGCAAACACAGAGGTGGAAAAGGACTCAGAATAAATGTGATATCTTTTTGATGCAGATGAGCACCAGAGAGCTTTTGCAGGCAGCTCCTGAGCAAGCGCTCTAGGCTTCTCAGGGTCCCACTCAGCAGGCAGATTCTGGGAGGGGAAGCAGCTTTCGGTGCAGCCCACATCTCTTGGACACCCCTCTCTCCTGTCTCTGGCTTAAAAAAATCAATCTAGAAACAGAACAGTTTCTTAACACTTCACTTGTCTAACACAGGTGTTACAGGTGTGTGAAGGCAGTTCTACTTCTCTTTTTCTATGTTGTTAAAGTAAACCTACATTTGGAACACATCAAGGTCTATCATGATCTCGTAGAGATTTCAGTCTCGGTTTGTCTTCGTACTAACTTGCTGTTTATGCGAGGTGCTGAGCAGTACTTCCTAAGGGTAAAATATCACTTTATAATCTGTCAGCCCTGGGGTGCTCCAGAGATACCTGGGCAGTCACAAAAACTGGCATGTGATTACTCTCCCTGGATTGCCAGGCAACACTTGGACAGCAGATTTACCAAAAGTGATATGCCTACAGTGAATTAGATTAGTCTGCCTGCTTGATTGCTAGACAAGATCTAAGGACGAAATCATACATTTAAAATAGAATACAAGTGCACTAGTAAGATTTTTTTTTTTTTTTTTACAAGAAGGAATTCTTCTTGCCTCCTGAGGTGTATTAGCTAACATTTATTTTTACCTTTGAACCTCCACAGTCTGTGTTAGCCTAGAGACCTCCAAGAAGTGTCTTTCTTGTTCCTGTTGATAAAGGTGTTCACCTGAGGTGGAATGAGCCAGCCATGCTCCCTTAGAAAACACTAAGAAAAAATATTTTTTCTTTTTGGTTTGTCGCTGTGGTATCTTATGGTCGTAGGGAGAGACAAAACTCTTTCCTTCCCTCCACTTGCTAGGATTTCTTGATTTATGTGTGATGTTTGTAATTAGCATGCATCTGGATTCAGGCTTTCAAATGTTTTCCTGTTTACAGGATATTATGGTAAGCTTTATTAGCTTCCTGTTAGGAACATTAAATCTTCGTGGCTAATAGAGACACCATTTTCTTTTCCCTCTGTGAGCGGCATGAAGTCTATGCATGGCATGTCACAAAAATGAGTAATATTTTTTGATACCAGTATACTTTGACTTTATCCTTAATTTTCCTCTTTTCCTTGTCTCCTCCTTATATTTTGGAGAACTCACCATGTACCTGTTTTGTATTAAGGTGAAAAAGTAAAAGCAAAGGTATATAGTGATAAGTTGGATTGTAGGGGCTCAGTTCAGGGACAGCCACAGCAGAGTCATCTGTGGTGCTTAAGATGGTGCTACCTCAGTTAGCTGTCTGTGTTGGCACTCAGTCAGAAGACATCTCTCACCACCACACCATTTTTGGAGTGGCTGATTTGTAATCAGTTTTAATTACTGGATTATTTGCTCTATCCCTGGTAGTTCAGATGATCTCTGTGTGCTGTTCCTAAAGGCCCCAGTGTGTTAGTAGGCTAGCGAATGCAAGCAAGCATTTGGGGCTGAATCAGCTGACATTACATAAAAAGTTAAAATGTGCGGGGTGCAGTTTTGAGAAAGCCTCTGACTTGGGGTTTTTGTTTATCATGTTCTGGTGCAGAGGGAATTTTTATGTGGGTTCATGCTGCTTTTCCATTCAAATTTTTCTTTAACATTTGGGGGAAAGAAAATGAAACTTAGCCAGGAGGCATCTCAGCTGCAAGTATGTTGATTTCCTTTGCCAAAGAGTAGGAGGCAATGGAGGAGATCAACCAAATTTCCCATGATTTCTACCTCAGAAAGGTAGAGGGTTCATAGGCAGAGTCAATTCAAACTAAAATCTTAGTTTAAAGCCTTACCCTGGAAACTCATGCTGGTTTTCAACTGAGTTGCAAAAGATGGTCCTTTTTCAAAAATGTTGACGAGAGTGTCAGTACTGTTTGTAAAGTCCTCCTTGTACTCACTCGGTAGCAGAGCTCTTTTGTCCCTCGTGGGCTGTGCTGTGCATATCATACAACACCATGAGGTGGTGGCTGTGTCTGGGGAAGGCACAGGGATTAAAGCAGTGTTGATTTGTGCAACGTGTCTTTTAATAGGTGTGAACAGCCATCCAGAAGGGGCTTCCAGATGTTATCTAGAACATCTCTGTCAAAAGATCCCATCTCTAGCTGTATCAGAAACACTTAGCAATGCTTAGAACAGTGAGAAATGTGACAATGCACAAATGTAATAATGTACACCCATGTCTTTCAGTGGGATTTGAGATAATTCACATTATAGTGCAACTAGAACAGGCTTAAGAAAGACACAAATTAAACAGGAGAAGGCACTTGGTCTTGCAGAGCAGCTCTGTGGACAGCAGGATCTAAACTTCTCCAGAATTCAGAGATTGAAAGCCTGTCCTGCTGCAGTCAAGAGAACTGTCTGTTAATTTAACCAGGATAAGGATTTCAGCCAGAAGTGTCAGAATTTGCTGTTTTTAAATTATTAACTCTTTCCTCAGTATTTATTTCTAGAAAGGCATGAAAATTTAATATAGTTCCCTTTTTCTCTTTGCATTTTTACGAGAAGAAAAAGTAACTAAATAAATTGCTATTGGGATGAAATTTTTTATGGTAGTTTAAGGCCAGCACATGGGTGCCTTCTAACTGAGGTGTGAAACCATGAAAACTGGGTTAATAATGAACCCCCTCACACAGCCTTAAGAGTAGCACTGCTAGCAGGCACCTCTGTAATTAGTTCTTCTCTATGAAGTGTGCTGAGCTTCTACAACAAATTAAAAATCTCGTATTATGCTTTCTTCTCTTAGAAAATGACTCAGTGAAAGCCTTTTATATATCTATAATATGTACAAAGATAAAAGTTTCTGTCTCTGAACTAGCCTGACTACATTTTGTTCAGTTTGGAAAATAGAATCTGGTTTTGCTTTAGCAGATCTATTTCTTTTTCTAAATTTCATAATTTTTTTGCATTTGAGATGCAGTGAAATGCCAAATAATACTTCTATGACATGCATAAATTATTTTTTTAGTTCTCCTATGCATGTAATGTGCTGTGGAATATGAATCCAGTTGGTAGTGAATTTAGCAGATCTTACCTGGATATTTTCAAACAGAAAGATTGCAGGAGCTGTAGACATATTTTGGAGAAGGGCAGCAGGACTGAGTGACATGTGGATGTGCAAGGAACAGATTACAGCTGAGATGTCTGTTTCTTTTGGAAGGAAAATGAGGTAGGTGTGGTCTCTGTCCACTGAGATCCCACTGAGTGGGAGTTTTACTGTTGGCTTTAACAAGATGAATCAGACTTTTGACAGCTAGTGAGGAAGAGGCATGCAGTTTAGATGCTGGGGAATATTTAAAAGGATAAAAATTTGTAAGCAGTTTTTGTTGAGCAGTGAACTAAAAGTTACTTAGTCCTTCAAAACACTTTAATTTTAGAAACCACATCTTGTCAAGACTGACATAAAGACTCCTGCATGCTGGCAGCTGACTCAGAGTAGCATCTGCCAGCCTTCTCTTAGGTCATGACTGTCAATTTATGGTAGGTATATTCTCCAAGCCAGCAGAGAGGTGGAAAAAATGAACCATCAAAACTGTGAAACAACAATACTGGAAATACATCTGCCCCATTTGGAATCTTAGGGAGGCACTCTGCTGTTGGATGTCCACAACAGCACTACAGATGGACAATGTACATGCAGATATGTATGCCTCCTTTGTCAGACCAAACTGACATGGTAAAAATTCACGTTTTATGCTAGTCTTTTGCTTGGAGGTAAATTTGTTCATCTTCAGAGCCTACTTGAGACTTCAGATTTGGAATATGTGTGCTAGTAAAGGATTTCTAGTTGAAAGCCAAGAGGCTGAGTATTTTGTGTGCATGAACTAGGATGGATCCATTAGTTTATATGAGGTGATGTCAGTTCACAGCAAGTGAGAGTTCAAGGGTTTGGTTTTCAGACTTGAAATTCCCAGAGGTATCAGGGGAAAAAAAACAAACCTAAAAGGCAATCTATTGCAAACCCATCCTGGAATCATTATCTCTCCTCTTAAAAATGAAAAACTCAAACCAGGAGGACAGCTTGTTCCTTTCCTGTGGTCTCAAAACTTAATTCTTGGCTCTGTTTAATACCCTTTCTTTTTCTGCTCTCAATACTGCCAAAAAAAAGACGTTT
Organism: Cnemophilus loriae; assembly: GCA_013397755.1. Lineage (NCBI taxonomy): Eukaryota > Metazoa > Chordata > Aves > Passeriformes > Corvidae > Cnemophilus > Cnemophilus loriae. The sequence continues at coordinate 236,113 of VZTF01007882.1, read as the reverse complement.
GCTCCTGATAATTAGTAAGAATAATACTTGCATTTACAATATTTTTTTTGTAGATTCTATTTTGACCTGGTGAGTGAACTAAAACATTACCTGCAAGTAATTTGTATGACATAGTCATTACTTTGTATGACCTTCTTGACATTGTGAGTTGTGTTTTAAAACAGACAAACTACAGAATCATGGATCAGATGTGGCCTGGCTATGTTTTTGAGCATCTCGACAAATGAGATTGGTTTCAAGAGACAGTTACAGCTACAATTGATGTTGGTGAAACCCCACCAGAAGTTGTAAAGGAGCTCTTTGGTTACTGCAGCTGCAGTACGTTAGGTAGAAGGAGCAGACCGAGCTTACATAGCAGTTCGTCTGTTGCTATTGTTGTATTAGTTGTCCGTGACCATTTTCTCTCCTTCCATAGTAGTTTTTTCCCTCTGTGTGTTGGCTATAAGCAGCTACAGCCAGCCCGTTAGACCAGTAACTTTCAGTCTCACTTTCCATTCCTTCCTTTTTCCTTTGTCATTACTGGGCAAGGTACCTAATACAGTCTGAATCATCCAAATGCCTCGCTCTCTCAGTGGGACTTGTAATACCAGGAGTGACAGGATTAACAACGACGAGTTTTTAAAGTACAAACCTGTTGGTGACTGAAGGGAAAATAAGTGTAAGGCAGATTTGAACAAATAAATACTTTGAAAGAAAATGGGAATGTAATTTTCTATTTTAGTGTGACTTGACTGATTACAGCTTAAGTAACAAGTAGAGCTAAATCCTGTGATGACCCGCTCAATCCAATCCAGTCCCTTCAGATCAGTAGAGAAGTGTGTATGTAGTGCCTCACCTCTAGAGAAGCAGACTGACCACCTGCACCATATCCCTGTTGGGAATTTATCTGTTACTGAGCTGCTGTTTTCCCACGTGCTAATATACTTGCTAGGGCCTCTACTGAATGTGGCCATGAGCATTGCTTTGCAGCAGAGAATACTATCCTCCTGTCCCTGCAGAACTGCCATGTTGTTATGAAAATGGGCTTATGGAAGGACTAGCAAACACTCATATTCTTCTCTCCTTGGTCTGGGTTGCCAGAAGTATAATTTCCTTCATGTTATAGAGGAGGAAATTATGTTGGAAAAGACTGAGACTACTGCAGGACGTCAGTGGTAGAGGTTTGAACAAAGCCCAGGTTTCCTGGTGTCAAAGCATTTCATCTGAATGCTCGGTGTGTTTCTGCCAGAGATGGCAAAGTGGTGGCCCAAGTTCTGCAGGACACTTGAAGCCTTCAGCCCTATCTCAGGCACAGGAAGCTGACATCTGTCCTACAGACCGCGAGGAAAAACCAGAACATTTTCCTTTTTCAGTGTTGCTCTGTATAGGATGTAGAATCTCTCACTTGGGGGTCAATAGAAGGCATGACTTTGAGTGTCAAGATTAGGACTAAGTGTCTTATTTTTATGTATTTAACTGGCAAATTAGGGAAAACATGTATATAAAATACACTTAGGTATAAATTAGCAATAGTGCAAGTTACAAATATGCAGGTGATTCAAAGGAAACTTACTCCAGAATCGTCTTTACTATTACTTCCTTTTTTCAGATGTCCTTTGCCTCAGATTTGGATTTTGTCAAGGTACTCTAAAAGCTCATTTCTGAAAAAATGTGTTTTAAAAATAGTCTGGGTTATCTGCAGTCTGGACGGTGTAGTCATCCCACCATGTCTTGTCATACCCCAGCTGTTGCATCTTGCTCAGCCTGTCGATGATTTGCACTGGGGTTTCCTTTTCACAGTGAAGCAAATCCCTTGGAAGTTCAGCATGCTGTGGTTGGAGACGTTAGCCTTTACTATAAAAAAATTAGTAATGTTTCCCATCTGTCACCTGTGTGACTGCAGCAATTTCAGCTTGGATGGGCTTGAGTGAGACAGGAGGTGCTGCTTTTGGGGTGGTGGCTCTGAAGGCGTGCAGGTGTTGTCAGCCCTGCCAATGGAGCGAACATCTGCAGCTCGCACTGCTGGGGCCCTGCACCTTCACCAGCAGTGAAGTGCAGAGTCAGAGGGAATGCGGCAGCCACCGAGCACACACCTTCAGGGGACGGACACGCTGGCATCTGTGTATGGCCTTGTGATCAATAGAAACTAACAGTGATTTGGAGACCATTTTTTGCAATCTCCCAATGTACTTCTTGATATATTTTGCCAGAGAAGAAACCATCCTAGTCTGCAGTGTCTTGTCAGTGCTGCTTAGGATTCTTTGTCCCCTTGTTGAAATTTTCATTCCTTGTTACTCCAACATATGTTAGAAGATAGTAATTTTTTAACCTGCATAAGTGCAGCATCTGTTTCATAGTAACTTTTTCCCTACAGTTCCCTATTTGTATTGCACTTGAAAACAAATATACTCATTTGATGTGCTCAGCATTGGGTTCACTGGTCTTTTTACAGTCAGGGTATTTTATCTTGCCCTTCAACCTACTGTAACCCATTTGTAGCCCCTTCTTTTTACCAGTATCAAGTGAGATGCTTTTGGAATTGCTGGACTTTAAAACATCATGTTTCATTTTTTGACTACAGCAATTTTCTTCCCTAATTATTAGATTGCAAATAAATGGTGAACAGAAGTTGGTATTTTAGAAAAGAAAAAAAAAAATGTTGAAATTGGAGATTGCAGAGGGAACTCTAAATTGAGAAGTAATAATAGGTATAATACCTCTTTCCTAGCAGCCCTTTGATCTTTTCCTTCTTGATAATTTGTGCTTTGTCTTATAAATTTCCAGGGAAATTAACAATGGGCACTGTAGCAGTGACACCTAATCAAAATGCCCTTGTGAAAAGGAGTTTTCTGAGTGGGTGAGCAGCTACACATGGGCCATCTCAAGCAGCGGTACATGGGAGAGGAAATCTGGTGGCACTGTATTAAAAAAATAAGGCCAAGTTTTTATCCACTATACCTAGATGCAGCACAGCATTTGCAAAAGCATCACACTAACTCGTTTTCACCAACCAGTGTCATGGCTCACAAGGCTCTGTGAGAACCAAAGGATGTAACCGTGCTTTCTCTACCATTTCTCTGCAAATGGAAGGAAGACAGGCTCTGTTGTTGTAAAACAAAGCATTTTTAAGGCTAAAAGGAGAAAAGAGGGAAAATACCCATACCTCAGCAGCATAGCTGACATGAAGCTTTTATTCAAGGCTCAAGGTTCTGAATGGGTGAACTCAATTAATTATAAATGCTTCAGCTGTGTACACAGGAGAATGACTCTGTGTTGTGAAGACACAGAAGTCTCTTTTCTTTTGTTTAATTAATGCTTACAAGACCTACGCAGGTAAGTCTTTGGTGTACTAAGAAAAAACCTCAAAGCACGCTGTTTTTGAGAACAACTGAACTTTGGGAAATTTTGGTCATTGCGTAATTACAGTGCAGGGCTGTTAATCTCACCCTGTATTTAATAAAGTAAGAAGTACGTAGTGTTAGAATTGACTGTTGTTCGCTGCTGTTCATTTTCTTTCTGCAAAGAAGGAAAAAGGTAATGTGGAAAGGAATAAAATGTTTTCAAGATGGTGAAACCAGGAACCAGTGTGCCAAAGATGTCAAGCTCCACTGCACTGTTACCATGCTGTGGCTGTCTTCTGCCTTCAGTAGAGTTACGGTGCCAAAACACAGGTGCAACTGTCCTCATTTTCTCCTCACACTGCGTAGACTGTTACACGCCTTGCGAATAAGACCAGATAATTCCAAGATGAAGGAAGATGCTCATGCCTCCCCTTGGGTTGCTTTGTTGTACATTTTCCTTAACTTTAATGCCACAGCCTGAACTACTGGCTTTCATTTTGGTCTTCCATATTTTAAAAATTACTCTCTTCCAGAACTGTCTGCAGGTAGTTCTGCTCTGAGTTAGAGTCCAGAAAGGGAAGAGTATGAATTGTGATACTTGCCATCGCATCCTTCTTGGTACACATAAACCATTACTGCCTGTCTAAGAGAGTATCACAATATCTCTTCTTATTCTTCTCTGTGAGCTCTTATTTCCATCGAAAGGAGCATTTTGATGACTTCTTTCACTTGTATTAGTGTGTTTGTACTATGACAGCAATGAACAGTCTTTGTTGTATGATGTGTAATTCCCCTAGTAACTCAAAATTAGTTCTTTAATTTGATGATTACAAGCAGCAGCCGCAAAAAATAACGTGCTTAGTGTAGTGGGTAACTGAAACCATTTGAGCATTAGGAAGCTGCTTCTACAAGCATTTTGAATGTTCATGCCACCATCTTCTTAAATTGACCATTTTTTGCTTCATTTTCATGGAAATATTAGGCTAAAAATATATTAAGATATGAGTAGAGGCAAGGAATATGTGCATATTGAATTATGATATGGGTATTAAAATAGAAAAGCAGCCCTTACGGTATTGCAGGTAATGGTGCTAAGGTCTTGGATTCTCTTTTACATCAAGTGCAAAGGATTTTTTCCGGGTAACATTCACATCTTGTTGCTCAAGGTCTTGATTGCAAGACTGTCTTTGTGTTCTGCTTGATACGTGCTTGACTGACTGTAATAGCTCCCAATCAGCGAGAACGCTGAGTTTTAATATTGCATGGTCTGGCTGCTAAAAACATAAACTGTTGTTCTAAGGCATTCTTGTAGTGACTGAGCGGATCTGAGAAATGTGAATAGATAGTGCTTCTGACTGGCAGAGTTGGCAGAGTAATGAAAAAGGACATAACATGTAAGAGGAGCTGGGGGAATGGTGAGCACCAGGATGGTTTATTTTGGCACTGGTCTTCAAAGGTAACTTTTCTGGGGGAAAGAAGGAAAGACTGACTCAAGGGAATGTTCTGTTTCTAAGGTGAAATTCAGTTATGCTTATCCAACTGTGGTTAAAGTCCAGCTCAACAAGTGCTGTAGCAGGTGCTACTAATGTAGATGAAAACATGAATAGTCCTTGATTTCTTCCCTAATTGGCCAGGTTTGGAGTTGCAAGGTATCCCTTTTCATGTTGTCCTCTGCCATCACAAAGCAAGCACTGAGTAAAGTTATGGTTTATGCCTTCCTAAATTCTAATTATTGATTATAAGGCCATTGTAATTTTCTGCTTCTATAAATCCGAAGGCACACCCATGTTGTGAGATCAAGGAAAATAAAAACATGTTGCGATGGAGAGGGCTGTGTTTGAGGCACTTGAAGTGAAGTTCATGCATTATCTCTTGCTCAAGGCTGTGCCTGAAGGCATAATCCAGTCATATGTATTTAATTAAGACTGTAAGCTACAATTGCCCTGATAAAAGCAAAGAGGTGATGGTTCATAGGCATCTGCTCTATGAGGCAGTTAACATAAGGCAGACATAATACTTGGAAGCCTAAAGGATATATTGTGATGGGGCAATTGATAAGAGTTTGCTTCATCTGGGACTCCTCAGTGGTTGTACATTCAAGTGAAGAGAGGAGAGAGGTCCCCAGCTCTGCCCATCCCTCCTCTTTTGTGGAGCTGTGCATTACTGTACAGAGTTTATACTTTTGTCATCCCTGAGTCACCTTCACAGTGGCTCTGATGACACCCAGAACGAAGCTCAGGGTATCAGTGTTTTTGTATACTCATTTTCTGTCTATTTATCTTGTGGTTTAATATATATTGGTGTAATTGCAAACACAGACATTATAGTTCCAGTTCAGATTATTTTCCTGAATATGTCAGTGACTCTAATGTGACTAAGGGGCCACTACTACAGTGAAATAGATGGCTTTCCGCATGAGAGGCAGAAAGGGCTCATTTCCAGTGTACTGAAGGCATAGAGATTATTTTGTCTACTATTCAATTTTGATAAAGAACTGTTGAATTCATTGTAACCAAGATGATGAGCCATTTTAAAACAAAAGTGTTGTTTAAAAACTTAGTCTGTTGTAATCGTTGCATTTCAGAAGTAATTTTAGATCATCTCCCTCAAATAAAATGAGCTATGTGTTAGGTTTTGCCTGCAATGTTGATTTTCATGCTACATGCATGAGTATTAAGGACCAGGGAGCAAACTTTAGGCATGAGGCATGTTATTCACTTATTATGGACTCAACAATCACACAGTTAAAATACTTTGATGATTGCAAGTTTTTCTCAAATAAATTCCTTGCTAATGCTTTTGATGAAAAGTCATCCTTAAGCTGATTTACATAAAAACATTACATGCCTGTAGGCTCCGGAATTTCATTAAAGTCTCAGTCTTAGTTCAGCCCTTGTAATTTGCTGTTTGCAATGACTAAAATGTATCTCTCAAACAGCCCTTCCTTCTCCTAAAGAAAGACAGGTAAGTTGTTACAACCCTCCCATTCCCAACTCTCATTCACCCAGACTGGTGCCTACCAGTCCTTTCTCTACAATAGTCCATAAAGGCAGAGCAGATAGATATCACTGCTGGGTTAACTGTAAATAAATGGATGAAATTCTTGCCTATTCTGGGCTGAATCCTGCTGTCTTTATGAATATGGAAGAAATAGTTCTATTGGTTTAAATGGGATGAGAGATGACTCAGTGCCAGCAATGGTAAGGCTGTGTCCTTGTCCTTTTCTGCCCCCAGCCCCCTCCCTCACTCCCTATCTGAAGATAATTTTAGGAGGAAATTATTATTTTCAAGATTATGAATTGTCTGAGCAAACCAAATTTTAAGTTCACTGCTCTCATTACACAATAAAATTTAAGAACTGGGGTAATAGTTGCAGAACATCTGCCAACACAAACTGCAGGTTCTTGTCCCAGCTGCAAAAGGGCTAAGACAACTTTTTATTATAGACTTTTAGCACCTTTAACTACTGTGTGGGCACTGGCATCCTTCCACTGACCTTTCCTGTAATGGCTATCTGTGGAAGCTTTGATTTGATCTACTCTGCCTCACTCGACCTGCCTTGACTCCAGTTGTCAATCTAAATGCCAGATTTACTGGGCACTTGATGGTACAGACCCTTGTCCGTGATGAACGGGACTATCATGAAGGATGCTGGACGGCTGCAGATTTTAAAGCATTCCAACTCCTGCCTGTCTGGAGAGAATTTTAGCCAGCAGACTGACCTTAGGTCCCATTGCCATCTCCCTGTAGTTGCTTAACTGGGAGCTTGAATACAAGAGCCCTTGTACATGCATTGTGTTCCCACCTTGAAGGCAGCTGGCAGTGCTCATTTGTTCTAGCAAGACCAAAACAGTGCTCTGCTACCTGCTCCCCTCAGATCCTTCTCTACTCAAGCATACGAGCACCACAAATCACGGTGGTTTTTTCTTCACGATTTGACCTGTTTTTGTCCTCGCTCCTGTTTCCCCACCCTATGCTCCTAATACCCCCAGCCACCTCTGTTTCTTCCTTCAAGGGGGGCAAATCGGCAGTGGATTCATATTCTCCTCTTTCATGCTACTTGAATACTGGGGAGATACCTAGAGATGCAGTCTTCCTGCTTCCAGACGTGGCACAGCCAGGAGAAACTTACATCTGTATTGCAGAAAAAGCCTGTCTTACTGCCAGTTTGGAACATGCTCAGCACAGCTAGGATTTCCTGGGCATTTAGATGGTAAAATCAAAGATATCTCAAATGAGCATATCAAACTGAATTTTTTAGAGAGGCTTATATGTTAGATGAATTTTAATGTACTTTTAGAGGAACACAGGGAGATACGGAGCAGAAGTCACTATATTACACACATATTAACTTGGGGGCTAAAAAAAGGTTTGCAGAAATTTTTCGTGGGTAAAAACACCACGGTTTTTCCTTACCCTCAGCTACAAATTTCTGGATGAAATTTTCTTGCTGTGCCTTACTGTAGATCTGAGGTGGACATCCAGCACACAAAATTTTATTCCAAATGTATGTATATTTGAAAATGTAGAAGCCTCTGAAAACAAGGTTTATAATGAAAAATGTCAAACAACTTTCGTAATCAGCACTGCTGGATGTACTGCCTGTATGGAGAAATACATAAAAGTGCTGAAATGTATAAGCACACATCCATTCCAGCTGCTAGCATTCTTTAGTAATGAGTCTTGGCAGTAGGACAGCTTTTATGAGGGTAGCACATAAGCAGCAGCCTATTGAAATTAGATCTATATGTTTTCCCTGAGCAGCAGTTTACAGAGGCACTTTGCTGTAGCTGTCCTGCAGTAGAAACTCCTAGATGCCTTTATTTTCGTAAGGCAAACATGGTGTGATTTTGTCTTGTGCTCAGGAGTGCACAGCTGAAAAGCTTCCCAGTGCAGTCATGAGTAAGCAGATACATGTCACTTCGTATGAACAATGTAGTAACAGAGGTGGATTGTACAAAGCCAGACTCAAGATCAATATTGTATGGAGCTTGCAACACTGAGGGCTCAAGCAAGTGAAGTTAGGACAGAGGAGACTGGACCAGTGAATATGAAGATTTGTGACTACACATTAGTTATTAGTGTACTTATTTCCCCAGCTACTCTTGTCATGGCAGGTAGCTACTGAATCAAATTACCAAGCAAAGGAAATAAAAGTGAAAGTCAATAGGGGAGAGTATCTGCAGATCAACAGAACAAAGAATCAATTATATAATAAATAATAATAATCAGGTCTCCTGTTATAAAGGAGATAACTCCAGCCCTCAGGATGAAACTCTTGGGAAGGAACAGTCTGTGCAACAACTTCTGAGGATAAAAAAAAATACAAAGATAATCTGATCTTTCTTCAAATATCAGTTACAACTACAAATACTGAAATATATTATTGGTGCAGAATTGAGGTTATTTGCATTTCTGTATCTTGACAAGTGTGGGTTTTTGGCTTAAGGTAAAACTTGATTAGAAATTTTCTGAGCATTCTACTTCTTAGTTTTGAGCTATTAGCCTTTCCTTGCAAATATTTGTGCCTCAAATTGCTGATATGTACTGGTCAGCTTTAATTCTGGCTCCAGACACTTCTTTCTTTCTTGTTGAGAAACGTTATAGTTATCTGAAAAGTGAGACTTCAAAATCTCAAGTCTTGAAGTTTCTCCAAAGAAGCCTGTTAAGTGTTTGTGCACATTTTAGAGCAGGGCAAGGAAAAAGTCATCAGAAAATTGGAAGAAATCCTGCAGTAAGGATTAAAGAAACGCATCTGTTTAGGCCTTGTTTGGTTACTAAACTGTTAGTTGTCTAAAAACTGAGGCGATTTTGGAAAGCCGTAGGTAGTTGTGATACTAAACAAATACTGTGAGCAGATGCAGTTTACAGCTTAAGGAAATACACGGTCCGTAGGCAGCTGAGTAGCAAACCAGCTTGATGGCTGTAGTGTCACCATTGCATGTTGGAGACAGCCAATGCCTGGAACAGGCAGTTTTTCTGATAGAGCATCAGAAATAAGAGCCATTGTTTGCATGGAGCAGCAGCAGGCCTATATGATGGAAATAAACACTACCATGTATCAACATTGTAAGTACAAATTAGATCTGCCAGTAATAGCCATACCTTTTATCTTCGTTATGAGTATTAATTCTTTGCTGATAGGGCAGGTACAATATTGTGAGAAACTAGCTAAATTTATCTAAAAACTATTGATGCTTAGGGAAAGGCTCATGCTGATGCAGGAACACTGGGTTTCACCTCTTTGTGTTGCACAATCTACCTGCTCTCTACACTTCCAGTGATATTCATAAAGAGGAGATGGGTGCTGGAGAAAGCAGCAGGTGGAGAAGGGAGGTCAGGTATGAGAGGTGGACATGACATGCACACCAGGTTTCACAGGTAGCTGCTGATACAGCTTATACATTGTGCTGCTCCATGCTGCCTGAAGGTCCCAGTGACTCTTTTTTCTTCTTTGAGTTTGATTTTCTTACTCTTTCCTTGCTTTGTTTCCTTTTCCCTGCTTTCTTCTCTTTTATTCCCTTTTAGTCTTGTTTACACAGTCATAGTCTCTCTGCTTTCTCCCCTGTCCCATTCTGTGCAGTGATTTTGTTATAATCTCAATCCTCTCCTCCCCTCAAGGACATTGCTTACTCACTCAATTCTGCATATAAACTGCAGAATTTAAATCTGCTGTTTATATGCAGAATTTTAATCTCTCTCTGTTTTGGCTTCCCATTGTAATTCCTTGTGCTGTTTTTTTCATATGCCTCTCCCAGTTTCCCCATTGTATTCAAACAGTTCTCCCCCTCTATTGACTCATAGTCTTCACTTTGACACAAGCTGTCTCCACTTCTAGAGATCACTATGGCTACTTTAATTCAGGATGGTCCCACAGTGATTTGATTGTAGCACAGCATCATATATTTGTTTATTCCACTTCTGGCTCCTCTCTAGGGAAAACTTTATGACTCATAACTTAATTGCTTTGCTGTCTGATTTGGTTCACTTGGTTCCCAACCACTTACCAGAGACAGCTACCTTTTCATTACTGGTTTTGACTCCTTTCATTTTTTATGCACAATGTTTGCCCAAAAGAGCAACAGCTCTTTCAGTAATAGATTGAATTGATCAAAAATGACTCAGTTTTTAAGACTGGCATTACTTCCCTGAGAGGTTTTTACAGCACTGAGAAATGCCTAGCTAATGCCTAGTCACCTCAGCTATTTAACTGAAACAAAAAGTGTCATGGGAGTAAATCACAACAAGCTTGTGGAAGTGCCCCAGATGCATCTCACTCTCCTATCAAACACCAGCTGATGCTTCCTGCCTCTCCCAAAGAATATAATTTAGTCTTCCTTGAAATACTTGTTAGGGTGCTCTGGGGTTTTTTTAGCTTAACAAGGGAGACCACGTAATCTTGGCAGAACTTTTTTTTTCTATTTGGAAGAATAAATCCACCTTTAAGTGAAAACTAAGCCTCTGAGATCAGGTTGACCTTAGTAAGCAAGGAACAGAGAATTAATTATAAGAGCAAGTGAACTTTCGAGAAGACATTTAGGGCAGTTTTGAAAACTCTGAAGGAATGAGGAAGATGAGGAGTGGAAGTATTTTAAAGAGAAAGGGTGTCAAATAAACCAGCAGGACTAATAACACTAACAGAAAAGTGGCTGGATGATGGGAACTAGGAGACCTCTTGGAGACTTTCAATCTTTAATACCTCCAGTTGCAATTCATCAGCAGACCCTACTAGATTTTATCTCCTCTCACTTCAGTTTCATAAGGAATCAAGTGTTTTCGAAGGCTGGGTGGTTGCAGAGGCAGTGTAAACTATTGCCTGAGTAACTTTCAGCTGGTAAATTAGTGTTCCATTTAATTTGTAAAACTGATTTGGTAACTGAGATAACTCAGGGCTTTGATAGCGAAATCATTTTTGTGAATTTTTTTTCTTGTGAGAGGGATGAAGCCCCATGGCAGAGTTTCTCTGGCAAAAGTCAAACTTCTCAGCACTTTCCTCTGAATAAGGAATGGTCTCTGTGATGTCCAGGGATGAAGTACATCGCAGTTCCTCTCCCGTCCTCATAACCTTTGTGGCCCACACAGGTGCTTGGTGCAAGGAGGAAAACAGAATCACCCCTCCTGTTGCCTGGTTCTGATTATCTTGCCTTGCTGTGCCTTGAGGGCCTTCCTTTGGGGCAGCTGTATTTTTTGTGCACCTGTAATAGTTACAGTGGTGAATCTGAGCATACAACTGGGGATTTTCTTATTTATACTGATGCAGCGGAGAGCTGTAACACTGTCATCCTAGAGTGGTGTCATGGTTCAACCCCAGCCAGCAGCCAAGCCCCACCCAGCCACTCATTCACTCCCCCACCAGTGGGATCGGGAAGAGAGTCAGAAGGGTAAAAGCCAGAAAATTCATGGGCTGAGATAAAGACAGTTTAATAGGGAAAGCAAAAGCTATGCACACAAGCAAAGCAAAACACGGAATTCTATCATCACTTGCCACAGGCAGGCAGGTGTTCAGACATCTCCAGGAGAGCAGGGTCCCATCACGTGCAATGGCTGTTTGGAAAGACAAATACCATTACCCCAAACATCCCACCTTTCGTCCTTCTTCCCCCACTTTATATACTGAGTGTGATGTCATGTGGTCTGGAATATCCCTTTGGTCAGTTTGGGTCACCTGTCCTGGATGTGTCTCTTCCCAGTTTTCTATGCACACCCAGTCTAATCCTCAGCATGGCAGTATAAAAAGCAGAAAAGGCCTTGGCTCTGTGTGAGCCCTGCTCAGCAACAACAAAAACATCTCTATATTATCAATCCTGTGTTCGGCACAAATCCAAAACACAGCCCCATACCAGCCACTGTGAAGCAAATTAACTCTACTCCAGCCAAAAGGGGCACAAATGAAGGTACCAAGCCTGGTGGAAAGGGAGTACAATGCTGTTTTGTTCTTTATCCATGTGAATTGCTGAGTAGTTTGGTAGTTGCCGTGGGCATGACTATTTCTGAGCGTCTTTAGGCATCTCATCTCTTGGAAGATTTACCAGTTTCACTGACATTTTTCCTAATTGAGAGAAGAATTTAACCTCATTACTTCCTGACTTTAACATCATAACTTCACTACTGGATCCAGTGATCTCTAAATAATTAGCGATGAAAATAACAGTGGCACACAGTTATTTATAACCGTGGATTAACTGGACAACACCTGCTCATGACCTGTGCACTCTGCCATGTAGCTAGGGCAGCAGGACAGAGTTAAATGGTCTCCTTTATTTCAGAACAAGCTAATCTACAAGACTACAGTCCAAACAGTCTTTGTAAGTACATATTATTTACAAATGACAGCTAGATAATATTCAGGTTAATTTATATCACTGCCTTACCAATACTTCCAGTGCTTTCTGTTCGTCCGCAGAGGCAGTGGTACCAAGCCCACAGGTTTCTGCATCTGTTTTGGAAATGTCTCAGAGGTGATTCAGGAATGCAAGAGCAATCTTCAGACGGATTAAAATGTTAGGACTCTGTTGCAGTGAAAAACATGGCACCAGCAATGTTATTTGGAAAGAATGGCTCATGGCCAAGAAATGGCCAACTAGTGTCCTAATGGCATTTTTACACCTAAAGAAATTGTATATAGTTTTGCAAGCTTTATACTTGCTAAGGTTTCATCTCTCCATGGAAAATAGACATTTGCATAATATTTTCAATCTGAAAACAATATGAGCAAAAGAGGGAGGGAGGAATCTAGAAAAAAGAAAGTGGTGTTCACTTGATGCTTCTAGAGCAATTTCTCAACCTACGAAGGCCTCCATAAGACATTTTCTCTCAGATCTGTTCTCTGAGTGAAACTTCTGATGTTCATTAATCACCACCTCTACCACTGCTTGATGAATGGCTCCAACTCTGCCACTGTTTTGGATTGGGTGTGACACTTACATCTCTCTTCAGTTGCTTTCTTGCGGGTTTGCACCTATATGTGGGCAGTTTGGTTGCAAATTAAATTAGAAATAGTAATGTGAGACTGAGAGGAACCTGTAATAGCCACATGGTTCTGTCCAAATACATATTCAGTCATCTTAGTAATCCTTTGTCCTTGAAAGTGGTACTAATATCTAGATTAACTACACATGGATATATTCTGCTCTCTCTAATACTTTTAGTTTAATTAAATGGATTCTTTTAAAATTTTCCAAATGCGTATCGTAACTGATTTCCTACTCGTCAATCTACGACAAGATTTCCTGCTGTGGGGTCTGAACATTGTCATACAAGATAATACCTGAAGTTATATTTTATTAACTACAAAAGTTAATAATTTTTTTAAAGGCTTCTCTTTATTCTAGCTCTCAATGTTCCATGCAAACTGTAGCTAAAAATCTCCAGGGGAGAGGAAAATTAAGATTTGAATAATTGGTGAGAACTGCATGTTTTAGCTATTGTGATATCCTCAGCTTTTGCTGTCCCCTCAGCAAGTAAATGAGTTAGCTGCTGAGCTGTTAAAAGTCCTGTAGAGAAAATTACAACGTGAAAGTACAATCTGGACTTGCAGTTTTTCTGTCCCACAGGCTCATCCAGCTTTTTTTGCTGCCAGAAGGAAACAACTGCTGCTTCCAGGTGCAACAACAGGGCCACTTGCTCAGCTGCACTGACACCTCAAGTAAATCTCTTGAACTTGCAGAATTTCATTTGGGGGTAGAGTTACGAATTCAACCCCTGGATGGGCCCCACAGCCCCTTGTGGATGTGCTGAAGGCCTCTGTAGGCTGTTCCAATTCTTGTGGAGTGCTGTGAAGTAAATGCAACACATGTACACATTGTGGATATAGTGGGAGAGGCCGTATTTTCACTGTATGAGCAGAAATGTGCACCTGGTTGTCTGATGAAAAACAGGCTGTGGGGATGGAAAACGTGGTGACAGATTAAGTGCGCTGGCACTGTGCTTCTCATCGATGGACTGCGCATTCCTGCAGCACCCCTCAGGTTAGAGGACTGGGAAGCCACCTGAAAACGAGTAGTGCTTGAACTACTTGGGAACATCACCTCTTTGTTTTTCATTTCCCAAGTGACATGTGAAAGTTGGGAAGGCTGTACACTTCTAAAATTATTTTGTCTTTCAAAAAATATCGGGATTTCTTTTTCCACCTGTGTTCCTGTGTAGATATCAGGGTAAGCAATTCAGGCCTGCGGTTTCGAGGGACTCCACTACTTTTTGTGTCCCAAGTTTTGCTTCCACCTGGAGTGCTACATGGTTGTTTCTTGGATCTACAAACAGCAGATCATAGCACCATAATCTGTGGTCAAAGTCTCTTAACATTGCATAATCTTTTGTCACAGCTGCAGTGATTTGGCTACTTTTGTTACTGGTATTAAAACTGCAATGCAATTTTGATGTTAAAACGTAACTGGCATTTTTTATTGTTTTTATGCGTAGGCACTGTAGTTACAGTGAGCGTTATTGTGGCTCTGAAGGCAAAGGCTGGTGTTTTCCCTGAGCTACAGCAGCAGCTCCAAAGCAAGATGTTAAGGAAAATCTTGGTTATGAAAAGCACCTTCAAGTATTTTATGGAACAGATGAACATTTCCATGTCATTATCCAGTTAAATCTAGATGTGAAAGCTGCTTTTATTTAAACAGGCATTTTTCACATCCTGCAAACATACCTATCCCATATGTAACACTGCATAATTGCTGTGTCCCGAATGTATGTAGGCACATACCAGGCCTGTTCACATCTAGTTTACTGTGGAAGAAAACTCTTGCATGCCAGCAGGCAGGCCAGGATAAGCTCCAGCAGATCACTGGTTCCAGGCAAGTAGGCAAATAGCAGCACTTTGCATCTGTTTGTAGTCACAGACCAACACAGAAGCTGGCTGGAACTGTCTTTTCTTCTTGTAGCAGATAAGAAATTGGGTTGTGAGGGGCTGATTAATAAGAAGCTGTTTTCACTTCTATGCCTTGATACAGTTATTGAGATGAGTTTCCCTCAATATTATTTATTTGAATGTCACCGTATATGGCAAAAAGGAGTGCTATGAGTGTCAAAAATTATGACCTTTCCTGTGTTTCTCAGCTAATTTAAATCTTTAGAAGTCAGTGGAAATAAGCTAAGGCAGGGTCTGGTGGTACTCTGCTGTTCCTGAAAAATGCTTTAATGTAGTAAGTGGCAGAGCAGTTAATCTCCAGAGATCTACATCCTTGCCCTGACCAAGGCCAGAACAAAATGGCACAGTGAAACCTGTCAATGAGCAGCTATGCAATCTTGTCCTAAGGAAGTTCCTCAATTTCTCTGCACATTCATGCTTGGTATGTCTGAACAGGGAAGACTATATGTCCCTACTTTTTTTCTTCCTAAAGGATGCTAAACAGGTGCTCTAAGGTCTGTCTGTGGTAACTTCTGCTCAGAAGAGGTTTGGATTTTAACTGTTTTAAATCCATGAACCAAACTCTAAATTTCACCCTGGCAAAGGGGAAGATCAGAGGCAGGAGGTATCCTGTTGTGCCATCCAGCCAGAATGAACCATTTGCAATGTAACTGCTTGCCAGCCTTGTGCCTATGAGCTGCAGCTGATTATGCAGCTTATCCCTGGCAGTTTTTCTAATCTTAAATATCCCTTTTGGGTTCTTTTTTAGCTGAAACAAAGATCTGCTTCAAGTACTACCATGGCGTGAGTGGGGCGCTACGAGCCACGACTCCAAGTGTCACAGTGAAAAACAACGCAGCTCCTGTAAGTTATGCTGACATTTTATTTTCTCCGTGTATGTTCCGTTGTCACGGTGCTATGCCTTGCTTTCCCTGCCTGCTTTATATACCTTTATACCAAAACTGAACGTAATGTTTGCGCTTCATTGTATTGTGGCACAGAGAAATGGGTAGTCTTTCCGTGAAGATGTGGATTTGTATGCCAAGAGAATGTAGATTCAGTTCTGAATCTGTCACGGATAACTTCTCTGATTTGAGGCAGGTCCCACATCCTAGCTGTATCCTGTTCTGTAAAGTTGTCTTCTCTCTGCTCGGTGCTGTGAAATTTGGGTGATACCCCCAGAGGATTTGGGATCCTTGGACAGTAAATACAGTAAGTGTCCAGAAAGGGAAAAGATTTTATTCTTTTAAGGTGCTTTTTCCAAAATAAGCATTTTCACAGCAGTGCCTCTGAGTTCCAGGAACAAGCACATGCTCCCATGAGTGGTAAGAAGTGGGCACTCAGGACCTGATCTATCAAAAAACCAAACATCATTTTTGACAGATTAAGGCTTCACTGAGAGCAATTTTGATTTGCTAGAGCCTAGCAAAGCTCTGTGGCTTAGATAGCTCTAAAAAGCTATATATCTTGTCTGGTATTGGGAAATTTTATCACCCTGAGAGTGAAACATCTTTTAGAAGCCCACAAAGAGGCTTGATGACCTCTAAAGCTTGTCTGGCCTTGCTGACAGTATTTCACTGCCTGCCAGGCTTGGCAGAGACCTGCATGAGCTGAGGAGATGTATTCCAACCAGCATAAGAAAAGGACTAGTTCAGATATTGTTTAGTCTGGAAGATAGGTTCAGAAAAGAACAGGAAAGAACTGTCTTACCTCTGGGTGTATGCAGGTTTCAGTGTACACCACCAAAGCTTAATTTTTTATCTTTTTTTTTTTTTTTTTGGTGTTGTTTGTTTTTGTTGCTTTTGTTGTTGTTGCTTTTTTTGGTGTGGGTTTTCGATTGTTTTTCTCCCAGTCACAAGTTAATATTTCTAGAAAGGCTGAAAAATCTCCCATGCTGTGTGTTGGCTGTATCTGATTCCACCAGAGCCAGGAAGGATTAATTTTCTCACCCTTGAGCTATGAAAAGACTTTTGGTGGTTTCTCTTTGCCTTGTTTTGATGTACAATATAGCTGCAAAGAAGATGCTGGGTAGAGGCTGCTGGCACGTCCTTTAGGAATAAAAGGCATTCATGTCTCGTTGAGCCTTTCTGACGTGCTCATGGTGAAGCCATTCATCAGTTTTAGAGCCTGGAGAGTTTCCTTCAGCCGTCTTCAGAAGAACATTAGGATGTGGCCTTGGATATCTTCATTGTCAGGGATGCTGAAAAGTTCTGTTTAGCCTGTAGTGAATCACGTCTTGTTGCCCCAGGACTTGTTGCTGGTTTCCCAGTTGTTACAATTTGGTGGGATAATCTCTGTCATTGATTTAGTCGCTGTCTTCTCTGAAAGATAAGCCAGTCAACCAAGGCAATAAATAGCAGCAGGCTGAGAGGTTAGAATTTTTTTTGCATTGTTCGCATCCGTGTCTTAGACCTGAGTTGGAACCAATTACATAATTTTTTCAGGTCTAGTATGGAAGGCTTACTCTTTCATTATTATGTATCAGCAGTATGTAAGAAATTAGTAGAAGAATGTCTGAGGTTCTGTGCCTTTGTAATATGCAAATAGGCAATCTCTCCAAGTTCTTTAGCTAAGACCTTTGCATACATATTTATGGAGAAATAAAACAGCCATTCACTTTCAGCTGAATTAGGACTTGTGTTTAAAAGAAAATCCTCTTCATGCAGTACTTATGGTCTTCATAGAAATCAGATTATAATTGCCTATAATGATCTTTAGTTGAGTATACTGTACATGAGTGAAAACCAAAATATGATTAAAAATGGTATCAGATAATGGTTTTCTGTTTGAGGGCCAAACCATTGTCCTTGGAAATAGCATTCTTTTTCCACAATTTTCTAATTTTCCCTGCCTTTCAGGGTTTCAAAATAGCCTGTGTGGGTTTTTGCAGACCAAAGAGGCCAGCAGTGTTGTAGCATCTTTTTGTCTGTTGTTTTCTTCTGCCTTGTTTTGCTGCATGACTTACTTGGTGCATTGTAAGGCAAATGCTAAGTGAAGACAACAAAAGCAGTGGAACAGCAGCAAAGGTTATGCAATATGAACTCGGATGGACCCTTCTGTATAAGCATGAAGAGTAGGAAAAGGTGCTATAGATTTGAAAACTCCTTCAGAGTTTGGAGAAAAATACTGGGCCAACTCTTGCCTGTGTGAAGGCTTTCAGCTAAGTGTGATCCTCCAAATTCCAGTCCCAGCTGACACCATCAGATGGCTTTCTCCATCTGGCTCTCTGCAGTACATGTCCAACCTTTATTGCTGAAGTATGTGAATGTTTCACAGCATCCTGTACCATTGGCAAGTGGTGTTACGCTCACTGCAGAGGTGGAGAAGAGGATAACAAGGGATTTGCCTGGTCCTACTTTTTTCTTGGTTCTTGTGAGCCTCTGCACTGGCTGCTACTGGGGGTTGGATATTACCATGCAAAGTGCAGACATTGTCTCTAGAACTGCAAACACTCACCTTTTGACTGTGATTTCACTATTTTGTGCAATCAGTTAAGGGCTGTGACAGTCCAGCACCATGCCTGTAGCTCATCTGAGGTCTCTGACGTTTCTTACCCTAGTGAGATTTTACACACAGAGCCCTTCTTGATGGAAGGGGATGCATCAAATTCCTCAGTTGTTTTCATTGCTCCAGTGGTTTGGAGCACTGCCCCAGGGTGCCAGGCATGGCATTTCTTACAGTACCAACAAAAGCTATGGTCTTCCGACTGCTGTGGCCTGGGTGCAGAAAGGAGCTCTGCTGCTCAGAGGAAGCTTTCTTCGGATCCTGGGACAGCTTCCTGTGCATCCTGTCTGCTGAAAGAAGCAATTCTGTGGTCTGTGCTTAGAAATTTACCCTTCATTGCAGCCAGTGGGAGTTTCAGCAGTGGCTGATGGACCTAAGTGTGTTAGAAAAAAATAGCTTTACAGGGAGATAATCTCCTGGATAATTAAGGATCCTACTGTGGGTGTAGAGGCTGAAGATTTTTGAAACCAAAGAGAGTTTTGCCCTTGTAGTGACATCGTCACAAATTCACTGACTCTTAGGCTGTCAGTAGGAGGACAGAGAGAAGGAGGCTTTGTGTTTTTGACACAAGCAAACCTTTTTGTTTGGCACAGCTTAGGAAAAAGATCGAGACCAGGTGTCCTTTGAAAAGGAGCATTTGGGGACAGGTGACCTTCTAGGGACAGTGTTTTTACTGCTAGCACTAACTCATCTGCAGCTGATGCCAGAGCCACCCAAGTGAGTTCTGTCCAAGCCTCCGAGCACATGGTAGTTTCAGCATCAGGGGCAGCAGCTGGCATATTGGCTGCTTGGTGTGTGTCCTGTCAACGAGTCTGAAAACACTGATAACCAGCAGTATTCTAACACCACAATTTAAAACAAAAACAACAAAAAAACCCCCTCCATTGTCGGTCTGACGGCAGTTTGATGCAATTGAAAAGGGAAAAGAAGCTGGAAGTAGTCATGCTGGGGGCTGTAAGCAGTTGCCATTCTTGTTCATGCGCTGCTGAGACCGTCTTTAACTGGCAGTTGAAAGGAATCCCACTTCCAAAGGGGAAAAAAAGCTGCTGTGTAAGTTGGGTGTCTTTGTATAGCACCAGTGATGCTTTAGGCTGAGTAGCATCTCGCATTTCTTGTCTTATGAATGTTCTGCTCCATTTGAGTTTATCTCCTTACGCTGTAACCCAGTTATTAGAGCTGCCTTGCCTGCTGATTAGGATGCCCTGCAGTTCGTTTGTTGGTGAAAAGTCCTGTCACATTTTATTGCCTGTGAATCATCAAGCTTGAATATCTGGGAAGGAAGAGCCGTGCACTTTGGCCAATTCATACATGGCAGGAGCTTAAACGTGAATTTGGGGCAGCAGATAGGCCTGGGGGTAATGACAGTAAAAAAGAGCACCTGCAATTCTGGAAAAAAAGAAAAGGAACATCCTGGCTGGCGCCTTTTTTTCTGGACTAGTGGAAAGCAGTGTTGCTTGTGCACAGGAATTTATACTACTAAAGCATAAACATTACCTTGGTATGGATGAGCAAACAGTTTTCTTGGTAGAAAATGTTTTCACAACATCTGGAATGTTCTTGTATTTGTTACTCTTCATTTATTCATAATATTGTCACCACTGATTCAAATTTACATCAGACATTATTGTAGGAAGAAATACAGGTTACAGCAATAAATTCTAACAATATGGAAGTGTTATCTTGTTAATACAAAAATTATTTAACCTGAAAATGGTTTTCTTGCAGTAATATAAAGCTGTCATGAGAACAGCATGCAGAAGAAAGAAGAAGAACTTTTTTCCCTAAGAGTTTATAGCCTAAAAAGATAAATTGGATATATCACAATTAAAAGGCAGTAAGTGAAGAATCAATGCTTTAGCCTCAGGACAAATGTCTTCACTAAATTGGGAGCATTCACTCACTGTGTATTACATGCAAAGAACCTCTGCTGATTGAACCTCTGGAGCTTTCATGCCACTGTTTCTGTCTCATAGATCGTGGTGTCACTTGTCAGATACACTTAGCATTGTGGGAAAAGCTGTGTAAATTGGAGCTGATTATTGAAAGAGACCTTCTCTGTGTTGTGTTTGTGTGGAAGTGCTGCCTCAGCTGGGTTTCCCGCAGCAGGAATTACTGCTTGATAAGCTGCTGCCATTTGGTGGTAACTGATCATTCCTGAGGACTTCGTGCTATAAATATTTGCATGACGTGCTGTCACGTCAGAGCGTGAGCTGCCGAGGAGCGTTTGGTAATGAAGGATTCTGCTTAATTTCCATGTATGTGCTGCAAGATGGGATTTTATGAGAGTGTGCATGTACAAGCAGTTGTATCTCTCATTCTCTTGGAAGGCTAGATTCAAAAATCTCATCTGTGTCTTGTTTTTCACTTTATGTCTGACTTTGTGATAAGTGAGTTTTAAAACTGTCCATTTTTCTAGGACATTGCTATGGAACAAATGTAACACTCTGATTTTGAGGGTGTAGGTATAATTATACTTCAACAAACAGCAAATAAAGAGGGAGCAGAAACTTCTAGTGGCTTCTGCACTGTTCAGCAACTGAGGTTAAAAAAAAAGTTTATGGAAAACACAACATCAGACTGCTGCAATTAATCACAGCAAAGAATGCAAGCCAGGTACATCTTTAACAAGTGTAAGTGGTGTACCTTGAAAGGCTCAGCATTTCCAGGGAGGGAAGCAGCACTTCTCTGGAAGCTATAGGTATGCTTAGGTGACTGAGTATTTGTCAAAAGAGAGCAAGAGAATCTCCTTTCCTTATCTTGAGCTGAGAAGTAGCCAAGCTCCCCCAGCTGCAGCTGCCTTCCAATACAAGGGAAGGAGCAGCATTGTTAGTATCTCCAATGTTTTCTATGCATCTCTCCCTCTTACCTGCAAAGGGGATTAAGTCATTCAGGAATGAAAAAAAATCAAGCCAAAATGAGCAGGGGAAATGACTGGAAATATTCACTCAGCTGGAAGGAAGCAGTCAAATACAAAGTTCTCTCTGCCAGCATATGGTCCCTTTCCGATGTAAAAGGGCACCTAGCAGGAAATATATATGCTAAGAAACAATTGTTGAAAGAGAGTGGATTCCCGGATTAACCATTTGAGATGAATAATTCTGAAAAAAGTAGATGATCCACAGACTGTGGAAGAAAAGTGACCCCTGTGGGTTTCTTGTCTGTTGGAAGTACCAGCCCATTTTGGGTTGTCCCTGATTCAGGATTTCTTCCACAACAGCAGCAGTGCTGCCCACACCCTGCCTGCCTTATGAGCTCGTACATTGCCAGTGGTGCAGGCTAACATCATGAAGTGGTATAACATGAAGACACGAGTCTTTGAATTCAAAGAAATCATTACACTGACTGGGGAGTTGCTTTAGTGTTTGAACAGACAGTTCTGTACTTCTTTGGTTTTCCGTAGGCATTTATGGAACAATTTTGTCATTGTGTGCAAAAGAACACTGTGGTGTCTGGAGTTAGGAAGGTGTCATAGCTCACAGAAGCTGATCAGAGAAGTTTAGCAGTACCTTCTAGAAGGGAATTGACGATTGTATGTGCGTAGGGAACACTAGCACTTTCCCGTTACGAAGTCCTGTCTGCACTCATTGTATACTTGCTTTGAAAAGTTCCAGAGAATGGATACACCAGCCATTTCAGTGGCTACAGCTAACATGCATTCAGAGGGAAGGGGAGGTTTCCTGGCACTAGCTACATAATATAAGGGAATGATTTTTGGTATCAGAACAACCCTCAGCGTGCTTCTTACATCTGAAAAATGTCATTAATTATTTTTTTTCACTTCCATGTTGTTTCATTATAAACCCACAGTACTGTTTTACAGCCTAATTTGGTCATACAGTTCGTGTTCAAGCATACTTACTCCCATGAGCAGCCTCTTAATACTTGCACAGTTGAGCCCTTAGTTCAGTGTAATTACATTTTTGGTTATGCTTTTGTATATCCTAATTATCACTGATTCAAAGAATTTGAAGGTTAATGACACGTCCAAATTAATTCTTATTGCCACCTCAGTAACACAGGCTCTTTTTCAGTATCCAGTTATATAAAGACTATTGTATTTACACTGCAATTACCCTGTCATGTAGCAAGCACTTCATTTATATGAATTAGTGGAGTTGGAAAGCGTAACCAGGATGTAATTGGTCCTCTGACTGCAGCATAACTATAGTCACTATGTTGTAAATAATAACCTTTTTCTTCCATTTATTTCCCCAACTCTCATTTTAAATGGGGATGGTTGAGATTTTCTTTAAATATTAAGAAAACTCATTTGTAATGAAGGTCTCTTCTGAGTGCAGTCCAATAATACTTGCTTTTACAGTTCTGATTTACTGCATGTGTGGAGCTTGTGCTGAAACTCCACTGACTTTACGGGAAATGTTTAATTATTTTCTTTCAAATTGGCAGTATCTTTCAAAACAGACTAGAACTGGCAAGTAGGGTCACTTGCATGTTCACTATGACAGATTTCAGATATGTCAGTGGCTAAAGTAAGAAATTATCCAGGTCCATGCTCCTGGTGGCTTCTTTCTCTGTCTTGTTATCAACTTTTCACCTTGGTGTGCTTGAAACTCCTGTTATCACTCATTCATAGATTTACACCCTTTTTGAGAGGTAAGTGTTCATAATTTATTATCTAACAAGCACAAATTGAGCAGTGGAGGTACAAACAATTTTCTTTGTGAACACTGATTTCCTGAGCAGCAGTCCATAACTCTCAACATGCAGGTATGTGTGTTTTTATTGTTCCACTCCAGGAGGAATGTCTCTGCTTTCCAGCACACAGCTGTTTGCATATTTAAATTTTCTTTAATTTTGCAGTCTTCATAATTTCCTGATCCATCTGTATGAAAGACAGGTTATTTGATCATCTTAATGGAATTTCAAATACAAATACCTAAAATTAGTCTTGGCATCTGTCATGGGTTGACGGGTTTCTAGGTGAATTTCACCCTGCCAGGTCCTTTGGACGTGACAGGGTGTCATGGGCCAATGACATTTAAGGTACGGCCTCTGCGAGATACAGTATTTAAGGAGCTGGACACTGGGAACTTCCTCTTTGGCTTCCGGCGTTCCAACAGGTAACAGGGGAGGGAGAGAGGGATTTTGCCAGGCTAGGCCTCAGGACTGGGCCTGGTTGGCCCCCCTCTCTCCCCTGCTCTCTCTGGGGGCCAGGCCTGGCTTCCTTTTACCATCCACCGGGCCGAGCACCGCCCCCCCCCCCCCCCCCC
>VZTF01007882.1:35865-211583 GCA_013397755.1 Cnemophilus loriae | reverse complement strand
AAGGACTTTCACAGGGGTCAGATGCTGTAACTCTGGGCGGTTGATTCACTGTGATGCTGAAGCCACGAGAGAACTGTTTTCTTGTGGAGAATCTCCATGGTATGGCTAAGAGAGACTCCGCTCCCTAAGTGAACTGAAGAAAGGTTATTCTACAGGTGGTAAACTGACTGAAAAACACCAGGTTTTGTGTCTTTGCATTGGCAGTGGGGACATATCTGAAAGAGAAGTTTGGGGGAAGGAGAGGTTTTCTGAAGGTTTAATCTAATTCTTATTATTTGATTTTTTTCCTTTTAGTTCTGTTAATAAAACTTTCTTTATATTCTTTAAAGTTTGAGGCTGCTTTGCTTCTCCTAATCCTTATCTCACAGAGGAAAATGTCCTAAATAATAGGCCTGAATTTAAACTACTGCACTTAAATTGGATTGGCGAACTCAAACCACTACAAAATCAGAATGGATTGGAAAAAACTTTATGCAACAAATGCTTCCAAAATACTTCTCATTGTTTTTTCTGTCCAAATCCACCTGCATATTTCACACAGATCTTCCAGGAGTGCACATCTAGAAGAGACAGGGAAGAGCCTCTTGCATGATGCTTGTGGGATGCGGGGCAGCAGGTGAGCAGAGATCAGCGCTGCACTTCTCTGGAATGCGGTGCTTGTCTCCGAGGAGGCGCTGGCTGTGCTGCCTTGGAACAGTCAGCATGGAGTGCTGCGTCAAGCAGCAGCTCTGCACATACTGCTACTGCATTGACACCCTTTTGCATCCTGTGGTGAATCCAGATAGTGTATGAGAGCATGGAAGAACTAGGCCTGTATATCAAATGTATCCCTGACAGAGTACGAGGCGCTTGAAGCAGGGAAAGGCTGTGTGCCTATGTGCCCAGGACCTGCACCAGGTGGCTGGGGCAGGTGTCCTGTTCAATGCACTGAAGAGTGGAATGATCTGAAGTGGAAGTTGTGGAGGTCCTGACGCTGTCATCTTTAGCATCTTTATCCTCTTGTACCAGTGCAGGCATGCTTAAATTCCTAGTAGCTTCACACATGATGCATTCCTGTAGACATAGCTGCAATGGATTTAAACAGGAAAGAGGTGACATAAGAAAAAGCTGGCATCTTTTAAATTATTAAGTAAAATAATTCTGTAGGTGTTCATCCATCAGACATTTTCCTATTGTGGTAGTCCAAATGTGCAGTTCTGCAGATTTAAAGCAGAGTAGGACAGAACAAAAACCAGGGTAAATGCTACCATTTGCAGGTTCCATTAAACTGTCCATTTCTTGCCCTCTCATGGACTCTACCTAAGCAGCACTAATTGTGGAGCTGCTGAGCTATCCCTAAGTATCACTGGCCACAGCCTAGTCTTCACTGTGCAGGTCAGTTGCACCAATTTTGGGCTTCTCCCTGTTGGCCTAATTTCTTTGTACGTGTTGTTTCAAAGAAAACACTTGGGTCAAATTTAACCTTACTGGGCATCTGATCCTGTATGAACATCTAAATGTAGATTTAGAATGGTTTAATTAGCAGACTTGCAATACAGCACAGAATTGAAATGAAGAAATAAAAAGTATGACAGATGGGAACTGGAGTGATTTTATTTCAGTAACACCAAGAAGACCATTACACAAGCCATTTATTTGTTAATGGGTTCAATCAGAGTCTGGTATTTCCCAGCCGCTTGCTTTTGGAATGTCTCTTGTTATGGTCACATAATAGCCATAGTAATATCTGCACATCATATTGCTCCCTTTTGTGATTTAGTAAATTATGGAGAGATCAGCAACTGTTCAGCACACTGCACTGGTATAATCATCCTTGCTTTGGCCTTTTACATTCTTAGATACTCTCTCCTGCATCTGGTCAGATTAATGAAAAACAATACAATTCCTGACATTACACAGTGGGTCTGGGGGCAGATATTTTAGTTTTTGAAGGGGGAGGAAAAGAAGGATTTAGACCTGGGGAGTACTTCAGAGTTGAATGTGATAGAGTACTGAATGAAGGAATGAAGCACCTCCTGCTTCCTCCCTTCTAGGGGTTACTTGCTATGATAGGGCATGAATCTGTGGGTGAGCACCAGATAAATTACCAGGGGTAGTTTAGACTATGACACAGCTTTCCAGTATGTTTTAGTTCAGAATTGCAAAAAGATTTGCTTTGATATTGCTTTACAAAATAGATTATTTCTACCCTTTTCCCCTGCTTTGGCCAGTTTGATTTGTTATTGTCAATTTTGTACACATTGATTTAAATCTCACTGGGTGCACTAGAGGCCTGCTAATGAATTTTAAAAGAAAACATTGTGTTCTAACTATTTTTTTTGTGTGTGTTTGACTATTTTTTAGTGAAAGCACTATTTATACTTGGCACAACCTTAATTTAAAAAAAAATACACTTTTCACTCAGAAAAAGAAAGGAACAGGAATGTTGCCAGGGTGAACCCAGTATTCAGCTAGTCCAACACCCATGGAGACCATGGAAGCTGTAAGAATCCTGCAGTGCATGGGCATGAAATCCTCTAGGTCAAATTTGGTATGTCTACAGTACTGCCTGGTGGGGCATAAAGAGGAAAAGAGCAGGGTTTGGTGTTTTGTGTTCCATTTCTTTCCAGGACTGCTTATCCACATCATGTTGTGGATATCCACACCCTGATGTTTTCACTAGCTGTCCTTTCCTGCTGTGCACTGGACCTGCATAAAAAGGCAGCTGTTGGAAAAGCTTGTGTCCTTGTTAAGTGGGAGGCTTGATGACTGCAAGTCATTGCAGCAGGGAAATAATTTTGGGCTTGTCAATTGCAAGCTTTCTATGTCCCCACAGGGTCAATTTTTTCCCTTTAATTAGGCCTTGCAAGTAAAAAAACCGCCTTTGCGTTCCTCAGTTTTTGCATTTACCTTTGTTCAATTTTGTCGTCTTCACCTATGTTCCAGGATTAGCAAAGATGGAGATAAGAAGCTCTTGATCTCTCCCATCTCTGTATCAGTTAGCACTGCTTACAGCTTTACCATGTTTCCTTTTACTGAAGTTCTTCTAAGGTACTTTAAAAGCATGTGTGTCAAGTGACACATGATTCTGATCTGCATCTTCTCTTGCACAATTTTTAATACAAAATTAAATTCTTATTGAAGGCATAAGCAGACATTTTCAGAATTTCTTATAATCTCTGCTACTCCTGAGTTGAAGATCTTTGTGTGCTTATATGGAAATACGGGGAGAAGAAATTTTGAGTGTGGATAACAACCTCATGGTTTTGTGTAGAATTGCAACTGAGGTATAGAATTACAGAATAGAACTGTAGGGTTGCTTAGGTTGGAAAAGACCTCCAAGATCATCAAATCCAACCTCTGACTGATCACCTTACGAACTAGACCGTAGCACTAGGTGTCGAGTACAGTTGTTTCTTGAACACCTTCAGGGATGGTGACTCCACCACCTCCCTGGGCAGCCCATTTCAATGCTTGACAACTCTTTCCTTGAAGAAATTCTTCCTAATGTCCAACCTGAACCTCCCCTGCTGCATCTTGAGGCTATACCCCACTTGCCACAACCTCCTTTCAGGTAGTTGTAGAGAGCAACAGGGCCACCCCTGAGCCTCCTTTTCTCCAGGCTAAACAACCCCAGCTCCCTCAGCTGCTCCTAGAGGACCTACCCTCCAGACCATTCACCAGATTTGTTGCCTTCTCTGGACTTGCTCCAGCACATCAATATCTTACTTTAAGTGAGGGACCCAGAACTGAACACAGGACTTGAGATGCAGCCTCACCAGAGCACAATAGAGAGGAACAATCACTGCCCTGGTCCTGCTGGCCACACAGGATACAGGCCAGGATGCCATTACACATTTTTGATACAGGCCAGGATGCCATTGGCCTGCTTGGCTACCTGGGCCCACACTGGTTCATGTTCAGCCACTGTTGACCAGCACTCCCATGTCCCTTTCTGCCAGGCAGCTTTGCAGCCACTCTTCCCCCAGCCTGTAGCACTGCCTGGGGTTGTTGTGACCCAAGTGTAACACCCGTCACTTGGCTATGTTGAACGTCTTACAATTGGCCTCAGCCCATCAATCCAGCCTGTCCAGATCCCTCTGCAGAGCCTTCCTACCCTCCAGCAGATCAACCCTCCCACCTAACTTAATGTCATCTGCAAACTGAGGGGGCACTCAATCCCCTTGTCCAAATCATCAATAGAGATATTAAACAGGATGTGCCCCAATAACCCCACTAGTGACCAGGCAGCGATTGGATGTGGCTCCATTCATCACCACTCTCTGGGCCCAGACATCCAACCAGTTTTTAACCCAGTGTAGAGTGCACCTGTCCAAGCCATAGGCCACCAGCTTCTCCAGGAGAATGCTGTGGGAGACAGTATCAAAGGCTTTACTTCTGCCTTCTTGGGTAGAAGACTTTTGAAGCAGGAATGGTGTTAATTAGCTAAGAAATCTGAATCAGCTGGCATGAGATGTACCAATTGCTGTATCTACTGGCCTCCATCACCCAGTGTCTGATTTAAGCCCAGCTGGAAATAAAGCACCATGCAGTTATTCACTTAACACCCCCTCTCTCCCTACCCACCCCAATGGAATGGGGAGGAGAATCAAAGTTAAACTTGTACGTTGAGATAAGAACAGTTTAATAATTGAAAATAAATTAAAATACAGTAATAATGGAAAATGATGATGATGATAATAATTATAGTAAAACTACTACTACTACTAATAATAATGATAAAAAAGGGAAAAACAGGTGATGCACAATACAATTGCTCACTTCCTGGTGACTGATGCCAGACCCTCTTTCCCAAACCCAGATCAGCTTTCCTACTAGCTAACTGCTCCCAGTTTATGTACTGGGCATGACGTTCCATGGTAATCTCTTGGAACATTCCTCTGGACAGTTCAGGTCACCTGATCCAGCTATGCTCCCTCTCAGTTTCTTTTGTGAACCTCCTCACTGGAACAGCATGAGACAACGGAAAAAAAGTCCTTGACTTGGGATAAACACAACTTAGCAAAAGCCAAAACATTGGTGTGCTTTTAATACCATTCTTATTCCAAATCAAAAATACAGCACTCTAACAGCTACTGAGAAGTTAACTCTACCCTAGCTGAAACCAGGACACCCAGGAAGTCATTTCCAGTCATGTTTCAGGGAGGACATTGTGCTTTCATCAAGACAAGAAGCCCGTGTTCTGGTTATCATTAAAATCATGCTGACACTTTTTAAAGACTGTCTGACTTAATGTATGAATTCTAATTGTTCAGATTCTAATTTCTTAATGATGATCCATCTTTAGTACCTGCAATCTCAAGCTAATTTTGCCTTTTTTTAATGTCTTGTTCAGCTTTGTTATGTAGCACTGTTGTTGGCCGTCTTTATATTTCACCTCAGATGTGGGTGGCGATGTTTCACTTCTTAGGTATGTGCTGAGAAGTAATGTTTTCCAAAAGGGTTACAAATTCTCAAACGAAAGTTGTTATCATAGACTTTAATCTGCTAGTAATTCCTATTAGCTGATGAGACAAAGCAGAAGACTTAATAGTAAGTATTAGCCATGCTGAAAAGCACAGTGGTCAAGTTTCTGACTGACATGTCCATTCAGGAGAATTGGCATACTAAGCTGTGCTGATTAGTTTAGAACAAAGAAGAAATTACTCATGTTGAGGGACGAATGCAAATATTAGCTGAGAGACAGCTGTTTATGTGGATAAGCCTTCTTAAGATGTTGAATAAATTTTAAAAAGTGTACAGGGAAAAACATGAACTCACTGCTTATCCAAAGCAATGAATAAAATCCCAAATGGCTCTTTAAGAGCTTGCAATGAATGCAGCAAAATAAGTAGATGGAGCTGGGACAGTGAAGGAACTTGTTTTGTAAAATTCTTATGATATTTCTGTAACAACACAAAAATAGGACATCAGGAAAACATGGTAAATACAGCAGAATTATTGTCTTATGGTTTTATTTTTTTAAATATCTGTGATGTTTGTAAAACAATGTTAGGATGTCAGAGGCTCTTCTTATGTCTTGAAGATGGTCTTTTGTTTAGCAGTATCTACTGCTGTGTCTCAAACACACTGCCAAGTGAAAAGGGAAGAGGAAGGCTAATCTGCAGTGAGAGATAATAACAGAGGTGTGGCTATGGATTTTAAATCTGTTGGTGTAGACTATGGTAACCTGAAAGCCAGATCCGCTGAAGGAATAGAGACCTTTCTGCCTATTCAGTTGGTCCTTCTCTCAGAGTCTGGGTGAACTACTGCACAAATATAGGCTAGATGCAAGTTATTTACATTGTGTTTCTTTGCGTGGCTATTTAAAATTACTTACTGCTATAAGGCACATTGCTGTGGACAGCTGCTTTGGAGTATAATGCAAAGTTGAGTTGAATTGGTTTTGGTGGTTGTTTTGGTTGTGGTTTTTTGTTTGTTTTCTTTTCTTTCAGAAAAGAGCATGGGGACTTAGCTGTGGTTTCTTTCTGAGGTCTCCTGATGCGCTGACCAAGCGGCGCATGCTCTGTGTTGCAGTCAGAGCTGCAGCCTGCAGATTTTCAGATGGGAGGGAAATGTTTAGGACACACAGATGAGAAATGAGCTGAACATGTAAGTGGTGAATTTGCTGTGCAAAAGCAAAGTACAATTTTACAAAACTTTGATGCATAGCTGAGAATACTGATAAATTCTTGGATAGGTGTACAGCTTATAAAGTCTCTGAACCACCCACAAATATAACACAGATTTTAGTGGAGTCACCTATTCCTAAGCTAAAGGATACTGTGTTCCCTGTGGCCAGCTGGAAAGCTGGCACAGTGGGAGGAAAGCTGAGAGATAGGTACAAGACCTCTTCTTGTGTCCACACATCTGCATCACAAGTATCTGAATACAAGCCAAGGTATGAACTTAAGATGAGATGGGCAGTTGTGTGCCCAGTCTCTCACTCAGCAATTTTCAGCAAATTTCAGCAGCTATCATTTACCAATATGCCAGTTTTTGAAGAACTGCGTGGATTTCTTTACATCAGAGCAGCAGCCAGACAAAGAGCCAGACATGCAGAGGGAAAGGAGTTCGTAAAATTTTTAAAGCCAGATCTGTAGCCTGCACTGAACCTGTCTGTGTGTAGCTCTGCAGTGAAGTTTCATATCTACTACAGCTGATAGGTGCCAGCAATTTAGTCTTGATTGGATTTTCAGTAACCAAAGGTTTTCCAGAAGCCAGAGTAATGGAGAAAAATAGCTTAGTTTTCTTGAAATAATTTTCTTTTGTTTTCTTGTCTGCTTTCCCTAGTCCTGGAAAGAAGAGGGGCAAGGAGAAAGATCTGGGGAGAGAAGAACATTATTGTAGTTTTGCAATGCATAATCCTCTATAAAAGTATTATGGTATTAAGATCTCTTCTGAAATAACTCATACCCTCAGATAACCTAAAATGAGCAGACATGACTGAGGAAATGACTATGAGATGAAATTGCACACATTTATAACTGGTTGATTTATTTATAGGTCATTTAGAATGTTTTCGGAATAACTTGCAGATTATTTCAGTGGAAATACCCTACGTAGGTGATAGAGAGGAGCAGGTGGTGGCTGAAAGCCAGAAGGTTTTTCAGCATCTCAACAGACACCACTGCCTGCAGTTATCTGCCCTGTGAGTTTAGTGTGCATGGATGTCCATGTGCACATGCATGCAAGCCCTACCATGATCATGCTATCCTTTGTTTTATCTGTATGTTGAGTATGTCTTCGATTGGCTGTACTTAACTTCACACAGAACCTGGGTGATCCAAAAATACATTTATAATGTTGCATTGGGAAAAAGTTATGATGGGAGACAGCTAAAAAAAGAAAGATGCATTAAAATTTATATATCAAGAGGCAGACTTTATGCTTCACGGTTATCTTTTAGGTTTGCATTTCCTGATTTCTTGGAGCTTGACGGGATAATCATGTTCCCTTAACATAGTTTTGTTGATAGAATAAAGTTATACAATATTACATATTTTTCTAAATCTTTTTTTTCGTATAACTATTACTTGAACCTCTTTTGTTCTCAGGCTTTCTTACAAGTGAGGAAATCGATGTAGGTCAGTATGTTATATATCAGCAGATGTGCATAAGAATATTTCTTTAATAGAATTGTGAACCCTTTGTTCATTTTTAATCCTTGAATCTCTTCAGAAACATTTTCCATTTCCATTAAATATCTGGGTCTTTTTTCCCTGGCTATCTACCTGAGTTCTCAGGCAAGCGTGTTTCCATCTGTACAGAAAGCATGCAGCACCTCCCCACTCAGTATCTCCACTTTAAAAGGAAGCTTAAATTCTTACATCTGTAAAGTCTGATGGAAAGCAACTAAATTGTTCTTACATGCTTCCCTTTTTAACTCAACAAGTCTGATTTTTATTTACATTGAGGCAGCTTTTGCCCTTATGGCTATGTGGTAGGACTTCGTGGTGAACCTAAGTATAAACCGCATTAATTAGACCACATGTTGATACTCTTAGCAAAGAACCACCAGCACCGCTCATAATACCTAATTAACCCTGGGTAACTGTTAAACTTCAGTTCACAAATGCATGATGGACTGTATCTCAGGTACCAACACATTTGCGACTTTTGTCTGGCAGACTGCAACTGTTCTAAGACTGTGATTCCGGAGGTGAAGTGTTTGAGGGCAACCCAGGGCTGTTGCCTAAGTCAACTGTGAGGGAATATTTAAAATGTAATACCAGAAAAATCTGGAGGTGCCACTGTTGTCAGGAAACCCTGGTTTTTAAAGCAGCCTGTTTATTTCTCTCATTTTTCTGCAAAGGATCTCACCTTTGTCATAGGCAAGTTTGAAAGCTGCTCCTGTCAGGTTGGAGTTCTAACAAAGCTGTAGGGATCACTGTTGGGGTATTGGGATGTTTCTGGTGTTTGGCTTGGGTGTTTTGAGATGTATCTGAAAGGGAGGAAGGGAATTTTTCTAGGATGTAATGTTCTGGAATTTTTGAAATTAATTTCTTGCTTTCCTTATAGCATCTTCCACTGCTTTTTCCTTTGTTTTCCAGTTTGCTCCTATAGACCCTTACCTTTTTTCCTCTTTTCTGGTTCCACTTTTTTCCTTTTCTAGTAAATTTCTTTCACTTCTTTTTGGCTTCTTCCTTTCAAGGTTTTGAAGAGCTTCTGGATTAGGAGAGGTCAACTGCCTGAAAAGCATGCTGAGCGCTGACCACAACCCACCTTCAGGACCAGTTGGCTGCCTCTCAGACAGGTGGCTGATAACTGTGTGAGCCTCACAGTGGGGTGGTCAGAGCTGGCAGGAGCACCTAGGCACGTGAGACATCTCCTCCTTTGCTGTGGAGCTGAGCAGTGGCTATGTCAGGCTTAGCTTGCAGGTCTGCTGTAGTTAATGATTTCACTGAAATGACAGCACTCCTGAATTTAGTTGACACCACTTCCCCCTCCTATTGTATTTAATGACTTTATGTTCAGAAGTCTTGCATCCAGTATGCACCAGGCCAAATCCTTCCCACGGCTTTTGGTGGCGACCAAATTGCTGTAATGAATTCATCTGTTACTGGAGATCAGATTTCATCTGCTTTGCCCTAGAAGTCCTTGCCATACCTCAGGTTTGCTTAGCACCCTGCCACAGTTATTTTCAGAATGAGTCTGGCCTCTGTTTCTTCATCCTTCAGATTGGACTTTACATACAAGGAATGGCAGAGATAGAGCTGGATTTATTTATTCAGTCTTAAGGGAAGTCTTGTGTGGAACATTATTGATGCCTCTAACTACCTAATGGGATATTGTAGGAAAGAAGAAGGCAGACTCTACTCACAGCACATGTTGAAATGATAGCAGGTCATGGACACAAGTTGTGACAAGAGACATTCTAATTAGACTTCAGGAATATCTTTTTTCTCAAGACAGTAGTCAAACATTAGAATGGGTTGCCCAGAGAGCTTGTGGGATCTCCATCCTTGGAGATACTCAGAGCTGAACTGGACAAGGCCCTGAGTAGCCTGCTCTAAGTTGGACCTGTTTTGACTGAAGGGTCAGGTGACTTCAGGAGATCTCTTCCAACACTGGTTATTCTATGGCAGTTTGATTACATTCAGTATTCCCACAAACCCACTTCACTGGAGAAGGCTGTTGACTTTTTAAACCTGCTGTTCTAGAAAGCAGCAATCTAAGAAAAACAAAACATCAAGTGCTGTAGACAGTAGAAGCCAGTTGGAAAACAAGGGCTATTTTTACATAAGATTAAGGGCTATTTACAAAAGATTAAAATAAAACCACAAAACCAGACAAATAGCAAAACAAGCAAACAAACAAAAAATCAAACCCATGAGTTTACTAAGGTGAGATAAGCAGTTTCTGCTGGGTCTAATGGATCTGCTAAAAGGGGAAACACTGAGTGTGAATGAGGCTGCATTAACTAAGTGACTGTAGATACTGTAAAAGGAGATTTTCTTTTTCTTTTCAGCTTTATCCCTTCTGTGGCATCGTAACTAGAAAAATGCTCTATGTAGTGAAATGTTTTATTAGGAATTCAGCAAGACTGAGGGACATTTGAAGTAGCACAGATATTTCTCTACTTTTAAATTCAGACTATAAATCTACAGTCGCCTCATTTCTGTCCAAAGTAGGACCCAAGGTTGAAAGTAAAGTGTCTGTAACTCACTTCTGGAAATAATGGTATTCATAGTTGGACTGGTATTTGAGGCATTCATCTAGAAGAATGGGCATTGTTCGCTGCCTAGCTGCTTCTTTTATGGTGCAAAGGGTCATTGACTCGGTTCCCTTGTCCAGAGGCTTTGACAGCACTACTAATGCTCTGAGCCCTTCTTCAAACACAGCTTAGCTGAAAGTTACGTTCTCTCCCTCATGTGTCAGCATTACTCATCTGTGCACTCATCCCATCCAAACTATGTTAGAAGAGTGAGGAGTTTCTGAAGCTGTAGTGAAGGCAGCTGCTATCTAATAGTTTCCTACCTTCCAAAGACATTGTGCATGTGTCAGTGTTTCCACTATATATGCCCTATGTTTTGGTGACTCTGGTAATTTTGTAGGCAGAAAGAAAAGGTGTCGGCAGCAATTTTTTAATTGTCCATATAAACAAAGTGTTTTCATGAAAAGTTTGAATTTGAAGTCTGTGGGGCAATTTTCATGTAAAATTATGTGATTCAATCAGTGTCCAATAGGTCTCTTCATCTGTCAGTGGCAAACCTCCCAGTTATTTCAGTAGTTTGCAGGATATTGCTTAGGTGTTCCAGAGAGGATAATATTTACAAGCAGTTCTTGCTTTCAGAGGGCTTAAGCACATTAATACTCTATGTATGGACCTGTCAGGTTTACAGGGCCAATCCTGCTCTGCATTAGGCAGCTGCCTGGTGTAAATCTGATCATAACCCCAGATTTTCTTAGAGTATTTTTTTCTGGGTGGTGGTAACACTGGGAAGCACAAAGATGTTTAGCAACCACAAGGAGCCATCTTCCCTGCTAACTAAACCAGAGTTTGTTTTGAACACTGGGGCTGTAAAATACTGTCATACTTTGGACCACATTAAAATTGCTGAGAGACTTCTTAGGGTTCACAGGGTCATTGGCATCAATTAGCATGCAATCTCAGAGCCAGTATGGGGGCAGTTGGTAGGATATGCTGCAGAAAACAATCCTCCCAGAAGTTTGATAGGTATGAGTAAAATATTTGCTGCTTAGATGTAGTCCAGCCATCAACCCATAAACAGCAACCCAAAGCCTACTACATGCACATGTGATTGTCTTTAAGTATCTGAAAATCTAAGACTTTATTTACATGAAGTTTCAAAGAGTGAAGGAAGATCAGAATCTCTAATCAAAGCTTTTCCTCTGCTGCCAAAGGATAACTGAAGTTTATTAGGCAGAGCTGTTGAAACTATTAAAAAGCCGAATTTAATAAATTTTTGCAAGAAAAAGATATTAGACTCTCTGGGAGATACTGATTTCTTGCCTCAGTCCTTGATTTTAATTGGAAGTATATGCTCCTAACAGCCTTATTTGAGATTCTGGTTATGCTGAAAGAGCATTCTACATACATAGAATTGGTTGAGGAATATGGAATAGCTTCATGCCGACATGGAAACTTCCATATACTTGGTATGTACTCTCACTGGATGTCCTCTCATCATAAGCCTCTTGATAGTTGCCTTCTAGAGGACTTCACTGATAATACTAAGTAGCAGAGTTTTTTCCAGTATTTTAGTTTAGCTGCCACAGTTTGTTATCTAGAATCTGGTGAAAGAATTTGTAACATTTTCCATGCGGGAAAAAAAAATTTTTACTCACTTCCTTGCTACCTATTTAAGGGGTTTCTAGGACAAGAGGTTTTGGAATGAAAAAATTCTTTCTCCTGGGAATAAATGAAGTACTCCATAAATGCTGCTGCAGGATGGGACAAAAGGTGTTTTCTGCAGAGAGAGGGCAATTTTCATATGCCCACAAAATGAAAATTCTCCACTTAATTCGGGAATGGCATTGAGAAGGTGGTGTATTACAAAGCTAGAATGCTGCTGACCGTGGCACATGGGGAAGCCTGTGTGTGTGTGGTCACAGTCCTTCAGGGATGTAAGCTGGCAGCAGAGCGCCCAGCAGGAGTTAGGCTGCTGCCGGAGAAGCTGGCAGCTGTTCGGAAGCACCTGATAGAAAAATACCACGGTGCCAGCACAATGGCTTAACAAGCTAACAGGATAAGTGGAATATATTGCATTCAAGAGCTAGATAATTCTCTTAGCAGAGTGGGGGTTGCAGCTGAAGCACTGCCACTAATTAGGGGTAGATTTTCAAAGTGGTGCCTGGGATTATAGACATAATTCTGTCAATGGCAGTCAGGGAGCTCAGATCTGCATTTGTTCCTTTCAGAATTCGCCCTTTGCATCCCAGAGCAGCTTCTTCACTAGAGAAGCCAAGCAACGGAGTGAAAGGAGACACTTACTCAGTCTGTGTTTGCTTAGTCAATTTTTTTACAAAACAGTTTATTTTTAAATTCAGCACCTGGGAGGAAATGGGAATATTCACCCATTTACAGATCTACTGAGGAATTCCCTCTCTAAAAAAGATAGTAGAATTTGAAGTGTGAACTCGGGATGATGTCTGATAGTGTCTTACTGTGATAAGATGCTTCACTGCTGAGGTGCAGAAAATGTAAGCCTTTTTCCACTTGTTTTGGAGAGTTGACCTAATGTTAAGCATTCAGCGAAGTCAAGAGTGCAACAGTAAAAGCCAACTGAAATAATTTAGGGGAGAATAAATTTTTGAGGGCTGTTCTGGATTCTTGTGCCATGTACACTCTGGTCTATTAAAACAATAGCTCCAAGCTGGTTTAAACTAAAATCAGCAAGGCTGTTAACCTTATTTATTTTGCTTTAAATCTGCTGGCAAGGTCAGTGGTCTTGAAAAGCAGAGAACAGAGAACTGAAGCTTGAAGCAAGCATAATGCAGGCAGTGACTGGACAGCCTGTCTTTTGCACTGCAACACCACATCTTTAGCTCTGACACATCTAGCAATACCTTTTCTGTTTGCTGATGCACAGTTTGGGGTTAAGTTGATGCTATTTTCAACTTTTGATTTGAATCAAGCACAGGTTGCAGCCTTCCCTTTTTTTAGTGCTGTAATCTGCTGCTTTTGATCCTCAGAGCCAGTGTGTAAAAACAGAAAATATTTTGCAGGCTTTATGTTTGTGGTTTCCAGTCTTCTTTCATTGTAGACTTCCATCTTGATTATAGGTCTGGATACTACTGCTTGGAAGTGTGAGCCCTTCTGAATACTTTGATATGTTCTTAGATCTACTTTTTAAAAGAAAAACTCTTGTGAATAGATAGTAATGCCCAGGCTAGAGCTTTGCCAGTTTACAGTACCTGACTGTTTAATCTGTGTTAGATGTTACTGTAGCTACAATTTGTGCCATCAGTGTAAAATATTCTAGGTTTTAATTAGCATCTTGTAAAATTGGAACTTGATTACATCGAGCATTAGGTCATGTCCATGATGTTCACCGTGATATAAAGTCAGTGAAAGCAAACAGGTAGTGCAGCACTGATTTTAGTATCACTGCGATTTCCTCTGTTTAAATGGAAGAAATACCTATGTGAGGCCTATGTGAGGAAATTTATATCTGTTAAATGTTGACATTCTTTTGCAGCAGAAGCTACTGCTACAGAAGTGCTTGGGCTGTCTGTGAAGAGTAAGATTACTTAATCTAAGTGTTTCTTCTACTTACGGGAAAAAAAAATTCCCTTAGCTTTGTTGAATCTCTTCATGTGAGCGCAGTGGCCAAAAATGTCCTCTTCCTTCTGGCAGAGGACAGAAATCCTCTTCCTTCTGCAGAGGAAGAGTGCTACAGAACACTAAGACATAAGAGTTTTTTCCTGTGCTGTGTGTGGGAAAAGGAGTAAGCACTTTTATTTGTCAGCTGTGCACGTCTAGCTATGGTAGATGCATGTAATAAAATCATATTTATCCTGTTTTGTATCAGCAGGACTTTAAGAATAGTTAAGTTGTGCTGCACAATAGACAAACATGCTAAAAGGAATTTAATGCTGCAAAGGAGGTTTTGCCAGCATGCTGCACTATTACTGGTCACTGTGGTGTCCAAAAGCAGATTTTCTAGTACAGCACCAGGTAAACACAGTGACTACAGTTAGTTTCTTCCAGACCTGTATTCACACCGTACCTGTGTCCAAAAGTATTTGCCTCATCATAACCTAAAACAACAGGGAGGCTAAATAGGGGCACCCTAAATGTGCCCTGTGAGCCACTTTATTTTCAGGGGCGAGAGTGTTGTCCTTCTTACTCTTCCACATATTTAGGTAGACTAGGGAAGGGAAAGGTATTTTAGGAGATGTTTTTAATTAGTTTTAAGAGTCTGTGTTTCTGGCTTTCTGCTTAGACAAATTTTTAGTGATGTGCTTGGAATTTTGCCTCAGCAAGAATTGATGGACTGTAATACTCTGGGATTTCTCAAGATGACTTTTTTTTTTTCATAACCACATACCATGGCTAAAGATGACTGGAGTCTCAAGGCCATGTCAAGGCTTTGCTAGTGTGAAACCTGCCTCCTTTCTCATTCAGGGACACGTAACTTCCTTCTAGCATTTGCAGGAATTACTCACAAGGAAAAGTGATTCCAGGACAAGACTATTTTTAGCTTTCAGTCATCTCCTTCGGTCTTCTTTTTTCTCTATACTGTAAAAATTAAAAGCACTACCAAAGCTGGACCATTTCCTGGGGTCAGCAAGTCCCAACAGGCTTCAGCCCGGCCTCAAGTACCTTCCCATGTTTCACAGGTAGCCGTCACAGGTGCTGGTAGTCATGTTTCACCTTGCTTCAGAGGTTGGGAAACTCTATTGCAGACCAGAGGATTTTACAGTGTGTGTTTACTGGAGAATATTTTAAAGGAAATACTGATGCTTCTCTAACTGTTTGAATATATGTGCTTCCATCAGTGGCAATGATGCTGGCTCCAATTACATTCAAGGAAATCAAAAAGGAGGTTTGAACCTAGTTCAGGAAGCTTTTGGTTTTTGGAGGGAAATTCAGCTAGGCTTGGAGTTGCAGCTCATGTCCCATCTTCATGTCTAGATATAGCAGAAGCATGTAGTAAAAACATATTAATTCTGTTTTGTATCAGCAGGACTTGTAAAATAATTAGGTTAGGTTGCACAGTGTGCAAAAATGGCACTATAAACTAAAAATATTAAGCTAATTCAGACTGAGCTCTCACCTCAAGGGCATAAAAAAGCACAGAAGTTATTGAGGGAAAATCACATTTGTTCTTTTTCATGTGAAGGACTTCAAGCCCATAGGACGTCAAGTGATGAGATGAATGTTGTCTGTCTGTCAGCTAACTGTGTTTTAAGTGGCAGTTGAGAAGATAGAGGGGTTTTTACCTCCTGATGACTAAATTCAAGGTTTACTTACAATGACAAAACTCCCAATGTAATTATATTGGAGCCACTAAAA
Organism: Cnemophilus loriae; assembly: GCA_013397755.1. Classification (NCBI taxonomy): domain Eukaryota; kingdom Metazoa; phylum Chordata; class Aves; order Passeriformes; family Corvidae; genus Cnemophilus; species Cnemophilus loriae. The sequence continues at coordinate 195,619 of VZTF01007882.1, read as the reverse complement.
TCAGTCTGAATTTCTTTCATGATAAATGGCAAGCAGGAACAGTATGACCTGTGCACATCCCCATCCTGGGCCTCAAGATACTACAAAACCCAGTTGATATGGTGGCTGGTGAGCACTGGTGACCACTCACCCTCTTTTTCCCTGCCCTGCATCAAATGCAGCCTTGTCCTCATTACTGGGGACAGTCTGATATTGCATTAGAAAACAGTGAATCCAAACTGCAGCAAATAGCTCTTCTTATTTTCAGAAAATCAGACTTAATGTTGGGAGATTTGTCTCCCTTCCTTCCCTGCTGTTCCTTCTGACTTCTTGAAATGCCAATATTGAAGTATAATCACTTCCATGGCCTTCCTACTACCCTTCCCATTCTTTGAGAGAAGATGTTTGCCTGCTCCTGAGCCTGCTCTGGTGTGTGCCCTGGCATGCCTAAGGACCCATATCATGGGTGAGAAGGTGCTGTGCATGTGTGAGGAGAGTGGCAGACCAGTGCCTTCAGACCACTGGAGGATGAGACGCACGGGTTTGTGATGGTAGAGCCACACAGGAGGCTCAGTTGTATGAAATCTTTAATGGTGCATCCCAGGTCTCAAACCCAAGGACAAAAGCCTCTCTCCTTCAGCCTTTCTGCCATTCCTTCCCTTTCTCATCTACCTGGCCAGGAAGAAAATTAGAAAAGCTTCCAGCAAGTGTTTCATTTTGCTAAGGTTAGTTGCTAGGCATTCTCAAAACGGCTGGCATGCTGATGTAGTGCTGCATCTCAGAAAGTTATGCAGGGGTCAGCTACTGAGGATGGAACTCTGTTGCACAGCAGGGCTGGCTTTTAGTACCCCTGATTGCATGGCTGAGTGGTGAGCACTTGACAGGACGCTGTGGGGTGCACCTGCTTCACAGAACAGATGGACCCTTCAGGAGCAAATAAATTTATTTTGTTGTTGTTTCACTTGTGGGACTGGATGTGTTATTATTCCCCTTGTATAATGGCAAGCTTTGCTAGTGCAAGTTTGACCATGCTGAGGATGCTTTGCCTATATCAGGATTTGTGACAACACTCTATTATAACTCTTTTGATATAGTTTCACTAATGTAGATATGGCTCCTGAAGGGTCATTTAATACCAAATATTTGTAAGTTTTGAACAGGTTTGCAGGACCGCATCAGATCCACCCCAGTTTGTTCAAAGTGTAGTCTGCTGAACTATTCATACTGGCGTGATGTATGACTTACATGGCAGGTCTAAAGAAAACCCAGAAAAATGTTGAAGGACTAGAAAAAAGCTCCTTTTGCAAATGTGCACGTATCTGGGTTGGTTGGCCCAGTTACTATCCTGGACAAAGTCATGCAAAGACCGTAAAAGTAAGCATTAAAGCATAATGTGTAATTAATATCAGGCAGTGACATAGTATGAAAAATATATGTTGACAAGAAAATGTCATTGTTTCTTAGTGGGATCACAGCTTTGGCTGGAAAAGGTTGCTGAGTTCTTCTCATAAAATTCCCACAGTCACATACACTCTGATTTAAGTGTGTCTCTATCCAGAAATCAGTGGTGGCTTCAATAAATATATTGAAACCTACTTTGCTGAGAAGGCCAATAGTGCAATTGTAACTAATTTGCTGTGATCCAGTAGGGATGTTTCTACTGGAATTTATTCATTGTCCTGTTCTACTCAGTACCTTTTATCCCATTTAGCTAGTCTGGAAGAAACAAAATTATTATGACTAAAAGTCAGGTCCAGCAGAACCCATTCTTTTATAAGGATGTCTAAATTCAATCCATATGTTTCTGATCTAGGCCTCATCCGTGTCTGGTTGTTTAATCCCTGCTAGCTGGGCTATAGTACCCACTCGCCCAGGTTTTGCACTATCTGGGGGCAGAGAGCAGCTTGTTTTCTAAGTTAAGCTTGACTACACAATATTTAATATACCGAGCAATGAGTCACAGCTGAGTGGGACTTCAGTTACTGTTTCCCGTCAGAAATTGGAACTTCACTGCATAAATGCTGTTTTTCTTTTTTGGCTGAAAGCTGAATGGCAAGAGTGACATGGAGCTGCTGCTTCCTGGGGGCAGAACAGTGCTTGGTTTGACTCCAAAGTCAGTGGGAAGCAGTACTTATAGCACCACTTCCCTGCTGAGCTTGGAGTCTTACACCCGATGGCATCTCGTCTGCCCTGCTCAGGGACTCCACATGAAAACTACTGGTGGTGGGTTTCTCCTAATGCCCCAGACATTGGCCCATAGGTGTTCTTGCTTCCCAGTTCTGATCACGGCCAGAAGGTAGACTGGGGCCTAATTTGCACAACAGCAGCACACCTGTAAACTTGCTGAACCAAAGACTGACATTAAAAACTGAACTGTGGAATACAAAGAGTAATCTATGGATTTTTAATTCTTTTTCCAGGGCACCCTCAATGCGTATTGTTAGCATAATTCAGAGCAGGTTTTTTTTGCAGGGTACTAGTAATCTCTCGGAAGTCTTTCTCAAAGGTATGCAATAAACTTTCTGGAACAAGATTTTCCACAGAAGTAATGTTACAAAGATGGAAGTTGTTTAAAGAGGTGATAGCTACGTCCCCATCCTTATGTACTACTTTTATCTTCTGATTAATAAGTAGTTCCTTTTTGGGTGAAGAACTGCTATATTCAAATTACAGTAGTATTTTTGCATCATTCTGTTTTTTTAAGGGAAAGCTTCCAGGCAGGGATGACTTAGGCCACTAATGGTTGAATGATTCTCTAGATAGAAACATGGTTTTGATCTCTGGTCATATAATTGATTCTTAGTTGTAAAACTAACTAAGAATCTGTAAAAAGGCAGTTACTAAGCAATTATTACTCTGTTCAAGAGTTGTTGGAGACTACTCTTTCTCATAATTCTTTCTCTTCCAGCAGATCTTTAAAAGCATCACCAATGAAGACTCAATCCAGGGACAAGGAAGTCGGAGACTGATAAGTTTTTCATTGTCAGGTAAGTCACTGCTGATATGAAAGTTTTAAGCCCAAAGAGTTGGGGACTGACGTTATTAGAACCTTTCATGTACACGTGTGTAAGTATATGTATGTATATATTTACGCATGGGTTCTTTGTCTGTTGCTGTAGAAGTGATGCTGAGACAGAGAATAAATATCTATGATTATTGCCACGCTTTTTTCCCTCAGTGAGAGTTACATGCTGAAGTGTCTTGTTCGAGTTCTGGGGCCATGTTAGGTTTTTCTGTTTACAATTAAATATGTAGGTCAGGGAAAGCAAGATCAAAGGCACGTGCTTTACTTACACAGCAAAATGTCATTTGTGGTAGAACTCTGTTCCTGGGAAAGAGCGTTCCACAGTCATGGTCTGAACCTGAGGCAGATCCACGTGCTGTGGTGCAGAAGCTTCTCTGTATTGCTCAAATGTGACTCTCAGACTTCTTGAGCCAGAAGACTGCTCTCTCTTATCTAGATTTCATGAAGAATGGCATGTCACTGCAGGTTTTAAAGGCTTAATATGTTTCTGTGTAACAGCTATGAACCATTTGATCTGGCTTTGGTAAGAACAACTTGTAAATCACATCTCTAGACAGAAACTAGTTTGTCAAAAGAGAGTGGTTATGAGCATGGCTCTCATTTTGGGGTTTTATGCTTGCTGGTTGGTTTCCATATTTTTTTAGCTCCTGGAAGACAAAGAGAAAGATGCTTGACTAGACTTGGAAATTCTTTGAGCAAATAGTACAAAGAGCTACCCTAGTTCAAAAGTTTTACAGGCATAGGCCTTTAAGTGTAAAGTCCTACTCTTGAACAAGCATCTCATTATATGATTGGTTTTGGCCATATGATTTATTTCAAGCTTCCCTCTATTGAGCATGCATGTCAGTGCTTTTCCAAATTAGGCAGCCAGTGTGGTTCTTGAGAGATTGTGTATGATACATGGCAGATCAGACTGAGATTGGGCAGGGCTTTTTTAACACGTGACTTACTTTTGCCAAGTTGCACACTGGACATCCACCCATCAGCTGATAAAACCTCAGGTTTAGCTCAACAGAAATAAAGAAGTAGACTGAATATTTTTTAATGTCCATAAATAATCTTACACAGAAAATGTGGCCCAGAACTAGTTACAGTTTTTCATTCTTTCAGATTCTTTGGCCTGGTAAGCCAAGAAGTGTGAAGAGTAGTAATTTGTGAGACTGCTAAATAATGTGGTCTCAGTGGGCCCTTTTATAAACTAGAGTATCTAATTTACAGCTTGATTTAAAGTATATGAAGACCATACCTCATAATACATTTGGGAAATCTTATTCCAGTGATTCACAAGCAATTAATCTGCATATATATCACATCCGTATTAACAACATCATCACAGCCAGGTATTCGAAAGGCTTTGATAAAATAATTTGGCAATTATTTTATCAAAAATCTAAGTTATCAAAATAGTTGCATTTCAGTCTTCCTGAAATTAACAGATTAACACATCACAAGAATTTATTTATTACCTTCTTAGTCAACACCACCACAACAAAATGTTGTCTCTCTCAAAGCAAAATTATTGCTATTCCTATATCTATTATTCTAGCTAATAAAATGCAAATCAAGGCAGTCCTCCAAGAGGCATTGGAAGGAACTGGGATTTCTTCCCATTTGCACTGCTATCTCACCAGTAACCTCTCTAATGTCACAAGTCCATTTGGCTCATACAGAGTTTTCATTTTCAATATCTGTATTTTGGTATACTGTCATCTTCAGTCATTAGTTAATACAGTCAGTATTTAAAAGTTAGGCTTCCAAATTATGGTTGATTTAGTTGCAGTTTAAAAAAAAGAGGCAGACCATTAGTGTGACTGGAGTCCATTGCACCAACACAGAGCCATCATGCCCTAAGCAGTCTGTCATCTGAAGAATGCGAGAAGAGCCATGCCTTCTGCTTTATAATTTTTTTAAACAAAAATTTATTAGGATGGGAGAGAAAAATCTCAAAGTAGGCCAAATCCCAAGAAATGCTGAACAACATGAGTGCATTTCAGCTGACTTGTATTGCTTACTCTACTGCTGAGACAGTCCAGTGAGACCCTATGTTAAAATGAACTGTGTAGAAACAGGTTTTTTTCTAAAAAGCTGTTGACAAAGTGCTTTATTCTTTCTGTAGTTTATTGAGTATTTGGTTGGACAAAATCCAGCTGGTTTCACTGGAGGGTTTTTTTGAGAAAAGATTTCTGGATTGAATAAAAAGTCAGACAATGAAGAAGGTGTAAAATGATCCTTCAAGGCACAAGAAGATGACTAGCTTCTTGAGAACAGAAATAGCGGAGAGTTTGCACTATGTCACTAGCAGGATTTTTACTTCATGTTTGCTTCCTTGAAGACTGGAAGGTGGTCCTGTGAAAGGCTGTTCAGATTAATAGGTTCACTGGCAACACTGGTCTCAAAGAAGATAATTTCCCATGATTAAGCTTCTTAATAATTTTTATGAGGACTGTATTATTATAGCTTTCATTATTTAAAATACCAAGAGAAATATTTTAAGCCTAATTTAGCTAGACTGAAAAAAGCCTTTAAGGCAAGCTCTGCAGTCCACTTGCATTTACTTTCCAAACGTGCCTTTTCCACTGTTACCAGTGAATGTCACACTTCTGATAAGGTGGCTGAAAAGCGCCACAGCTCTCTTGCATGAAGTACAGAAGGAAAAAATGTGCTAAGCTTCTCGAGATGTACCAGCTACTTCACTGCAGGTTCATGGTTTAGCAGCAATATAACACGTTTGCTGAAAGCCCATAAAACCAGTCTTGTTGGCTGGTATATTTAGAAAGTGTTATCATGAGGTTTGCATATGCTTTCTAGTTCTATGTTGCATCAAATAACTTTTTTCAGGCTTTAATACTTCACATATCTCATGTGTTTGCATACTTTATTTATAAGTGTCCTTGGGGAACAAATTACCAGAAGATCTGAATATTTCACAAACATTCAGGCATTTAACCTCTTCACACCTCTCTGAGAATGTTGTTAGTTGTTTTTGTGTGGCTTTCAGACCAGGTATTCAGGTAATAACAGCTGTCAGTTTATAGAAGTTAGAGCATAAATTGTGACTGAAAATAGTATAAGGTCTGCTAAGGGTCATTATGAAATGCTTGTTCAGAATGCAGGTATATAATGCGCTTTATTTTCCAACAATTTTTTAAGTCCTAGTGACTTTATAACTACTAATCCCATAACTTTTTCTTACTGTCAAATCTTGTGTCAAGGTGAGGTGGCTTTTTAATACCTCCAGAACACCTTGTGCCTGCAAAGTACTGCAATGCTCTAGAGTAACAGTTTGAGAGCCCTTAGAAGGCTTTGAATTCAACTACTCCGTTATCCTATTTAACACAGGACACCTTGCCCCATGGTGGTGAGGTTTGTGTGAGTTTGGCTCAGACATATCTCAGACAGGTGTGGAGTCAGGATCTGAGGATACCGGGAGAGTACTTTGCTCCAGTGGTTAACCACTTGCAGTGATAAAAACATCCCCTTGCTGTGATAAGCTGTTCACATTAAAAACAGACTTTTTAAAGTTAAAAACATTAAAACACAGACTTTTTCTGTGTTTTCCTTCGTGATGAAGATGATTAAAAAGGTAGCCTGTCTCTCAGACATTTTGGAATAATTAATTCCACTACTCCTTTTCATTTATTAATACACCTGTTTTCTTCCTAATACCTCTGCTGCCCTTCTTTTAAACAAATTAGAGACCGTTTTGTTTTTCTTTGAAGCATTTGCAGCTAGAAAAAAAATATTTTCTCCTCTTTTTCAGTGTCGTTAATATTTTGCCTGGGAGCCCCATGACAGAAACGTTTTGGGTTATCTGACCCACTTAGGTTTTTTTTTGTAAATCTTAGACCTTAAAATACTTCCTTGTGCAACTACACTAGCCTTTTCCTTTTTTCCTGCATTTTATTTTAAAAGAAAAGTGAAGTCTGTCTGTATGTCTGTAATTTCTGAGAGCAGAAAGAAGCACTTTATTTAACCTCTTGCACATCATCAGTTGCAGAATCTCATTCAGTAGCTGGTCAAGTCAGTCATCTGTTATACTTTATGTAGTATCTTTCTCAATTCCCCTGCATTAGTTTGCTGTGTTGGGTTTTAAGACTTCGTACCATTGCACATTACTGTTTGATGTCCAAAATTCCTTAATATTTGCTTCTTGAAATCTAATTAATACCAGATGCAATACTTCTGCGAGTCCATGCTCACCTTCTTCCAATAAATTTTGGTATCATACACTCCTGCATGAGTCAAATTGCCATTTCAATAAATGCAATATTGCTGCGTTCTTACTATTGAAATGTTGTTCCACTGATTGTAACTAAAAGAGTTTGTATTGCTTTAAAAGCTCATGGCTGAGAGGCAGTACCTATTGTGCCTCCTGTTGAATCTTGAGCAAGCAGCGTTTTGTTGTTCCTTCTTTTGAAGCCATGCCTATACCTTAGGCAGCTCAGCTCAGAAGATGAACTGCTGCCCTCTAAGACAGGTTCTTCTTGTTCTGTCCAAGGTCTGCGAAAGAAACACCCTGCAAAAGAAACACTGACATATCAGCACCTTGGCAATTACTTTCTCTCATTGGTAGTCAGTCCAGATACCAGTCCTGTTCAAGTATGTTTTTTCAGTGTCAGAACACAAGCTGATAGCTCTCTTGGAATTCACAAAGGAAATCTGAAGGGAAATGCTGGAGCTGTCCATTGACATCCTAATTAGCAACTCTCTTGTGGTGATGGATTATGAAGATGGTTTATTGTGCTTTCATATATGAACTATCAGGATCTCAGTAAGATGACAGTATTTTTTACTTTCTGCCATTAATGAACAGATCATAGAGAGAATAAATTCCATTTTGGTATTCCTCAGGCTAGATCATAATCTAAATTGACTATGGTCATTCCAGTGACACTGGAGTCTTTCCAGTGTCCTGTTAACTTCATTAGTTCTGCTTTTAGGTATGTTCTGGGAAAATTTGGCCTAACTCAAGATGTCTTCATTTTCTCAAGGGGTCAGATGGCTCATGAGGAATATGTCTCATTTCCTGGTCCTGAGATCATGAAGCTAGTATGCTAAATATGAAAAATGTGAAGTCAGTGGTTTGACCCTAGAATTTCTTACGGTTAATAATCTCTGCCATAAGTGCCAGTATAGATACCTGCAAGACATCAATTGTCATCACTTGGATGGGGCTTGGGAACACAAAGGGCGTTCAATGCTTGGCATTTGTTGAAAGGAATTCGCCATCTGTTTTAGAATATCAGTATCAGTTTCTCAAAACTAGTAGCTCTGCTACTTACTAGTCTTTGACCCTTCTGGTGGTTTGCAGACTCTGGATACTTCAGTGAAGTAGAATATGCACCATCCAGAGACTAGATGGACTGAGTCCTCTTGAGACACATCTTTAAACTGCACAGAATAGCCTTGTGTGTTATTTCTATAAAAATTCTATCAGCAAAGTCTTCTCATCCCTTGGGGAGAACAGCTTCCAGCTCCCTTAACTTATTTCTGACATACTGATGCCCAGACTAAATGTAATTAATTTAGAAAACAGACTGCTCCAGAGTCTGGTTCTCTATCTGATTCTCCATCCTTTTCTGTCATGCTCCTATATGTAGCATGGGTCTGGTCAAATACCTTGCTATGTCTGCAGGGAATTGAAATAACATCTTTATGGTAGTTTTGCTCATCATCACTGTCAGAGAATCTGCTTCCCGAGCATGACAAAACATGACTCTTCCCTGAGCTTTTGAAAGCTTAATGACTTGTATTGAGGCAAAATCGAACATTTGAAAACACAGATGGGTTCTAGCTATGTTACTGGAATTGACATCCCTACCTGGCTCCAATAAATACACTGGTTCACCACAAAAATAGAGTCTCCATCACTATCCAGGCACCAGTGCCCCAAAGTTTGTGATGCTGCATGGTGAATAGATTTGCCAAATGATCCTTTATAAAGCAGACAGGGAAGTCTACGGTGCACCTTAGGGACAGAGGTGCATGCAAGTGACCTAGTGTAAAGCTTCCTTAGGTCTCATCCAGGCACCTGGAGATCAGCATATATGGAAAGAAACCTCTGAAGTTGGAACGAATTCATAAGTCACTTGGGGACAGCAGCAGGCAGCAGTTAGTACAAGCCATTTTTCTCCAGTGAAGAGAGCCTAGCTGAAACAGGATGCAGGTACTTACAAGTAGCGCAAGTCTGTGGCAGTGAAAGGCTGTAATTACTTTGTCTTTACCTGGATTCCTTCCTTCTGTCATCTGTCATAAGAGATGGCCTGACATTATTAAACTGTTAGATGTATATAACCTCTTTCACACTAAAGTGTGATTTATGACTAAATGGGAAACTGACATATGGGATATTAATAACTTTATTTTAAAGAGACTGGATGAAAATACACGTTTGCAAACCACAGATGAGTTATCTTTGTAGCGTTTCCTCATATGCCTCCAAGAAATGCACTATAAAACTACAGTGTACAGCAGGGTATGTCCCAGCCTTCTGGAATTCATTCATTTAACCAAAGATTTAAATTCAGTTAGCTTCAGACCTTCACTTAAAAGTTTAGTATCTTCTGAACCTTTTTTTTGAAGATGATAGAGAAAAATATTTGCATTTGGGTTGGTAGAATAGCTGGGATTCTTCTGTTGGGAAGTTACACTGGAGTGGTAAGAGTTACAACAACAAGTTACAGCAGATAGTTACAGGACCTACAGGTAGGTTTTGCTTCAAATTAAATGAAATTCTGGTTATCTGCAGATATCCATGTAGCTTTATTAAGAGCTTTTTCAGTTTTGATGCTCTGTTTTTCAAAGTGATGAGAATTTGTGGTGAGATATATAATTGGCATATTTGTCCTTGGGACAGCTATTTCTGCTAGCCCTATTCATACTTTGGACAATAAAATTGAAGTTTCTAACTGACTTTTTAATGGAATTTGTTGTATTGTGCAATTTCAGCAAGAAAATTACACAAATAAAATTTCATTCCATGTGCTTAGCTAAATTACTTTTTTTTCCTCATCCGAATACAAAAATGAGACTATTTACTGAGGCTAGGAGTACCTTCGTCTTCATGGCTGTGCTCTAATTCCTATAACTGGAAAGAGGCTGGTAGGTCATCATAAATGTATTTTCTTTATGGTACATAAGTAAACATAACTGAGTGCTAGGTATTTTCTGTCAATAGACTATTTCTTGACTTGGTGGTACGCAAAGATAGTGTGTTCTCTCTTTGAAGGAAAAAAAAATCAGAAACATATACGGCAATGAATATTTCAGTTTCAGACTCTTTTGAGGAAATATCAGAGAGAAAGAAAATAAGATCCCAGAGGTCTTTCTCTCCTCTCATATGTTAGCAGCCTGAACTAATACACCGTTGGCCCTTGTCATTCATACTCCTCTTGCAATCTTGGTTTCTATTTCTTGAATGCATTTCTAACAGTACAACCGCCAAAGCAAAAGAGTTTGCCGTATAGGATTTCAGCAGGGCTGCTGGATGAGATACATGCTGGTTGCACAGAGATTGTGCACTCAGAAAACAAAAAAAGAGAAAAAAATCAATGTTATCTTTTTGAAGCAGATAATTTTCTTTCTGTGATAGCATTGCTAGGACCGTGGCAGTACATACTTTCAACAAAGTACTTTCAAATAAGATCTTAGCAGTGATGTCCTCTATTTTTTTTTTTTTGTGAATTGTTAGAGAATGTCTCAAGAATGAGATTCTTAAAATACAGTCTGTTTCAGGACCATCTGTCCAACAGCTTTTGAATATCTGCAATGTGAATTGTGTGGTGGAATAGATGATTAAAAAGCAATGGAAAGAAAAGCAATTCTTTTCAACTTGCACGTTTTATTGTGTCAGCCATTACCATATGTTAAGGAAGCGACACACAACTGGGTTTGATTTAGCTATTTTCTGGAAAAAATACTGATGATGGTGTGCAATGTGTATGATTTTCAGAGTCATCCAAAATATCTGCCTTGAGGGTTTTTCATGGTCTCCGACAACCTGCCGGAATAATTGGGTTTTTAATCAGAAGAGAATTAGAAGACCGTGAAAATTAATGTTTTCAAAAACTGCCTGAAAGAAAAAATATGTGTTTAAATTGAATGTTTAGGTATGCATCTAGGCAGTTTTAGAAACCATCTTGTCTAATACTTTTTTATCTCTCCAATACAGCAAGAGAAAATAGTCAGAATGCAGTACAGTGCTTATAGCCTGATGTAAACTAAAGCTTTAAACAGAGCAGAATCTCCATGCCAAGAGTGGTGGAAAATAAATTAGCTACTGAACTTGCTAATAGGAATAAGTGCTTATATGTTCCAAAGAAAGCTTAGAAATGCATCTGGAAAAAGAGAAGACCGGAGGGTTCCGTCTGTGTCTGTTGAGCCAAAATTAATGATATACCAGCAGATTAGTTTGCATTTCATCAGCTGCACAGGGACAGATCATAATTGGCATTGTGTCTTCCTTCGGAATGTTATAGGGAAATTTTCAAATAAGTGCCTGTGCATTTTTTGTGTGTGCAACACATATTATGCTCCTTGGGAGTTCTGCAGCTGTAAAGCCCTGCTTAAAATTTGGACATTATAGACAACAGTTTTCCTAAAGTGAAGTTAACCCATGCAGGGAAGAAAATGATTTAAAGTGGGAAAAAATGTAAAATGACTTCTCATGTAGAAAAAAGTGGTGTAAAGATTTGTACAGTGGTGAAATTGATACCTAGGAAAAATGACATCCTTTAGGTACCAAATGCCATGACTTTGACATTAAATGACAGGATCTCTTTTTCAGAGTAGTCCTTCCACTACAGTCAGGCTCAGCAAGTGCTCAGCTTTTTAGAAAAATTAGTGTATCACTTGGAGTTGCATAAATATTGATTTAGAAGCCGAATCAGTCCGCACAATCAGACTGTGAATTTGCAGTTTCATTATATCATAATTTGTAAATCCTACATCACAAGATCATTATGGTTTGGTGTTACATTGCCTCACAATAAACACTGAGTTTTTTCACATTCCTTCTATATTATTTGAGTTCCATACCAGTTCCCTATATATTGTTCCTAGCATCCCAAAGAGATGCCTGGAATGTGAGAAATAATCAGGTTCTTTACCTTCTTTCAGATTTCCAGGCTTTTGGTCTGAAGAAAGGGATGTTCTTCAATCCAGATCCTTATCTGAAGATTTCCATCCAGCCTGGAAAACATAGCATCTTCCCAGCACTTCCTCATCATGGCCAGGAGAAAAGATCTAAGATCATGTGTAACACCGTTAACCCAATCTGGCAAGGAGAGGTAAGCAGTTGGAGAATTAAGCTACGACTTTTCTTAAAACATGGACATTACCCTAGTACTATCCCTCTTTTTCTCTTTTTTTTTTAATTCTTGGCTAAATAGTTGTTGGCCTAACTGTACTTGATGTATTTCATGACTACTTGTCTCCATACAAAAGGCTTAATTAGCTACAAAGACGAGTGATACATTAAAACTTTTAGTATACTTTCAGTGTAGGTTGTACTTCATTGGTGTAATTTATGAAGTTGTTAATTACTGAAGGCAGGCATGAAACAGAATTGAAAAACAAACTTGCGTAGCATGAAAGGCTGCTGCTAGATTGTCATAGTGTTCTTACACAGAGAGGAGACATTATATAAAGCAGAACAAGTACAGCATGCAAATAAAGAGAAGCAGTATGATTGAAAAGCATCAGTGGCAATATAAATCAAAGGCAACTTTGACAAGTTTGGCCATCACCTTGAAGAAATAGTCTCTAGTCTGCTTCTTTTTGTTGGAAGGACTTGTACGTATTAATGAAGTCTGAGAGTTCAATTGCCGCCTGCTGTTTTTAAATTACATGCGAAATGGCAATAGGCAGCAAAGAATAAGGAATCTCTTTGGAATTAAAGGAGTCTTACAAATAAAGGTGTGATTTACTGGCGTGCTCTGTCACAACAATATCTCCACTGCAGGAAAGAGTAAAAATAAATAAATACACTGCATAGATTTATTCAAATTAAAATGCAAATTGTGAAGTAGCTTAGGGATAATTAGGTCAAACTCTATCGACATGGAACTGTGAGTGAGCAAAAAGAAACAGAAATGACATTGAATGCTTCTGCCTGGAGGAACTAGATACCACATCAGGTTATGTGGCAGGTGGAAGAGGTTATATGACTTGGGAAATAACCTTGAAACTAGTTAGAGAAAAATACCTTGTAGCAGGACTTAATTGAGGACATTGTTATGAGGCATCCACCAAATCATAACTCCTCTGTGGAGCCAAGCATCAGATGTATCTGGTTGAGATGTCCCAGGTCCACCTGCGGACATGGTCAAGCTAGAACTGACGTGGAGGATCAGGCAGCTGGCAGAGACCTTTCAGTGAAGTGCATAAGACACAGACCTGGAGGAGAGCAGGTATGAAGGGGAAACTTGCTCTGTGTGTGTGTGTGATGCTCAGTACATAGCAATGTGGCCTTGAAAAATATCAAGGGTGTCTTCTCCTAAGTCATGCCAAATGACTGAGTTTGTGGGCTGACATTTCTTTTCCAAGTGGAGTTTGGCAGCAAGAAAAGAAGAAACAATGAAATGGCCTGATTATGGACATGGAAAAGCAAAAGAGCACAGCTGGCTTCCAGCTTTGCTGTTCAGCCCCCAGGTTTTCTTGATCGCGTGTAAGCGTGCTGCTTCTCCCTTTCTGTTGTTAGCCTGTGAGTGGCAAAGGAGTGTAAAAGAGCCAAGCCATGGTCCAGCATGTTCTCTGTCTGCCTTCTCCTCAGCTGATATTGGGATGTTTAACTACGTGCATTTGTGCTGCAGTCTGTGCAATCAGCTCATCTGAACTTCCTGTTTTGTTACTGAAAAGCTGCATTGGTTTCTGCTGCACAGAAGACCATAGGCCTGATTTTCTGCAACTTTTTCTCTCCATGAGACAAGAGGAGAAGGAAGACTGAAAACTGTTGCTAAATCATGATGGTAGCCATTCTTCTGTCCACCCTTTTCACTTACGGATGTGAATATATGAAATGACAAAATACTGAGGACTTGTAGCCATTTCATTAAGAATATCAGTCGCAAGTCATTTTCACAAAAACAAATTTTAGGCAATGTATTATTTCATAAGAATCATTCTTTTCTTAGATTCTCTGTCACTGCATGTGAAGAGAAGGCAGATGTTCTCTTTTTTTCAGTTAAATGACCTATCTGATTTGTATTGGATGCTAAACTTGAAAAAATCTGGAATAGGGAAATAAAATTATCAAAATATCTGCAGACTAGGATCTTTATATATGTTCTTGTTTACCCTTGAGCAAATTCAGAAGTGAAAGAGCCAATTCAATTTTATAGGGCTTCAGCAACAAAAGTCCTACAGACTAGAAGATGACTGATTTACTTATATTAATTTGTTCTGGTATTATTCCCCATATACTTACCAGGCTGTTCAGTTTATATAGTAACCACCTGCATTATACAAACACTCTGGGAGCACCCTGGTACCTCAGGCAAATTTTCATCTGTCTCATGTAATATTGATGATCATCTTCATTTCATAGGCTGTTCAAATGCTGTTTAGCACAAGTTATCCTGACTTAAAGCTATTCTTCCATTGCTCTGATTTGCAGTATTTTGTACAAGGGAGACATAAGGAAATGGAAATGTCTTACAGATGAGGAGTAGCAAGTGACAATCTGACACTTGCAGCAGGGCTCTCTGTAGAGGTGAAAGAGCCCTCACACTGAGAATTGTTCACTGAGACAAATTAAAGCCCGGGTGGTACCTTCTCCTGATAGAGAGATGTCATTTTGAACATGTTTCTTTATGTTTTCATGTGCTTTTCAGAAACATCTGTAACGTTAAATAAGTGAGTGCCTGGAAACCACATGGCACTTGGTCAGCTTGACTCTACAGTCCCAGGTTAGGCAGGTATTGCCCTACCAGTCCAGACAGTTGCAAAAGCACAAGGTGTGAATAGTCCTGTCATGCTGATTGGAAGTAGAATGCAAAGAATATCTCAGAAGGAAGTGGCCATTTCCCAGATCTTATGTACACCTAGTGGAATTCAGAAGGGTGGATGCTTATCTTCTAATATAGATAGTAGAAAAATAATGGCACTGTTCCCATATTGTTTCACATTGAAACAATGTGTCTGCTGTCACATTGTTTGGAAAAATACTTAATTTTTCAGAAATCAGTAAAGTGATACATAGTTCAGATAAATAATAGATTGTAGGAACAAAGCAAAGTGGTTTAAAAAATAGTTCACATACCTCCAGCTGGATGGGAAATTCTCCCTGTGGTTTGGCAGATAAAGTACTTCAGGCTTCTGGACTTTACCTTACACATATTGATGGTATGTCTGTCTTAACTATGGCAGCTTGAGCAGACTGTTTCCTCACTTTTTGTTTTATTTGCTGGTGAGTGGAAAGAGAGCTCTGAGGAATGGCCAGTGAGATGACTATAAAAATTGGCTGATGCAACCACTGAGCATATTTAAATTAGTAAGTGTCATCTGTTACATGACGCGTTGAATTTCAACTCCAATAATCTAACTCTGGAGGAGTAGATTGCCTTAAGATGAGAGCCCACTACTAGATTAAGAACAATCTTCCTGCAGCTTCACGCCTTGTTTCTTTGCCTCAGCGTTTACAAACACTGTTAAATTATAGTTGAGACAAAAGAGTTTGGGATGGCTGCCTTATCACTCTGAAGACAGCCACATTTCACTGGTGAATTAATTGATGTGAATGAGCGGAGAGCAAGAGTACTTAACAAATAGCAGTTAGTATGTCAGATTTGATACACAGATTTACAGTATCTTCAGCTGAGTAACTCATGCTCTCTGCACCTCAGATAACTCACAACCTTTCAAAAATATTGCACTTGAATAATTTCTCACGTAAGCTGTCTCTTGAGATTACTGATGCAAAATCAGAAGAAGGAAGCACTCAGGGGCTTGAATGCCAGTGGAGGGTGGCTTCTGTAGCGCAGGCCATCATCACTGATAGAAACATTGGGTTTGGATGCTGCCTGCAGGAATGCCAAGATGCATCTGACTGTCTGAATGCTGGTCTGTGACTGCTTTTCTTAATGCAGTTATAACTTGGGCACTGATTCTGTGATCCTGAATGCTGAACCGGTATGTGATAGACCACCCAGCAGTTCTGGGACTGAAAATCTCTTTGCCAAAGTAGCAGGATCAGGCAATGAGGGGTTTATGTTAGCTCTCTGCCTCTCTAGAGGCTTTGTGTTGGCTGATACAGTGGGTGCTACCTGATGTAGCGCAAACCTAGAGTCATACAAGCAGGGGCTACTTGAGCAAAGCTGAGTCTTTTCAGAACAGAGTAAAACCATTGAAGATATTTTAATATATTTGAATCAACAGTATGAATTTAAACTAAAGTGGGTTGTATTTGCTCTGATTTTGATCTAATATTCAGAGCACTAGAATGCTGACAGTCCTACCATGGCCTCACAGAATCATTGTATAATTTCAACAGAAGTTCAAAATAAAAGCAACAGAAACATCGCACTGATTGAACTCCTTATTGTTTAACCTGGATAAGCTTTTCCCCCTTCTACTGGCAAATACGAAAGAATATGCTGTAGAAACTCAGAGGCCTGCACACCTAAGCATAAAAACAATATATAGGTGAAGTGAATTCCAGATGCTGAATTTAGTACGAGTTTCGCCAAAGGTGTCATCAGGACTGAGTGAAGCCTTGTGGGGTGGTAGCTTCCCTGTATAACATTTCTGCACATGCCCAGGTAAAGAGTAAGACATTGTTTGACTATACAGACAAGCTGTAGCTTTACAGCTACAGATTTTAATATCTGTTTGTCTCGGTTTAAGACAAACTTAGGAGGAAATGTCTTGAAATGAACGTCTCCTCTAAAGAAGGCGGGTTTCAGCACTCCCTCCCCCACCGATATGAAAGGAATTTCTTGGAGGAAAGTGAAAAATCCTGTTTATTTAACACACAGAGTGCATGCAGGCATGGGAAAAAAAGACTAACTGTTAATATTGAACCTTCTCGCTGCGGAGAAAGCTGGTGGATTCAAAGTTCTGCTCGGCGCCTCCCGAGGTCCGGAGCCAGGATGCGGCATCTCTGCAGCTTCCCTGCCGGCTCCCGGTGATGGTCTGTTCTCGGACTGGAGCTAAGCTGAACAGTTCCAGAAGAAGCCACAGAAGTCAACCAAGAAATGCTGTTGCAGTCTCGGGAAACCGTCTTGCCTCAGCTAGCAAAAAGAAGCTAGCTGAAAGCAAAAATGTACTCCTTCTCTCCACTGCAGAGCCAAGAATGGGGGAGTGTGTGAGCTAAACACAAACCACCAAAAGAGTTCCTCCAGCTTCCCCCTCGCCTGTCCTCAGGCCCAGCTTAAAGCTGTGGAACCCACTTCTGGGCATAAAGCAGATGATAGGGGAATACAGTATTTTTATAAAATCACCCCAGGACACTGTTGGTGATTGAAGTGTGAAAGCCCAAGACAACTTTAGCTTCTTCAGGAATGGGTTATGGTGTGAAAAATCATCTAGATTTTTTTTAGGATGTTATTCTTCTAGAACTGCATTTTACTTTCGACTTCTGCATCTGGAAGACTATCAGTCTTGCTAGCTTTGTATACTAGTCCTGATGAGAGTCTTCAAATATTTTCAGTCTTTGCTGTGCTAATAAATTCATAGACAATTCTGAAATGAATCTGAGGGAGAAATCCAGAAAGCCAGTTTGCTGAAGTCCCTATCCAACTTTGAAAGAGTTCAGTAGAAAGGATTGAATAAGATTTTAGAACATCAACATGTATTTATGTGCATCCCTTTTATGGTAGGGAAAAACCACCCAGCAATTGTGCCATGCCAGAATAAAGAACTGTATTGGATTTGGCCCTCTGCAGTCACTGCTGTGTTCCAGCTGTCTCTCGTAGTAGGCATAGGCATGTCCTCACCCATGGCAACAGTGGAGCTCTGCCCTTGGCACTACCAACTCTGCAGTATTTTGTCTTGTCACTAAGGAGTACTGTAGAAGCTTTAAGAAACTGGAATTCTTGATGAGCTTATCCAGCTGTTGGTGTAAGTAGTGTTGTTTAGGAAAGTAGTGACATGTAGAGGAGGTTTCTGAATGGAGAACAGAGTAATACAGACGGAGAGTGGCGTGTGCATTAAGACTGTAATTGTTTCACTGGAGTATTTGAAACAAAACCCACTAATGAAATATTCAGCTGAAAGAATAAATTTATCTTCATCCATCAAATGTAATTCACAGCCTTTTAAGTTCTACTTCTGCTTGTACCATCCCTGTACATGATGGATATCACAAATAAATTTTATTTTCAATTCTATTGCTTATTCAACTCCAAATCGAGAGCCCAGTTCTTCCTGTCACCAGTGTATTAATTTATCTACCTTTATTATACTGACTTTATTATACTGTCTACCAATTATTATACTGACTTGTTTTAAAGGATTTGACTTGCCCATAACTTGTCTGGTTGGTGCTAATGGACATACTCTGTTCATTTCAACAACTCCCTTGATAATGCTATTGAGTCACTGGGATCCATCTGTATTCAGGGATGCAAACAACTTCGGTAAAAATAAAACATGGAAATGAATCACCACCAGTAGCTGGCTTTCTATGAAAACTATTCCAATCTCTGGAAGTGGTTCTATTATCTTATAAATGGATACAGATGCCTTCTGCCAGGTCAACATTACCATGGACCTTTGTTCTTTACCTTATATGTCATGCATTAAGGTCCCCTCAAGATCTGTGTCTGTAAAACCATTGCTGTGTCTGGAAGCAAATAGGCACTGAAAAGTAGGTTACTATCCAAAACTCTTTCAGTGGTGTTTACTACAGTGTTTACACACTGTGCTTGAAGATGCCAGCAGTAAAGTAAAATCAGATTTACGTTTAGATCATTGAGATGGTGTGAGAGTATGAATGCCTCAGCTGATTCTAGGTAGCTTTGATTCTGATTTATGTCTCTATGAGAGTGAATCTGCAGGAGGCAGCTGTGTAAAATCTGTGTAAATGAGAGGAGAATCTTAATGACTTATTACTGACCGGAGCCCAAATTGATGATACACTGCTTAACCCAAAAAGACTTAATATGTTAATATGTTGCTGTGATTTTCTTTATCATGCCACTTTTGCTGTTTCCTCTCCCTCCATTTCTGTATATCTATGGAACTAATTAATTATAGCTTGTTGATTTTTGATGCCTGAGAAAATACCAGCTAAAGCTTTTCCATTGTCAGGGGCATTTTAAGGATAAGCCTTGTACAGATTCTGCAGTGTCTCATAAGATGTGCTATAATGCTGCAGCTCTTCTCTTAGTGAGGAATTAAAAGAATATCTCTCTCCTGTCCTATTCCCTCTTTGCATTAAACGTGTAGGAACAATCACTGCATCTCTTGCCACTGTAACAAGTGGGACAGGCATTGACAAGTGGCTGGAGAAGTGGGGAAAGTAGAGAGATGTAATGACTTTGCAGCTAGAGCAAGTCTGTTTCCTCCTAGACATCATAATTCCAGGGAGATGCAATCACACCCGAAAAAGGAAATAATTGAAGAAGACACTGGGAAAATAACACACATACTAACTCATTCTATTGATCATGGTTCTTAACAATTCACTGGGTCCATCTATAATAGTATTTGTGTTCCATTCAAGAGATCTGTTTCAAAGCAAATCTCCTGCTCTCCCCACTAAAGACACCACTTGTCAGTGCTGAAGTGCATGAACTCAGTTACTCTCAGCAGAAGGGAAGTGAACAGATGCGCTCCAGGAGTGCACTGAGCGCTTTTCAGACACTAAATGGGAGTTCAATCCAGGGCACCAGCCTGGAGTCACTTCATGGTAAAACCCTTGCAACATGTCTGGATGTGGTAATCAGGTGCACAGCACCAGCTGCTTTGCTCTCCAGATCCACTCACATTGTACCGTAAATCTTCCTAATGCAGACATAGCCAAGATATTCCAGAGGTTAGGAAACATCAGCATCCACAAGGCCTCCTTTCTGCAGCTCACGACAAGTGCTGTTTTTCCCCAGTATACTGGGGATCTTCAGTCATTCCTTGTGTTCAGACTTTCTGATTGTAACTTCTTTTTAGGAATACACCTGACAGACAACCATTTCTTCAAACAATCTCAATACATTTCTAGAGAAAAATAAAAAGGTTTTCCCCTTTGGAGGTCTGTACTCTTTTCCAAAGCCTGTAACTCTGGGGGTTTTTCAATCTGAGATTCTTCCAGATGCGAGGGCAGCTGGTTCACTACCTTGTCCTTTCAGTGGAGGACCTCCTCATCTTTCCTATGAAGGGGAGCCCTTGCATCCCTAGCCGGTAAGGATCAGATACCACATTGACAAGATGGGGTAAGAAGCTATTTCTAGGGCCAGGTCCTCTGTGAGAAACAGGGTATTCCTAATGGGATTTCGCTCTGCTGAGGCCATCTGCCGTCTCTTCTGCGGAGTGTGCCGTGTCATGTATCATCTCAAGTTCTAAGAGTCATTTTGCACCAGGCTGGTGTGATAAACAGGGCAAAGCAACATTGTAGGTAATTACTGGCTTGGGCTAATCAGAGAATAGCGATTTAACTTCTTGTTTCTTACCTGTTCATCCACTGACTGCTGTAGATCTTATATAAATTTGGGATCTGCCCATTACTTGCAACAGTTTTGTTCCCTACATTTTATATAATGCACTTTACTTGAATTTTGATTGTGGTTCAAGTGAAAGCATCAAGTTCTAGTAATCACTTAAATTGTTGTGAAATGTTTTTTACAGGTGTCCTGTTGTCTGCTGTTATCCAAATGAACACGTAATCAGTCACTAGACAAAGTTTTCTTCTTAGGCTTCAGACTTGAAACTCTAGTTATTCTGATAGATGAGTTAGCACCTGTGTTGAAATCCATTATTTCCTTTGAGACTTTTTTTTATTCAAGTAAAAGAAAGGCTCAGACAGAGTGACAAACCACTTCCGTGAAGGCATTGTCAAGTTTGGTGGACCTCTGAACAGCCAGAGAGGCTAGAGCTTTGGAATAAGTTAAGTCATGACATTAGAATGTTAAAAATGCCATAAATTGTATTTTCACTTTGTTTTTTGATTGTGAAAAAAGCCCATTCATGTAAACTTCAGTATGCTCTTCTACAGTTAGTCTCGGTGTAAAATTTAGTTTAGTGTCTTCGTATCCAGCAAGTTCCATGAAGTTCTTGACCAGTCTTGCAGGATTTGATCTAGTGAACTTAAACTTTTGTGGGGAAAAATAAAAACGACCAATGAACAAGCCCACAAAGTGACCTGTGGCCCCAGTGAAAATATACAGGGGAAAGATTGCTGGTTTAGATTGTGAAAGAAAATACCCAGTAGTCAATGCCAGCTGAAAAAGATAAAAGAATCTGGCTTCAGGTAATGACTGTCAAATAAATCAGAAGTCTTTTAAAAATAATATACTTGGGCTCATGATGCTAAATTTTTTTGTATTCTTGTTTTTCCTCTGCAACTATGAGTGTTATACTTTTTTTAATGTGAAAGCTGAACTTCTGAGTTAATTCCGTAATACTAAGAGTTGTAAGAATAAGAAAAGTTCTAAATAACAGAAGACTTACAGTAAAAATTGTAATAGTAACATCAAAAAATGTCGGCAGACTCATTCTTAAAATACAGCTCTTTTGGTTATCAATGGTGAAGTTTCTGGGCATGTGTTAGAAGCCTCATCAAACTTCCCTCCTCCTGAAGACAGTTTATTTTTATCTCTGTTGTGATTTAGCAGCCTCCTTTTTTCACCCCTCCTTGGGATGGATTATTAATCACAACATCCCTCAATGTGAACCCAAGTGTACTTCAGAATTTATAATCAGTGTCTTTTTGTTTGGTTGGTTATTTGTTTGTTTGTTTGGGATTTGGGGGGTTTGGTGGGGTTGTTTTGTTTTCCTTTGTTTGGTTTTTGGGTTTGGTTTTTTTTAAACTTAGATATGAAGCTTATGCTTTCATTTTCACAAACTGGCTATTGCTGTGTTATAATTAGCAAATATTAGGCAAGGAAAGGATTTAAGTTATTCCATCAGTCCTTCCCCCTCACTGAGTTATGTATAACATTAGTTATGTTGGATAGGACCATGAAACACTGAGTTCCTTATCTTCCAGACAGGCAGGATAGTAGAGGCCAAGCAGGATATTGAAGGCCAAGGCTTTGAACAGTGTAAGTGCAATCAATATTTTGTGGCTAAGGTACAGCGTCTGGCACTTGTCAGGAAAGATGGTAAAGGAAGAGAGGGAAACTAGGATTTGATGGTGATTTGCTTCCACATCCAAAGATTACATTCCAGTCATTAAATATCGCAAGAAACATGTTTTCAAAAGTGATTGGTGATTTTTGAAAATGCATTTGTAAGTCTGTGAGTTCTCAAACCAAGGTGTTTTGCTGGGATCCATTTTTTCAGAGGGCCAGAGGCCCATTTGTTCTACAAACAAGGATTCCTTTGGGCTTTTTGGTGTGGATGGGGTGAGCCTGAGGCACTTGCAGTCAGAGATTGCCTTAGAAAAATCTTGCCTGACAAGAATTAAACTAGATGAAAGCAAAAGCAGGAGCAAGTGCTTAGATAATGGAAAACTGAATTATGTAAAATTATCACTGTTTTACAATCTGTGTCCAAACCCATTTCATTGAGTTCACTTTTGATCTCAAACTACAGCTTCCTCCAAATGGCAAAGCCTTTGAGATCTGCCACAGGACACTTCTGCTCTTAAAGGCTTAATTGTGTTTCCAAAATGCTGCTGGTTTTATGCATGAGAACATCCTCCTAGAGGAAGCATTTGGGAACTGTGATCGTGGACCAGGGCCTGGTCCCTGGGCAGTCTTGGTATCCCAAAATGCAACGGATTGGCAGGTGATGAAATCAGAACACAATTGGATTTTACAATTTGTATGGAATATCCTGGTGTTTGTATGTCCTGAGGCACAGCTGTTCAAGGGAAAAGGGACATTTTCTTTGGCTGACTCCAATACATCTTGCTCCTTGGGTCCATACTCTCTGCTCAGGTGCTGATTATTACTCTGGAAAAGGTCCATATGTTTCCTGCGCAAGGAAAGAGCTGTCAGGCTTCGTTCCACGTGATACTATGAAAATAAATTTCCATGCAGATTCTGATTTGCTTCAGAGTTGCACCACAAGACAATGTATTATTGACATCGGATCGTTAAACCTACATTTTGCTTTTCACTTGTGGACAGTTTGCTCTTTACCTGTGTGTGTGCATGCTCCACCCCACAAAGACTTTTTTACAATATAGGAGTCAGCAGCACAATAGTGGAGAATTCATTAAATGGCAAATTGCTCTATTCTACAATAATTCATTTAGAAGTTAATTCCCGTCTTCTGCTTTGAAGTGTCATGAAGTGGCAGTTACTCAGGGTTTTTAGCAGGTGAAACAGTAATAGTAAGACAACTTATTTTTTAAGGCAACTTTCAGTATACATGGGGAATTCAGGTTCTGCTGTTTGGTGCATTTATCATAATTGGTAGCCTGTTGCAAAGTCGTAGAAGAAAACAAGAAGAAAATAACACTTTAGCTCTTGTTTAAATTGTACTTCTCTGATTATTTGCATTTTTGCAGGGTGTGATTAACAGAATATCCCACTCATGCTGGTTTCACTTGAAGCTGTTCAAACTAAGCATCTCTGAATTAGATCATGATTCAATAGAGCAAGTGATTTAGGGCTTTAACTCCAGGCCTTGATAACCCAGAGAATGATTCTGTTGTGAAGATTGGATTTGGCAGGGGAAAAGCTAGAAAAATCCTTTCATCCATCTCAATACTCACTTACTACAGAGGTTGTCTTCTAGATCAATACTGACCTCTCAGTTAGCTGAACAGTGTTTTAACAGTTTTCCTACTATTGTGCACCACAGCACAAATGTGCTTTTTTGATTGATGATATTCTAGTAGTAACGGATGTTTGGAAAAATTATTGTGACTTGTGTTACCAGCTCCACACCTGTACTGAATTTACCCAGTCTAGGAGAAAGCAAGGCCAAGTTACCTCATATATTTGCTTTTTACTACTATTTTTAAGTTGAGCTTTGGAATATCTAGACATCTCCAGCTGCCCAGATGCTCCCATGCTTGTTCCTATAACCTAAAATATCACTCTCCTTGTTCCTACCCTGGATTTGCATGCACAGAGTCTCTAGAAGCTTACTGAAACATTACTTACAAATTAATAGATGTTCTTATGACCAGACCAGCTGAGACAGCAGTCAACACTTTTCAGTGCACTTGGTGACAGGAGCAGTTTTAGATGGTGCTGTTCCTATTTTTCCCAGTATTGTTTGTGACAGTAGTCTATGCCATGGCTTCCCTTCTGGTTGAGTTCTTTATGAGACTGTGGCATGAACCAGGTTAGGAGACTGATCCAGATAAATAGTATTTTCAGAGTTCTTCCTTTTTGAGGTGAGGCAGAGATGAACACAAAAAGGAGGTATTTCAAAACAATGTATGTGAAAGTGTGTCTGATAAGAGTGATCATATATCCTTCACCTCACTAGATCCTCGCTTCTCCATGCTGAGGTGTGCCTCGCAGCTGAAGTACTCTGTATTGCTGTGGCCCAGCCACCAGCTTAATGTTCTGTGCCCTTCCTTTATTTCAGCAATTCAGCTTTGTCTCTCTGCCTACGGATGTCCTGGAAATAGAAGTGAAAGACAAATTTGCAAAGAGCCGACCGATCATCAAACGTTTTCTGGGAAAACTCTCTATGCCGGTTCAGCGCCTCTTGGAAAGACATGCCATAGGGTAAATTTTGCTGCTTACATTGTTTAAATAGTGTGTGGCCGTTCTGAAGTCCCTGGTGATATATCATTATTGCAATGTAATGATGTTGAGGGGAATTTACTAAACTGACAGTTGTCTAATAAATGGTGTTGGTCTTAATTAGAATTTATATGACTATGGGCCAGACAGAATTCTCTCTGTAACTCTAAACATGGCATTTTTAAAAGTGAGAGCAGGCATTTAGGAAAGAAGACTTTTTTGTATATCATGGCTGCGAATTTGGAGAGTGCAATATTTTCAATTTGAATATTCTTTTAATGTTATCAGCAGGCTGTTTTCATGTTTCAGGGGATTACCTATGGGCTAAAATCATGCCAGATCTGTTCCTCTTCTTTTTAACTTCTGCAAAGGGGAAATATTATAAAAAATATATATGTGGCATGTTGTAACTAATGCTTTCTGACCCTACCCTGCTGCCAAGGAACAACCTTGAGCTCACAAGCACTGCCCTGCTTCCCCATTGCATGAAAGTCCTGGGAAAGTGTATGCTGCCAAAATAATATAAACCAATTTAAGGAAGATGGATAGTAATCAGACAAAGCCAAAAAGTTGGCTCTAAACCTGTAATGTTCAGACCTTGAAGAGCAAGGGAGAAAAAGAATTATCTTCTGAGGAAAGCGTACGCAATGCAGTTTCCAAGAAGGCGTTTCTGAAAATTGGATCTCAATTCAGCAGAACCGCGGGAAAAGGAGCTTGTTGGGAGTGTTTTTGAACAGCTGGTTCAGAAACTGGTTGTGATACTGACAGCTGAATCTACCAGAAGGGACTAAGCTACCTCCCTCTTTCTCAAGTGGAGAAGATAGAGTAGCTTTTTAGAAACCAGATGGATAAGAACAGCTTGGGGAAGGTAGAACCCTGTAACTGGTATGACTGGCTTTCCTCTGTATGAGAAGATCTCTCATCATCTTCTGATTATAACTTCCTATTTTACTTCCTTGTTGTAAACACTGTCTATCTAAGGATATACTTTGCCAAGAGCAGTGCCTCCAACCTGCGCTAGATCTGGCTCTGTTTTAATACCGTAGTGCCATTTAAATCTCAGGCAAGCTCACTGAGAAGTATGCACACAAGTTCAGAGAGGTCATGCGCAAATCTTGAGGTCGTCTCACTTATATGAGTTTCTGATGCATGTGAAACTATGGTAGCAAGCATATTTGGCCCAACTGGAAGTGAACTATGTTTCTTCAAAAGATGTATAAATATTACTCTTTAGTGAACCCGTTACACTGAAGAAATGCTTTGCAAAGATTGATTCAGCCTCATTGTGGGCAGCTGGGAAGTTAATCTCTTCTATAGTTTCATTCTGTTCTGAGGGGTGGATGAAGTGTGGCAAAGGGAGGGACCTGCACAAGGACAGAATGGAGTCATTGATCAACCTTGTCAGGAAGGTGTTCTCCTGATATTTCAGCTTCATAGAGGTAAGAGGGGTGGAAAGAGATGAAGAGCAGTCACTCAGCCAGTTTAGAGAGAGAAGGTGGTATGCGGGGACTGGCCTGCACAGGGTTTTGTAAACAAGAACAGGAAAGCTGAATTTTATGGACATGGTGAAGAGAAGAAAATACAGAAATGAGAGGTTCTATGAAAAGGTAGATCGTCAGATCTGCAGGAAAGCAAAGTCTTGTTACAATAGCTGAAGTGGGAGTTGTTTGCTTCCCATGTCGCTATTTTCATACCCATACTGCAGAAGTTTCATTCCCACCATTCTCTGTATATTTATACATATGTGCTTGTGTATCCCAGCAGCCTGTCTTACTCACTTACTCAGCTGTCCCATTGTAATTGAAGACATTGTCCTCTCCTCTGCCATTCGTTCTCTCGTATGCCAGTCAACATGCCCTCATGGCTGGGATGAATAGCCTCTATGTATTTTGTTATGTATTTTTGTAAGACACAGCAGATTTATCTATACACAGTAGACACAGGGGAGGTTATAGTCTATTGTGACAATATTTGTTTTCTTTCAGGGACAGGGTTGTAAGCTACACTCTGGGTCGCAGACTTCCTACAGATCATGTCAGTGGCCAGCTGCAGTTCCGATTTGAGATAACTTCTTCCATCCATCCAGGTAATTCTCAGTCTTAACCCATCATTTATCTAGATTTCTNTTTTTTTTTTTTTTTTTGGTTTTCATTCTTTCTCTTCAGAAATCTGCATTAATTCCTGGCTGCTCTAGGACTTTAGGTGCAGTCATGAGCAAAGGGAAGTTCATAAAATCCCACATCACAGGATGCATCGTGAGTCACAATTTCTTCCCTGTTTCCCTTTAGGGTAGAGCTACTGATGTCTCATATTACCCTGTTCTTGGCTGCTCCAAATACTCCACCACATCACTGGGAGAGAAGAGAGTGGAAAACTAAAGTCTCATCTGCTTCTCTATCACCTGCCCTGGTGAAAGTGTTATATGGGCTATTATTTGTAGAGTCATCTGCATTTGAGCACTTCATAAGTAAAAACAGAGAATGTAATAGTAAAGATGATTAGAAAATTTCTCAATTTGATTATTTTAAATGAAAAATGTAAAAAGTGAAACAAAAAATAATTCCATGTTCCACTTCTTCCCTCCCTTTTGGTTTGGTTTTGGTTCATGTTCTCTTGTAGTTATTTGGAAGTGACTGTCATGATGGTCTAAGGTTGAACGTTGGTTTTCGTGTCATAGTCTCAATAGCATTTCTCAGGGGCTCTTTGCCTCAGGGGCTCTCTGCCCTCTCTGCTACACTTTGTCAGGCCAACAGCAGCTGCATTAGTGGCTGGTAATCATTGCTTTTTACTTGCTGGAAAACCCTGACTTCTGTCTTTTGACTATTTGGCTGGCGTGAAAGAACCCAGGTTGTTTGACATCTGAGAGGAGGTGGTACAGATGAGGATCACATCAAGGGATATTTTGGGGGAAGTTTTCGCCTTTCGGGGGTGCCAAACACAGTTTTTTACATTCTCTGTTGTGGAGCCTTGCCAGCTTCAGAGCGACAAGAAGAATGTCATTAAAATCTCAGGGAAGACTTCCCTGATTCCCATAAAATTCCCATAATATTTCCATGACATTCCCATAATATTTCCATGACATTCCCATAATATTTCCATAATATTCCCATAATATTTCTTCTGATGCCAGTTTGGCTCAAAGAACAGTTTCAAGAAGGTGTTACCTTCAGGTAATGCTGCAAGGAGGCAGGGTTCTGCATACAGATTACCACCACGAGTAAACCCATTGGATTAAATCCACTGTACAAAGACTGCCTATCAAAAAAATCTCAGCACTTCTTGATAATTGTTCAGTTGCCCACTCATTTCACACCGTAATTTATGCTTTTAATTTTCTCAGATTGCTGTGGATGCTTGTGCCCCCACAGCCAACCCTCTGGTTCAGTCAACACTTCTTGTTAAAAGAGTAAGTAATTTCTTTTCCTGTCTCATACAGATGATGAAGAGGTCTCCATTAGTGCAGATCCTGAGCCAGCTGACCTCCCGGAAAGCCCTGTGAACAACCCCACAGAGGAAAGCCTCGGTGAGCCTCCATGCATCAACACAGTGACCTCAGAAAGTGCAGCTCCAGAACAGCTAAATGGATACAGTGTGAACAGTGTCGATAGCCCAGGGGCTGTCAAACCACCTGGGGAAGTCAACCAGAACAGCTTAAATGAAGAGCTAGCAGGAGATGGGGAGGTTGATGCGATGCCAGTTCCTGAGCCCTTGGAATCCATCCCAGGAGAAGTGCTGCCTTCTTTGAGTGCTACGGACCTCATGGAGCAGTCGGATCTGATGGCTTGCATGTCTCCTCCTGAGACTGAAGTTAGGGAAAATAACAAAGTCAATTCTGGTATTCAGGGAGATGGTGGAGTCTTGACCAGCGTAGAAACAGTAGATATTGATGAGGTGAGTGCAGATGTGCATGCTGGCAAAGACCTAGAGAAGAGTCAGGAAGAAGAAGAAGAAGGGGCTTCAGCCCAGGAGGAGGAAGACAACAAGCTACAACTGAGGACCACAGCAAAGAGGAAAAACAGGCCGTGCTCCCTGCCTGTGTCTGAACTTGAGACAGTCATAGCTTCAGCTTGCGGTGAGCCAGAGACCCCTCGCACACACTACATACGGATCCACAACCTGCTCCACAGCCTGCCCTCAGCACAGATGAGCAGCGATGGGGAGGAAGAGCAAGATGGTGGCAATGGCAGGGAGAATGATGAGGAGTCTACTGTCAAGGAGGTGCTGGATAAGGAGGTGGCCAGTGAGAGTGAGACCATGGCAGCAGAGCCTCCTCTGGAAAACGAGGCTGAAGAGAACTTCAGCCAGAGCACAGTGCCTCCTGGGACCTTGGATGAGCAACTGTCTGACTTGAATGATGGGCTGTTGGATGGGGAACCCCCCAGGACAGGAAGTGAGAGCGAGTCGAGCTCCAGGCCCAATGGTGACAACGAATGTGAGGCGTGTGACACCTCTTGCTACAGCCCCTCTTGCTACAGCACCTCCTGCTACAGCACCTCCTGCTACAGCACGTCGTGCTACAGCACCTCGTGCTACGACAGTAACAATCGCTTCTCCAGCCATACGCGCTTCTCCTCCGTCGACAGCGCAAAGATTTCTGAGAGCACGGTCTTTTCCTCACAGGATGATGATGAGGAGGAGAACAGTGCTTTTGAGTCAGTGCCAGATTCAGTGCAGAGCCCTGAGCTGGACAGGGAGCAAGTGGATGGCTCCTCCCAGTGGCCAGATGAACTAGTAGCTCATGGTGGGAATCCACAGAGAGCCACAGAGGGTCTAGACACCCCAGTAGCAGGTCCAAGCAGCAGAAGAGAAGGTTAGATCCTGAGAACTGATGCGCTGGGCAATCCTGATTATCTAGATGTCACAGAAGGCATCAGATAATTGAGGTTTCAGATAGCTCACGGTTTATTTCTTACAAACTCGGGGGCTGTGCGCTAGGCCAGATATCAGGGAGGGTTAGATAATTGAGCCTGTCGTTAAAAATCTCAGCAAAACCAACTAAATCAGGTAGGGATCCGTATATATGGATTACTGAAAATATACATGCATCATTATAAAATCAAGATCAGCTACTGTAGTTATGTGGCAGATCAGCATTATTACATCCACCAACTCATTCCTTTTTTTCTTGGGATTTTTCCATATCATATATCTGATGTGCTGCCATGTCTCTGATAGTCAGTGAGAGGACCAGCTTGTGCTCGTCAAAGGGCAGATATGCTGATTTGCACCACATAAAGGTCTGGGCTGGTTTCTGTAAATGTTTGTTAGCTATACATAATCATAAGCTCTTACAAACCCAGTTTTCAAGCCCCGTTTGTTCCAATTCCCCAAGTGTCAAGCGAATGTACCTCAGATGTCACAGATCATAGAGCAACTCAACAGAGATTTATATTTTTTCTTAGATACTTTGGAAATTTAACTATATTAAATAAAATTCTCGTCTCCCTATCCTTCTGTAGAGATAGAATATACTTTAAAAAGGTTTTTTTGGTCTTTATAATTTAGGTACTATTTTTTCCAATTCCTTCACAGTTACATTAAGTATCTCCCATTGGTAACTCCTTTCATGTTCTATGCAGTTACATGAAGAAGGAGAGTTGATCACTCCTCTCTTCTTCAGCTGGTGTATTGTTTATCTCCAGCTGAAGAAGTAAAGGACTCAGCTGCAGCTCAAGAGGATGCAGCAAGGTCAAGAGGTAGCCTTTGCATTCCCTAATTCTGAGTCATCTATCTCCCTCTATAAGTGACACCAAATTAAAATGGCAGCAAAAGGATAACCTGTTTGGGTATCACTGAGAAACTCCAATTAAAGCATTCGTCTATGTTTTCCTTCTCCATTCCCGATTTATTTACTCACACTTTCCTTTGCCACAGACCCTACCCTGCAGAAAAACAGGTGTAAAGGTGTCCTTACACACCAGCCTGTGTAAATACTTTGTAGACAGCTGTGACTAGGGAATTATTGAGTCTGTAGAGCAGAATCTAGCACATATAATTAAATCTTCAGAAGTACACAGGCATAGAAGCCCAGCTTCCTTCCTTGCAGGCGAGAGCCTTTGCTTGTGAACAGCATTTACATGCAAGTATACCTATGGGGGAATGAGCACGTGTATGTGTGAGACCATACTTACAGATTTCGTGGTTGTTTTGGGCTGTGTGAGCTTTTGATAGGGGATGTGGTGGGAGAGGGTGTCTTCTGTATATGGATTCAGTACAGCGGCAAGACTTGAGCCTCCATGAAGGGCACTGCAGTGTCCGTGGTGGTGGCTTTGCCTTGTTTAGCTGAGCATGTGTCTGAAGGGCAGCCCAGCTCTTAGCACTCCCTCGGTGCCACCGGGGGTGCCCCAGTCAATGTGCACGTTGCTTCATGACTTGGCAGCTGTTACAAATACAGTAGATGTGGTCACCTCCATCTACTCCAGGTGACTGACGCTATCATGCTTCCGCTGGCTTGGCGTAACTATCTTGACTAGGGGAGAGTCAATTTTGGTGAGGTAAGTAAAGAAACAGATGGGTGATCTGCTAGTCGGTGCTACAACACCTGTAGTAACAGCACAATTTTTAAGGCCGTGAGAGATGGACTTTTAGCACTGAGTCATAAACTTATGTAACTCTGCTGTCTGTTCAAAACATGCAGCAGATACATCTGTGAGATACGCCTATACACAAGTGGTTTAATGAAGACATTTAACAGGCCATACGGTATCATCAGAGCACCTAGAAGAGGGAGTATTTTTGTCTAAGTGATTTTTCCTCATTTCTGGGTGGTGTGAGGTTTTTCACAGTTTTATGCAAAATTGGCTTCTGCCTTCTAGCTGTTGGTTTTTTTTAAAGAAAAAAACATTTAATTTTTTTTGGTAAATTTTTTTTACATTTGATTGGTATATGTTTGGGTTTTTTTACAAAATGTTCATTCTTAGGCTGTTAAGATTCTAACATTAAAGAGAGCTAAACCAGCTAGTACACAGTGAGTTTGGCTTAGCATTCCCAACATCACCAGAACCATTCAGCTTAATATATCTTTTTCCCTAAGCTGCATCTTTCTGATGCATGTAAATGCTATGTTTATGCAATTTGGAGTGTATCTGTATTAACAAGCCGAGGTGGAGGTTATAGGCAAAAACTGTTACCACGCAATATGAAAATACGTCCATTAGTAGGTTAAATAGTCCTGGTTTCTAAGATTTTAAAGACAAGCCAAGAAGGAATCTTTGTTCTGGAACCTGTGAAGTTTTAGCATGTTAAGTCTAAGATAAGGAATGCTTTTTCATCCCTACTAGAACTTCGTAGTTTCTTAAAGGACTCTATAAACATTGACTTGATCTTAAGTTACTTGTTACTCTCAACAGAACGTAATTTTGGACATTTACTTAGGTTTCATTTATTTCATATTTGGATATGGCAGGGCAGTTGGAACTAGATGATCTTTAAGGTCCGTTCCAACCCGAACCATTCTGTGATTCTATATACGGACATATATACAATGTTAGTGTTTAAAAACTTCCTCTACACTGTATTCTATGTGACTCTTTTTCTTCTTCTTCTTCTTCTTCTTCTTCTTCCTCTTCTTCTTCTTCTTCTTCTTCTTCTAAATCTTCATTTTTCCCTCTTCTCTGTCTCAGGTCTTCCTTCCTTATATCTGACTATATCTGATCCTGACTATATCTCACCATCTTTTGTCCTTCTCTTCTACCACCTGTCTCCTACCTGTTTCTGGTCCTTCTCTCATTCTCCCTCTTTCAACCCAAGATGGACTCTTTCAATTTTGAAAAATACCCATGGAAAGGGATGATCTTCTGCTTTGCAGGGACTGCAAAATCCTACCATTACGGTCTATATAGGCAGCCACCAATCTTTTTGAAAAGCAGAGAAAGATCCAAGGCAGCTTTTAGCCCTGTATTCCACTGATGGAATGAATTAAAAGTTGGAACCAGGATTTTGCATGTTCCTGCCAGTTGCTGCAGAAGCTTGGGTTTGGTTGTACAAGAAGAGTATTTCTCAGCGATCAAGCCTGATTCTTCTATCGCTTACACTTGTGTGTCTGTGAGTCCAGAATCTGGCCCATAATAGTTTAGCATTGACTCGAGAGACTTGACTGCATTATTTTAATGCTTCTTTGCTATATGAGTTGCTATTAAAATAGTGCCTGAAAATAGGAATACCCAGAGATGCTAGTACATCAGGTTAACCTATTTTAAAAATAATCACTTGTTTTACAGTAGCACATTTTTTGAACCACATTGTAAAAACAGTGAATGACTGTCAATGTCTTGAATATCTTGTCCATAGGTGATTGTCCTTTACTCCATAATTCTCAGCCAGTCAGCCAGCTTCCTTCTCTGAGGCCTGACCATCATCACTACCCAACTATCGATGAGCCTCTTCCACCAAGTAAGCTTTAGTTTTTTTATTGTATTGCATTTTTTCAGCTTTTCCTGTTAACTCAAACAGTGTAGAGGTCAGTATGTCTTTCTAAAGAACCCCGTCTGTTCTGTATATACATTCTCCAGAACCCAAGCAATATGCCCTTTTGTTTCCCTTATTTGATCCTGACTTCAAGTGTTGTCATGTTGTTTTGGACAAGCTCCATAACCTCCCTCTCTGCCTTGGTCCGTCTTCTTCCCTGAAATGAGAATGTTATTACCCTTTTCCAGTCAGTGTGTTCAGACTTGAATGACTGGGATCTGTCAGTTGTTCTGGAAGCCTTACTATAAGGCTTTCTGGGTGATGAATCAGCAAAGTACTCTGATTTTTCTGTGACGTTTGTCTCCAGTTTTTCTGTAACAAACTTCAAAGATGGTTGGCTTCTGCCTTCTAGCTGTTGGGTTTTTTTAAAGAAAAAAACATTTAATTTTTTTGGTAAATTTTTTTTACATTTGCTTGGTATATGTTTGGGGTTTTTTACAAAATGTTCATTCTTAGGCTGTTAAGAACAGTCCCTGTGGTCTGTCAGGTCTGCATGCAGGTCCAGCAGCAGCCCTTTCAGCGTGAGGATGCTCCTGGATAGACAGGTCCAGATCTGAACCAAACCAGCAGAAGTTGGGAAAAGGCAGCTCATATACAGTGGTCTTGTTATACTGTCCTTGGATTTGATAATCAGTGAATTTTATGTTCATTATGGACTGTAGTGGAGCCTACACTTGCACTGAATAAAAATGAGAGGGTTTTAAATAGTATGATCGATTAGCAGCCTGATAATACGGGATTTTTATTACCGAAGCAACTGCTGGAGTTGTTTTTACTAGTCTCTGTAGCCTTTCCTTTATGGATTCCCGGAGGATTACGTGGCTTTTTGCACTGGCGTTCGGTGCCCAGCAGAGCGCACTCTATGCCCTGCAACGCGCAGCTGATCACCTTTCAGCTGAGCACAGGACTTCACAGCCTGAAATGTGCAGTGCCTCACAAAAACAACCAGGCGTATAAACAAAGCACTCTATTTTCTTCGAAGCCGAAGACGGGAACACACTTATTTGGCCTATGGTGCCCTTGAAAAATAATTCATCATTTGCCAACCATGCTGTCAGTGCTCCCTGGGCCAAAAATAGCCCTGATGCTGGCGTCAGCTGCACAGTAGCATGAATGATTCAAATGCCTTTAGCCCAATGAAGTCTTAATAGAGTCCCACAGTGGCTTGCCAGTGAATGATGAAATGGGAACGGTTACCTCTGTAACAGGAAAATATTTCTCTGCCTCCCACTCTTACCGCAACACTTTGTGGATCGGGCACATTCCCCATTAGATGACTTAAGGATAGCACACTGACACCCACTCGGGTAAACAGAATATAGTGTGAATCTATTCCATATTCTTCCATCACCAATTTAATACATTTTTCCTCTTTCTAATAGTTATCCTCAAAAGGCGAGTATTTCTACCGTTGGTTTTCACAAGTGCTTTCACAATAGGGTGTAAGGACATGAAATGCAATGTGTGATGATAAAGTACAGAAGTGATATCCCTTTGTAGGATTTTGTTTCAGCATTAGGATTTAACATCATTTTTACAATAAAGGCTGATACTATGGGCTTAAATATATTGATCTTAATAGGAATAGAGTGTACTGAGTTAATTTTGAGTGGAAATAAAAGTTGAATTGAATAATATCATTTAGGAAACTGGTTTCCAAAAACTCTCCATGGAATTTTACTGTAATTTCAAAATGAAAACCATAGCCTTAATCTAGAAATTTTTATTCTCCTTAAATTCAGTGTCACTATCTCAGTGCCTTTAATAACTCTTAATCCTAGATAAATAGTGCTTCAATCATGGGAAAGCAAGAAACTTTATATTTTAAGCCCAAGTTATATGATCAAAGCTGGCTTACTTCTCACATGCAGTGTTAGCTTCCATCAATAAGTAGAGGTGAAGGTAATCTGCCAGTGCTGCAAGTTCAGCATTGACTGATTTTATTTAGAGTCACGGGGAATCTTCTGAACAGTCTTCTTTCTCTTTTGAATAGTTTTCTGAATAGCTCGATTTCATCGTAACCCCACAACAGCTGGTCTGAGGGAGGAAATCGAATTTTGGACAGTTTTATTTGGGAAAATAAAGTAGAACAGATTCATTATTTATGTAGGAGTTTCGCAGTGACCAGTCTGAATGCTAAGTCCGATACAAGATGAACAGAAGATTTGCAGTGTTTGCACGGCCTCATGACGGCATTGCCAGTCACCCTTATTATGCCTGTGTTTGGAAATCCTACAGAACTGAAGCCAAGAAAAATACATGTGCCCAGTTCAGAGCTGCTCTTTGCCGAAGGTGTGGCTGAGCTTGGAAAGGAAAAGACAATGTATTTTCTTTGCCCTGATAGTCCTGCCAGAAAAAGTTGCATCTTCTGATATAAATCAGAGCAGTTTCAGAGGCTGCTCTGAAATACGACTTGGCTGATGGAGGGGGATCACTGGAGAACAGAACCAGTACTGTCACATCCCTAGCCCATGCTCTAGCATGCTCTTACTGTGAAGGTTAGATGGAGGTTAGTCTTTGTAGTAGTCACAGTCTTATTTTACCTGGAAAACTTAACAAAAGATCCTAAGGAAATTTGGCTGCCTCTTAGATCACCTTTGCCCCTGAAGTAGCATGAGGGGCTTGAGTGCAGCTTGGAAGCAGAGTTCCGCCTGTCTGTTCACCTGTCAGTCTGTTTGTCTCACTGTGCAGGTATCCATCCATCTGTCCATAAATCTGGTGTCCTATGCAGGCAGCTTCAGTGACTTGTGTGACTTACAGATTGTCTTATGGGAAGGTAGGAAGTACACCTGCTACCTGCATGCAACAAAAGTTGTACCTGCTACCTTCTGACAGCCTTCCCAGGTGACCAAAAGAAGAGCTACTCAGCTGACTAGAAATGTTATTGCAAGGAGCATGAGACACACAGTTTCTAATATTTTAGCATGCCAATGTCAGCCCATAGTTTCAGGTAGACATTCCC
Source organism: Cnemophilus loriae (assembly GCA_013397755.1). Taxonomy (NCBI): domain Eukaryota; kingdom Metazoa; phylum Chordata; class Aves; order Passeriformes; family Corvidae; genus Cnemophilus; species Cnemophilus loriae. The sequence goes on along the minus strand of VZTF01007882.1, from coordinate 159,384 downwards.
ATAACACAGTGAATAAAGCAACACTCACTGATAAGTGTAGTTCATGTCTGTACATACTGCTTCTGTATGTCTGATACATCCAACAGAGACAGCCTTCCTGAAGTCACAATCCACTCTGACCTGATGTTTTTACTGTGATCTCCAAGTTCTGGACAAGCTTCCTTACTCCTAAGCTTCCAAATATCATGCTTAGAAGCTTAGGAACTCTAAGTTGTATTTAATTAGACAGTGCAAAATAGCCTGTAGAGCTGGTAGTGCACAGGGCTGGATTATAAAACCTTGTTTGGCTGTGTAACTGGATGTATTTGTTCTTGCTAAACATCCATCAGCAGGCTTTAGACCAACATGACCGGTTGGTGTCTTCTGTAGGCTGTCTAGAGTGTGATTCTACAGCACTGCTTACAAGCTTCTAATTCTCCATCGACCTGTATCATTTTTAATTTGTTACGAGGTACAGCAGTAGTGTGGAGTGAGGGCTGGGATTCGTCCTTTGCCAGAAAACAACACGGAAAATGAAGATCTTCATGATGTTGAGCTGGATCATCTTACCTTTGATCTGGCCAAGGTTATTTCCTTGAGGATATTGCAGATAATGCATAGCACCAGAAGGGCCATTCCCCACCCACAGTGGTACACCTGCCACCAGTGCCAGCATGCTCAGCAAGGCTCTGGCCTTCGGCCCGCCTTATGTGTCAGTCTGATTTACCTCAATGTGCAAATGTTGTACTTGATGTGCTTTTTTTCACTGTCATATGTTTTAGACATGGTTATCACAAAGCTGTGATCTTGTTCTTGAAACAGCCACCACATCTGTGGGAAACTTTACCTGGAGGAGGAAGAGAGAGTTCTCTCCTGAAATAATGTAGTGATGTTCACAGTGAGAGATGCTACATGTGTACCCATGGTGCGACTATAGGGTTTGTGTCTTTAAGGACTGTGGTACTTGCAGTCAGCTTTGAAAGAAGCAATGCATGTCCTTATGGCTCTTCTTGTCTTGGAGTCTTACAGAAAATTTCTCCAAGGACTCCCTGCACCCATCTTTTAATGTTTGTGAGAATCGGCTGTCAGGGGCAGCTAGCCATGGACTGCAGACAGCCTACACTTGTCTGGGATCAAATATAGGAAGTGGGTTTAGCCGGGGCCAGCATTCAAGGGATGGGAACTGGTCATGAAGGATAGGTTTCCAGATACAGTAGGAAGAGGCGCAACTTCTGTCCTGCTCTTAGAGAATAGGAAATGAAATACATAAAGTGTGAAATTCAGCTGATCCTGAATTTGATCACAGAAAACCATAGGAGGAGTGAACTCGTCAGGGAAGATGATATCATAGTGAGAATATGGGAATATGAGGAAGTGTTTGCCCTCAAAGGTAATCACCGTGTGTGGATTTGTGTGTGAATGCGAATGAGGTTTGCATCTAAACTTGTGTAGAAAGTAAGTGCATGTATTAACATAGATATGTCACCAGCTGATGGGTCATGTAGGAATATGAAACTAGCAAGCCTAATTTATTCCACTTCTCCATGCATTCCAACCAGTTTGATACGTGGCTTTGCTAGCTAACTCACTTCTGAATTTCTTCTGTTCCAAATGCTTTTTTTTATCAACATTACCATTTTCCACAAGCCATCATATGCCAAATAATGTTTACTTTTCAATAATGGGACAACATAAACAGTAGCAGGAAACAATAATGATGGAAGGCTCAATATTATTCTGCAAACTGTCAATCTAGTTTGCATTCATGAGAGCAATACTCTGTTTAGAGAGATTTCTAAGGTATGTCCAAAGAGTCTGTGATCAGTTTTCAGTGAAGCCTTTAATTGCTATACGGTGTCCTTTGAAGCCACTTTGCAAAAAGGAGAGAAATGGAATATGTTTGTTCTGAAATGTAACAAAAAAATAAAACATGGGATTTGCCATATTAGCTCAGGTGTAATCTTCTTGTAAGGGTCGGTTCTTTGTGGCTACTCCGACCTGCAGTGAATCCAGCAAAGTACTAATTGAAAAATTACCTCATCCTTTTGAAAATGTAGCCCCTCTATGTCACTAGTTTTTCATGGGCTGTGGTAGTGAATTTCATGGCCTACTTGTGTGCTGTGTACGAAATGTTTCTGTATATGCATATACTGCATATATGTATATATAGACAAGGAAATAATGTATATACACACTTGAATGTGTACTTTGAATATATACACATAATATATATTGCATGTAGGCTATATATATATATAGTATCTTCTGTGTGTATATACCCTGTCCGTGTATGTATGTGTGTCTGTATATACTTCCCTCACTCAGGTTTTCTGGGAGGCATCACACTGACAGCATCACCCCTTCCTTTTTTTCCAACCCTAGATTGGGAAGCTCGGATAGACAGCCACGGGAGAGTGTTCTACGTGGATCATGTCAACCGCACCACCACGTGGCAGCGCCCCACAGCCGCAGCAACGCCAGATGGGATCCACAGGTCGGGCTCCATCCAGCAAATGGAGCAGCTGAACCGCCGGTGAGCATTTGCACCTGAATTCTCTTGACATCTGTGCTCTCGTTTTTCCACGCTGCTCCAGTAGCTCCCTTCCTTCTCCAGTGCGCCGCATTGACTCCCACCTTGTCCAGGTTCTTGTCCCTCCTGCAGCTCTCTCCCAGCCTGCTGGTGTGCCTGCTGTGGGTGTCTGCTGCTCAAACCCACCAACAAGAGCTGTTGGGTGAATGATGGTGCAAAACGTTTCTAACAGCAAGAGAAGGCTTTTGGAAAACTGTTCTGAAATACCTACTAGAAGGGAAGGGAGTGTTCTTCCAAAACATGGAGTCACTTTTGCAATTTAACTATAGGAGTGGTATTGATGGGTCAGCACCTAGTGCTGTGCTGCAGAGCCTTTTGGGCCTGACTGCTACTGGAATTGTTGCCATATCCGTGCAATATTTCTACCCAAGCTAATTAGGCCTGTTGAAAGGTCTGTCTCCTTTGCCAGGGCAGAGCCCTGCTCTCATAGGACCGTGCACATTTCTAGATGTAGACAGGTCTGCTTAGTGTTGCATTGGGCCCTGTAAATCTGTCAGTTCATTCTGAGCTGGCTGAGATACCTCTTAACGTCGTTTATATTTTCGCTTTGTTTGACTAGTCCACACATAGATTTGTTTATCATTTTCTTCTCATGCTTGCTTTTTAGACTGAATTTAAGAGGAAAGAAAAAAAATAAACAGTTGGTCAAAAATCTTCCGGTTTTGCTTAAAAAGAGGGTTTGGGGTTTTTTTAATTCCCTGCTTACTATAATAATGCCATTTCTAGAAAAGGATAAGCAAGACTGAAATTATATTTTAATTGTAGCCTGTAAAATGCCACAAAAGCTTTTTGGCCTTTTTTTCGGTGCTAAGAGAAAAATCTGCAGCTGAGAGAAGGATGCAGAGTTTTAAAGTGCTCTTTTCAGAGTACTTTGAATAGTTTGGGAGCTGCTGTTCCCTGAATGAGGCAGTCTGGGAGAGCTGGGGCAACTTAAACTGGCACCATCAACACACTCTCAAAGAATAATCCTTTTTTTACCAAAATGTATTATTTTGAGTAGTATTTCATAACATATGTTCTGTCTTGCAGAAATGAGAGAGCTACTCGATATTTGTTTTCATTATAGCTTTACTCATAAAGCCTCAAGCTGCCATGTTAATATTAAAAAAAAAAAAACACAAAAAAAAACCAACCAAAAAAAACCAACAGAAAAAGAAACCTAAAGAAAGTGAATGTTTAATGTAGATTCTTTCAGGGGATTTGCGTGACTTCTCTGCCATTTAGCACTGGTCTTTAAGAGGGATTTTAGCCATGTCAAAGCTCAGAGTATTTGGCTGCCACTTCAGCAAGTTGTCTGCCACAGAAACCAGAAAGCTGTTATGGATATACATCAGTTTTGGGGTTTTTTTTCAGTTTATTTGAGATTGAACTCATGTAAGTGCAGATCAACCATGAAAGGAGTAAGTGCTTATAAGAGTGATTTACAATTCTGTTAGTTAATGCAGGTTAATCATTAAACCAGCTATCAGAGCAGAAACTGAAGGGCAGGCATTGTCTTTGTGACCTCCTTCCCTGATATTATTCAATGTTTTCATGTAGGCTGTCTGTCTGTCTTGGTTATGACTTGATTATCACTGGTTTGGGTTGGGAATTGAGAGTTCGTAAGACTGATATTCTTTGAATCTCTCAATTTTTAGTATTCATATATCCAGTTACAAAGGAACGAGTATGGAGAGTTTTCAGCAGTGGCAAATCTCTACTTATGCGAGTTCCATTGGAGGCTTTGTAGTTCATTGAACATGAAATGTCATGGCTTCTTGGGACTAAGGAAAAAAGCTGGTGATTCTCTCCTCTCTGCCAAGGAGCTCTATTGGTTTGAGAAGTTGAATACAAAGATCTCCTATTGTTACCTGTGAACTTTTCCTAAGATTCTGATAAAAGGGAGTCATACTGAATCTCCTGAGCATTTGCCCAGTGGCAAGTAATTTCTGTAGTTTTAACCTGGCTGTTATATTTTTTAAAATTACTGTAGTCCTAAATCTAATTTCAGATATTTCATGTCTCCACATTTCAGGAAGATCAGGAAAGCTACTTTTCATTAGTTATTATCAACCCTGTGGAGGACTGGACTTTGTTTTAAGCACTCATTTTAGAAATACTGTTTTGTTGTGTTTCAAACTTCATGATTTGAAGTGTTTTTTGGCAAACACACCTGAGAATCATTTTAGGTGAGGCAACAGCAAACATAGACCTTGCTGATAGAATTAGCATCAGCCTGAACTTTTGCTCTAACCTCAAACAAAACTTGGACTCAACATCACTCCACAGTTTGAAAAAGGTTGGTGACTTTTCTTTTGAACAAATTTACTTTTTTTTGGCTCCCTGGTTTAATTTATGGAAGGGAATGGAAAGACCAAAATATTACAGGGCAGCTTGATGTTTCCAGGCCAGCCAAAACCACAAAGCTTTGGAAATTCAGCTTGAAAAAACCCCGTAGCTGTGATTAAACCTAGTCTTGCTTTCCTTCTGTGCTCCAAGCTTCCCTTTAGCTGTATGAGCCACTTGAGGATACAGGGAATGCAAAACTGGAATCCAGGTGTTGGGCAAACACCAAAGAGACATCCATACTTTTAATTTTAAAGGGTCTTGCTCATTTTCTGCAGTACTACCTGACTTGCTTACTTGTTGGCCAAGCAGATAACAGCCCTTGTTGTTCAAGCTCTGTTGAAAGGATACTTTGCAGCATATGTGTGTCTAGACTTGTCTTTCCACTAGTTTGAAAGATAATAATCAACATAAGAAATTATAACCATCATAGTTAGGACAGCCACAGTGCGGTATTTCTTAACCTCCTTTTCTTTGACAAATCACTTTGAAAGGAGACTGAAATTTCCAGAGGCATTCCCATAACTTTTGCACTTCCAATGTTTTCTCCAATTACTTTGGCATTTTTTGGTATTTATATAAGGTGATTTTATAGTATTGAGATGCAAAAGAAATGCATAGCCTTTTGTTGGCATACAGCTGGTGTTGCTCTTTGAGGTTTGCCAGTGGGGATTTTCTATCATCTAATTAAATTGAAGGTACAGGGTTTTTCTATATGTGTGCTTATATCCCTTGATTATATGAACTTGGGGGGTTTTGTGGTTGTTTGTTTTTTTTTTCCCTTTCTATTGCATGTGGGTGTTGTAAAATTCCTCCAGTACTGGAATGGAAAGTTCATTCAGTTGCCTGCAGTCAAGTGAATAAAGTTGTAAAATTTAGGTCTAAAACAGAGGGTTTAAAAATGCAGTAAATTCATGCTGTTGCAAATCCTGCTATCAGAATTTCCTTGTGAAGATGGATGTTTTCTTAAACTATCAAAATATACTTTAAATGTAGCTTCAAATGACTTTGAGTACTGGAGGGGGACACATAGCATGGTGAAAGTTTAGTATAAAGCTATTAAAACTTTAATTATTTTTCTTAATTATCTCCAGCCCTTTCTCCTAAGATTGGGTTGCAGTGAGCTACTGGAGATGATGTCTTTTGAGACATCAAAAAGCCAAACCCTAACCCTTGTCTTTAATGATCCTGTGTCACTTTGAGGAACTAACTCATGACTAACTTCTAATTTGGAATAAAGTGTGCATTAACAAATAAAGAGAGACAAAGTAAGTAAAATCTGTAAGTTGGAGGTTGACTGAGGAAAGAAAAGAGTGTAAGTCAGAAAAATGAAAGACGAACAATGCTGGATCAAATTAAAAGCAGGCAGTAAAGCCATCCTGTTTCAAATACACACGGAAATGCCAGGAAGAAAGAAGGATTAAAAATATGGGGATGGAATAAAAGCTAATTAAAATAATTAAGAGAGTCTGTTTTCTAGCTTTGCTTTTCTTTCTCTTTCTAGTTCTTTCTTTTTCCTTATGCTTTCTTTTTATTTTCTTTCTCTCTCTCTGTATAAAATGCATTTATAATACATATAAGACATATTCATAATTTGCCAGTAGAACCAAAGAAAACATGTTCACCAATTCATCTGTCACTGTGACTGAACAAGTTAAGGAGAATTTGATTTCTGTAGTGTGAAATCAAAACACTCCGGGCTGCTTGTTCCTCATCTGGTGAAGTATTTAGGATTAGGTTCATCTCTAAGACCATGATCAGTTCCATTGACTAATATGGCAATTAGTTCCATGATTAGGATGGAAATGACATGATAGCGTTTAAAGTATTCATAGGGTTTTATTCAGAATTTTCTTCATCATCCTTCTCACTGTTGTTTGTTTATCCTGTATTGTTTCCTCTTCCTTGTTCTACAGCTGGTCACCACCCAAGCTAAATGCTCAATCTGTCTGATTTCCAAAGATGGACACAACACTGTCGTCCTCTCACTGTTCACTCAGCTCACATGTTACAACGTATTCAACGTTTTTGTGGCTGTCGTGTCAAGTAAATTGTAGCTCTTTGAGGTGACCCACTAATTAGTTTACTTTCCATATTGCCTACCAAAATGCAAGTGTTCACAACTGCTGGCCATGCAGCATTGTAATAAACATTTTGTGAACACTCTTAGTAGCCTTTACCTTTTCAGGGTTGAGGATGTGCATCCAGTAATTTAATAAGAAAGACTGAAGGGTTCTCAATGCATCATGGGGTTGATCCTTACTTCACTGGTTATGCTTCCATAAGGCTAAATGAGAGGAGGAACCATGATCCACCTCTAGTTTTAGGTTCCAGGTGTCCAGATGTTTTAAAAGGAAGCCTAGTAGCAGCAACACATAGCCTAAACATATGTCTAAAGTTTGAGTATTCCTGACTTGGCACTGTCTGTAGCTATTTGTTAGTCACTGAAAAATGCCAAGTTTGCAGAGTATTGGTTGGCCCAAGTGTGAGCAGCTGCACCAGCTGCAGGAGAAGAGTCAGCTGTGCTCTTACTCTGTTGTACACTGAAGACAGAAATATTGGAATCATTCAGAAACAGTGCTGATTGTTAAGGCAGAAAGCAGCAGAAAGCTCCTCTGTTAACTAATGCTTGTTCCTTTCTATGAATATATCTAGGTACCAAAACATCCAGCGAACCATCGCGACAGAGAGGACTGAAGATGATGCTGTGGTAAACAACAGGCTGGAGAGAGTTCCCACTGGAGGAGGAAGTGACTCTGAGGCAGAGCCTTCACAGCCAAGCCCAGGTATGGGGAAACAAAGCTTCTGAGTGGCATGTTCTGTGCCATTCATTTCTGGGGAAAACTGCATTTCCAGGGGAGACTGGAATTTTATTATACCAGGTTGCAAAACTTAATTTAAAAAAAAAAATAATTAAACTTAAAGATACCGTTTTTAGATGTGAAGCTACAGGTACAAAGCTGGATACAAAAGTATCAGTTCTTTTTTAACAACTACTAAGACAAAGCATTTTTACCTTAGCAAAGGGCCATTTGAAACTAAAATGAAAGAGGCATTTTGCAGCTGCCAGGTGAATACTATTCACCTGGCAGTTGCAAAAATGGTGCTGTGTTATTTTTGTGGCAGAGTGATTTTTAGCTTGGGGCATTTGCAGTTTATTCTCTCTTGGCCTGGCTTCTGCACTGCCACATTTGCCTGTGTGATTGCACCTGCGGTGGCCCTGGCATCGTGTATGAAATAGTTGTGTTTTTTAAAGGTGCGGTTTTGTGATAGCTGTGAGCTGACCTAAGTGTGGGCTGTCACTGAAGAAGGCACAGCTGTCTTTTTGCTCAGCATTAATTTATGTGACAGGACGCCATACTGGAGTGGAGAACTGATCCGCCTGAAAAATAGCCTGGCTTCTTGTCCTTGTCGTTTACAGCCAGATTGGATCTTTCATCTGGCTCATTAGATGAGCAGACAAGAATGAGTGTCGCTACAAAGCAGAAGAGGAAAATGTGTACCCAAGGCTGGATGGGATGGCAGGGGTCTCTTCTACACTTTTTGGTGGTACTCACACTCCTATTTTCTCAAAACATTTGAGAAGTCACAGTCTAAAGTGTTTGTTTCAGGTAGGAAGTACCAGCAATCAGTCTAGTGCCCACTATGCAACTTGAGGCCATGCAAAAATAACTCCCTGCTGTGTTAGCACCAGCAAAATGATTGACCAGTTCTCTTCCTTTGGATCACTCTTACCTCCACCTAACTTTGTGTTCTGTATTGTCTGCTGTGAGTAAATCCAACTTCCTGCTATCCCTCTGTAAATAGGTTTGGCAATGGGAAAGAACCAACACAACATCTGCTTGAATTATCTTAGTTTTCCATGCTGAATAGGAAAAATTACACAGAGAAATAATAAACTTTTTTAACAAGTTTAGAAAAATATTCAGTTTTGTTTGTTTTCCTGATCCATTAGGTGCTTTTAGCTTGAAAATCAATTTTGGCCAAGGATGTTTAAAATTTGATGCTCGAAGTTGCCTTGCCATCTTTTGTATTGCAATTAAAGGGAGACTTTCACCTACAGTGGATCTTCTAAGGAGATCCCAGTTCTCTATGTTAGAGAAGTGGAAATGAGGTACACATTGTATTATTAGTATTTATGAGTAATGTGCCCATTACTTGTAATATGTATAATCATTTAGTATCATAGACAGCATAATAAAATAGTAATTTAATAGGAGTTGCCGCCACTAAGTATTTAGTTCAGTTTATTATTTAAAACGCACTATTTTGTTTTAAACCCGAAGAGCTAATGAGTGTGATATTATCATAAGTTATTAGGAAATGGTTTTTGCTATAGATAATTGCTTTGGTTTTAGAATAGCCTAAACATATTGTATAAAATGCCAAGAATTTGAAGGTCGATTATGGTGTAAACACATTAGGGAAAGAAAAAGCTGCAGTATTAGACATTTGTTATTTGTCTTTTAATTTAAATGAAAAATGTCAGAAGGAATACAATTTAGGCACATTAATCCAGGTTCTAAGCCAGTATAAATCAATTTAACTCCAGCAATTGATCCAGTCTGCAGTTTTAAATGGATAAAAGAATATGGTGTGTCAGCAGAAAGAATAAAGAAGTTATAATTGATAAGAAAAAAATGGGAAAGTGCATTCTGTTGATGACGTCTGCATCCAGTTTTCTTGGACTGCAAATAAAATTTGGCTTTATTTGAAAATGCCCGAACACCAAAGCCATAATTCAATGGTAGGACAAATTTTTCTGGTAGCTAAAGAACATCAGGAGTTTCTACCTCTACAGACTTACATTCTCAATGCTCAGTTCTGCTCCAGTGCTTTATGAATTGATACAGATTAAAAATAATCCACTTGTGTCTGGTTTTGTTTTCTTTACCTTACAAGTCCCCAAAACCTTGGTTTTGTCAAAAACAATGCAATTAAAGTAAAGGGCAATGGTGGACTGGGAGATCACATTTCTCTAAAATCAGCCGTGGGGGGAACCAGAATGGACCTGGGTGACTGAACCAAACCACGAGCTGGTGAAAACTGCTGTGGTCACACTATATTTAGTGACAGCAGCAGACTTGACACAGAGTTTCTAAAGCTACAGTTCAGGAAACCATCCAGCTCCTGCACTGCTGTGGTAAACAGTGCACCACTAACCATAAGGACATCCGTCTATTTGGCAGAAGGCTTGTCTTGGGAATGCCAAGGTAGGTGCGTTGGGCAGGTGGTGGCTTTTTTATATCATCACTTTTGCAGCTGTTTCTGAAAGGTTAAATAATAGGCTCTGCTTGCCACTACATTAATGAGATTCTGTGGCTTGTTTTTTTGTCCAGAGATTAGGAGGGAAGGTTCCCTTTCTCCTGTGAATTCTCAAAAAATCACCTTGTTGCTGCAGTCTCCAGCTGTGAAGTTCATCACCAATCCTGAGTTCTTCACTGTGCTGCATGCAAATTATGTGAGTAATTATGGTTTGCTCTTTCACTGACTTTTGAGTCCCAGTGCTGTGCCCCAGACCTTCAGGGAAAATGCACAGTGAATCTGAACTGTGTGACTTGGGGCTCAGTTGTCCTTCCTGAGCACCAGACCAGGTTGGGAAGACTACAGCCAGGCTGCTCCAAGAAGGCTTATGCTGGAATTCTGCCTCACACTAGAGATTCCATGGTACAGAGAAGCTCATTAATGTTATCCTCCCAGAACAAGCAAGAACCCTTGGTTTCAGCTTGGTTGATTCTATTGTCTGTTGCTGCAGGGAGTGAAGTTTTTGCCTTCTGATCTAACATCCTGAGAAATCTTACTCAGATAGCACCAAGTCTCAGGGAAATAGAGGGGAAAAAATTAACTCTTGTAATTTGCATTCCCAAAAAGGGGGCAGGCATAACTGAGTGAAAGAAATACTGACTTGAGTCACTGTAGCTCTTTTGGAAAAAGTACAAATAAAACCAACTTTTCAAAATTCAAATATTTTTTTTTTCCATTACTACAGTAAAACCATACATTTTCTTGCAAATCTGGTGTGGCATGGAAAAAATGTAGTATCAGGAGGAAGCAGATAGGGAAGTCTCACAAGGAGATGCAGTCCTAGTTTGCCATATCTGGAATGTAGTTCAACAAGGCATCTAAATGTGACTTCTGACTATTTGGAAAGTCATCCATTTCTGGGTAGCAATGACCTTGCTTTTCAAAAGGAAAAGAGAGTAAAACACTTCGAGAGTTGCCTCAGCACAGCCTTTTAGCTGACTGCAGACATCAGGTTTTGGCTGTGGCACTTCATGGACTGAAGCCAGCCATCCATCTCCAAGCATCTGCCAGAGATTATCACCCATGAGATCCTGCTGAGGAAGGGATGTATTAACTCATCTGACATTCCCTGGACTAGGTTATGGAGTGCAGATAATTTCTTCCATTGGCAAGGTGATATATGATGATTTATAGCTGGGAGCAGTATAATTTTTGACCAGCGTAGTTGTTGGAAAAATGAGCAACTGATTCCATAGTAGCATGAAGAACAGCTCACAAGAGACTAAATCCCAGTTTTATTACTCACTGAAATTTTAAAAAAAGCAAAAAGAAGCCTTCCGTTTTATCTTAAAAACTTGTCTCTAATGTGAGAACCAGAATAATCTGTTGAAACATCAGTCAAATGGTCATACAGATGCCACTTGTACAGGAATAATGGCCCACATAACTTTTGCCTTAACACGAGTGTAATATTTTAACCACAAGCCCCTATTAAAATTTCAAGCTATTAATAATGCCAGTGAAGTTGGGGTTGGAAAATATTATCCAGCAGTTAGAATTAAAAGGGAAAGGCTCTCATTTCTCAGATATTTTATTTCCAGGAAGAGATAAAAACTACATTACACTCCTTGTTTCCCTAATGCAGCTTAGAGATATTCAAGACAGTCACTGATCATACATTAGATCAAAATACAACTTTTGTTATGTACTAGGCTGGGATCTTAAAAATCTGTGACCGTGAAGCTTTCCCGGGTTATAAGCAGGTCATATCTTCAGGGCAGAGATGATATCTCTGTGATTTCATAACATTTACCAACCCTTGCCATAATTAGGGACCCTGTACTGCAGGGAGTGTTCTCAGTGGTGCCATCCTTACGTAATAAAGCTTATACCTATAGATGTTTTATTGCGTTATAATGGTTAAAATGCACTAAATGTACACAGAAATTGAGAATTCAAAGCTGTTGGGTCAGATTCTCTGGACATATTCCAGGTCTGCACACTGGAGCTCACTTCACTGAAGGCAGCAGTCCTCCAGTGATCCTTTATTACTCTAATGGGTAATTCAATCCTTTGGGCTCACCAGCAAACCAAGGCACTCATTTTCTCTCTAGTGAAAGGCTCAGGAGATTTTTGTGAAATTTCCTACTCTGTCTTGAGGAGCTTTTTCCCTGAAGTGAAAGATTCCAAGAGTAGCCTGTGGATGAGCCTGTGTGTTGTCACCACAAGTATTATTTTGTGGTGCTCTATCATTGAACACACTGTAACAACAAATACAGTTCACTGGGCCCCTATTCTGCAACCAGATCAGTTCACTCCCCTGAACTGCCTCAGGCCACATTCCTCTAAGAGGTGTATTTAATGCCCAGTGTGAGATATAACTAGCTGCCTGAGGGGTGGCGTTCATTTGGCTCATGGAAATGTCTCCATCTGACAGGCTTTGTAGTCATCGAAGAAACAAATACTCCATTCCAGGAAACAATTCACATCTTCCAAAAATAGACAATTAAAAGTGTCTGTTCCTGTCCTGTGGCTGTATAGTCACCATGACAAAGGTAGCAAGCTCTGATGGAGACATCTGGGGTCCTCTTAAGTTCATGAGTCCTATCACATGCATCTTGATCTCAATTAGAGCATAAATAGATGTTCACAGCTGTCTTTGCATCTCTCTGGCACTGCCCAGGCATGCAAGCAATGTTTCTGCTGACCAATAAAAGCAATGAAAGGGGCACAACTACATGCACTTTGAGTCTGTGATGTTTCAGCTGACCATCTTTTTGAAGTGCAATCAAAAGGCAGTTCTTGCACAAGCTAACTGTGGGTAATGTGTGGGATATTTCAATTTCCAGATTGTATTTCTTAATTCTGCATATGCATGTAAAGTAGTCATTCAAATCAAAACAATGAGATGGAAGTGTTTCTTGATTCTAACAGGATTTGTTTCAGTTCTTTGGGCATATGGCCCATGAAATAACCAAATATGTTTTGACATCAGAACTGGTTTTCTTCACTTCTGTTATCCATCTCATAGAGTGCCTATCGAGTCTTCACCAACAGTACCTGCTTGAAGCATATGATTCTGAAGATTCGTAGAGATGCTCGTAATTTTGAGCGGTATCAGCACAACAGAGACCTGGTAAATTTTATCAACATGTTTGCTGATACCCGACTGGAGCTTCCTCGTGGCTGGGAGATAAAAACTGACCAGCAGGGCAAGGTAAGAGTGCCAACAAAACTAATCACTTGTTTAACACAGCACATCAGGCTACGTGATTATTAAAAGTTCCTTCCTTCTTCACTCAAAATCAGTGAAGGTTTGGTTTAAACAACACAAGCAGCAAGGAGAGTTATTTTAGAAGCAGAAAAAAGAGCTTCAAAGTTTCAAAGCGTTTCTAGCTTTCTGTAGAATATTGTACCAAAGCCGAGGCAGCATTGGACTGACAACGAAGTTTGAGCCAGAGTAGATCTGTTGTGACTGCAAAATTTGACTCAGTGTCTCTACCTTGAATGAAGCTGTGCTGACTGACTTCCGGAACCACCAAGTAGGTTAAAGCAGCATTTCCCATTAATATTAATCTCTCCTGTCTTGTTTTACATCATGGCCATTGCACATGATTTCAACATACAGAGCTTCAGGTATTTTCCAAGAGCTATTCTAGCTTCAAGTAGGCCAGTCCTGTTGTTTGCAGGTACCTTCCGTGGACTGTACTTACCCAAGGTATTTCCGACATACAATTGCCAGTGGTTTTCCTGCTGTGTTCCCACAATACCATCACAGGGTTGGCAGTCTTCTTATTAAAGAAACCATTGTTCCTTTGTGTTTCAGTCTTTCTTCGTTGACCACAATAGCCGTGCTACCACCTTCATAGACCCCAGGATCCCGCTGCAGAATGGTCGTCTCCCAAATCACCTGACTCACCGGCAACATCTGCAGCGACTTCGTAGCTACAGCGCTGGAGAGGTAATTGTGCTCATATCAACTCAGGAACTTTTGACAGCAGTCTTCTCTAGAATTATAAAACTTCTTGTATTTGAAAAGCATTGAAACAGACTGTCTTGTGAATGTTTATCTTCCAAAGACAAGAGGAGATTTTTTTGTCTTTCTGAAGGGTTTATTTCAGAGCTTGCTGGTTTATATTTTGATGGTTTTCAGAATAAAATAGTAAGCATGTAAAGCATAACTGAAGTGATGACAAAATGGATTTTAAAAGAAGAATCCATATTTGACATCCTGGCCTCACTTTACTTAAGTCATTCATTAATTTTTTTATAGCCTGATACCTCATATGTTTCTTCATTCCCCACTGTGACACCATGCTCTGAAAAGACAGACTCCCTAGAAGTAGTGCAGTAATATATGCCGAGGTTTGCTTTCCTAGCTTTCAGTCACATTAAATATCTTTCTTATGTATCATGGGGATGATTTTTTTCACTGAGGGCCATGGACAGGATTGAAAGAAGCATAAATACTGTGTTTGTATTGTGGATTTAAGTAGCGAAAAGTACCAGCAATCAGGTCTTCATATAGCAAATCCATACAGTTAAAGATCTGTAAAGATTGTTGATGACTAGAAGTAGAGATGAACTATGGTGAAAGGATTTTTCTCTTCCACAAAAATATCTAGAGAAATGCTTGTGAAATTAGCATCAAAATTTATTGCAGCCAGACCAGTCTGAATACCTCTCACTGACAAGTGGTGTTGGGATCAGGAGCTGAACAGGGTGTGAGGTCAGTTTCTTCAGGACCAAAGGCAGACCAGGCATGGGTAGCTTGGGCATGTTTTCTCCGTCTTGGGTGAATACAGCACCATATTTTCTGAAGACAGAAATGTATCAATGGATCTGTTTCAATCATATCTTCCCACCAGCTTAGCAACTTCCCTCTGCCAGCAGCCTTCAATTTAGTGTTGCTGCTGTGATTGAATTACTGGCATGACTGTGATAGCTAGTTGCACCATGCTTGGGCCCATGCTTGCCTGAGGCTTGCTTGCAAATTCACCGTGTCAGGGACAGAAACACCACTGAGCAACTCAGATGACCTAGCCCAAAAAATACACTTGGTTTTGCAAGCACTGGCAAGGCTAGCAAGGAGCAATATGCAATAAACCCAAAAAAACAAGTACAGGGTAGGGAGTCAAAAGTATTGAATACTTTTGAGTAATGATTCTCTGGGGAAATCATAAATTGTTCTTTGAGGCCACTGTTTTGGCATGATCAGCCAATGAAATAGTCACCTCCCACTCTTCATGGCCCAGATCCCACAGTGCTTCTACATCCTTGTCGTAGTCAAGCTTCTTTGCAGTAGTCAAGTAGCTTCCCATTTGGAAGTGTCTGCTGCTCCACTGGAAGGTCTCCCATTGATTTCCAAGGACTTCGGATTGGTGCCTAAAAGTCTTTCATTTACAGGGAAAATATTCAACCCTTTGCAGGTCAGTCCATTTATTAAGAGCCTCATGTTCTATGCCATTTCCCCCAAGTGCATTTGGATGTTCTTTGGCCTGTAAATCATGTCTGTAGACTCACACGTGGGGCTTTGTCCCGGCCATGTGTCAGCTGTCTGCAGCCTTGCTGGTTTCTTTGCTGAGCAGATGGTGTGGCCTCTGGAAGCTGTCGCCAGGACAGTATGAAGGACCACAAAGGACAACCCACCAGTTATCAGTGTTATGTACACATGTCAAAGGAACCTGAAGGACATCAGAATAGTGAAGTTATGGTTGCCAGAGAGGGCATAGAGAAGAGCCAGGGTAACGAAATAAAGGACCTCTGCAAAAACTTCCATTATTCTGTGTAGATTATTGATATTAAATGGTATTATATATTAATTTGACAAAAATGCTACAAATTCTTTATTAAGCACTTCTTTAAGGGTATCAGTCTTTTACAGGTTAAAGGGTTGTTGCTAGTCTTGGTTACCTGATTTTTGGAAGAAAAGTTCAGGTAGCTGTAGTGGCCATCAGTAACTGAAGGATAGGTCACTTAGTGATTCATTTCCTTCTACCACTGCTATAAACAGAACAGCTCATAAGCACTTTCCATTCCCTCTAAAGGAATTCCCATCTGCAGTGAAAATCAACATACATGATTACAGGGTAGAGATTTTAATGACAGCAAGAGGAAGGAGGCAGGCATCCACAATGGAGAGGCAAGAGCTGCTGGTTAGCAAGAAGAGCAGAGAAGGTACTAGAATATAGCAGTATATAAATCTCCTTACCAGCCCAAACCACAACAAGCAAGTAGCAGGATTCAAATGGACCTCTGAAATCCAGCAGTGATATAAAACCCAGGAAAAGGTATTACATCTTGAAGGGCTCCTCAGGTAGTTTGGATTCTCCACTCTGCTTGCAACATCCCAATATCAGTTTCAAAGCTGTTAAACCCTGACATAAATCTGTCAGATTACTCTGCACTGCACAAACCAGGTCACTAAATCATTAGACGAGTCACTCTGTATTTTTTATTAGAGAATAATGTGCTAATCAAAATTAAATTATTCAATTAGAAAGTCAAAGTAGACAAGATGATTGTGACTGGACACTGAATTGGAGCAATCAATTTTACTATCTTAGCTAAAAGAGTGGAAAGAGAATTGTTAGCAAAATGGAAGTTAATTAGACAGCTGGGAATTTTCCTGTTGTGTTGCCAGAGAAAAATTGTTTAGAGGTGTACATGTGCAAAGACCAAACACAGCATTAGCAATGCCTAGGGATGGTGATGAAAAGAAGTACATCACCAGTTTATTGAGGTGTGTACAGAACTGGATTCTTACAATCTAGATGACTGTAGCTGTTAAACCAGAACTGGAAAGATGGGAAGAAGGGAGCAAAGGTTTCTTTTCACAGGCACTAGACATGTTTCCTTCCAGAATTCTTGCTCCCAGAGAAATATGTCAGGCACTAGAAAGCTAACCAAAAGAAATGGTGACATGAGCAAGAGGAGGATCCAGGCCCAGGCTGGACAGCGGTACCGTGCAGTTCCCAACTAATGAGCAAATACCACCTGGTGCTAATTTTTATGGGAGTTATATGTTTAACTGCCCTGTAACTCCTCCCTTTCCCCCTTTCTCTCTTCTGGTCAGTAAATCCGTGTGTAGTGACAGGGGCATAGGATTTGTCTTTGTCAAGGATGAGTCAGTGATCACCCTTAAAAACAGGCTCACCACCATCCGCATTCCCATGCAAGTCTGTTCTACAAGGACCCGAAGAATAGGCATCCTCACCTGAACTCCAGGGCTCCCTGGAGGTGAAGATGCTGAGCCCAACAATGCGTTAGTACCCTTCCACACATCCTCACTGTTACAGCTGCTCACAGGCCGGTGTGTGATCCTGGCTGTGCTGCCCACAGACAGCCCAAGAAACATCTACTCCCACAAGGGCCTCATGCCTGCTGTGGCAGTGGATCACAGGGCACCTCTGCACCTGAGGTTCCTCCCTGTGCCATAGCATGGAGTGAGTGCCATAAAGGCCGCATAGTGCTTGCTGGGGTGGATGCCTGGGTCACAGGGGAAAAGCTGCCTAAACCTGAGCTAAACTTTCATTGTGAGCTGGCCTGTGGGGATGTGAGGAGGAGACAAAGACAGAAGACGACTGAAGGTGAAATCATAACTGAATCATGGAGTGAAACATTCACCATGCAGTTTCACAGCAGTTTTGTGTTTTAAATTGCAATGTGTTTGATTAGAATAGTTTCAGTGTTTCATTGTTTAACCTATGTGTTGACATGTATCGAGTGCATTGACTGGTATCTTGTTACACGTAAACGTTTTAAGCTTTACGGGTTCCAAAAGGCAGCTTGCCAGTCACATTTAGCTTCCCAGTTTTTGTGTGTGTCCAGTTGGAAGACCTGGCGTTTGGCCGTACCACTGAAAGTGGGTTGGCGCCATTTGCTTGGATGCAGACCTAAGCATTTAAAATATTGGAGTAGGGTTGATTTCTTCCTGAAGTGGTTGCCAAATGCTATAATTTGTGCAGTGAGAAAGGAGCTGCTATTAGCCCAGTAGAGTGGCAATTGGAATTCCTAATGCATTTTGTCCTGATGCAGACTGTCCTCACACTGTAGTAACAGAACAAGGGGGAGTGTCTTTAAGCTGAAAGAGGGTAAGTTGAGAACAGATATTAGGAAAAGATTCTTTACTGTGAGGGTGGTGAAGCCCTGGAACAGATTGCCCAGAGAAGCTGTGGATGGTCCATACCTGGAAGTGTTTCAAGACCAGGTTGGAGGGGGCCCTGAGCAACCTGGTCTAGCAGAAGGTGTCCCTGCCTGTAGCAGGGGTGTTGCAACTAGATGATCTTTAAGGTCCCTTCCAACCCGAACCATTCTATGATTCCTCTCTTGGCCTCACTGTAGCCATATTCTGGAGGAAAACCTGAGAGACAGGTGGGTTCCCTTCAACTTTTACAAGTCTCCGAAAAATTACCCAGCAAGTAGTGCCTTAATGCAAACATTGCCAGATCTCACTTTTTGGCTTTTAATATCCTCATACCAAAGTGTTTTCCCACCTTTTGAGGTACCTGGCTTCCTGACATGATTCCCTTCACTAGGTAGTGTATTTAGAACAGTGGCTTTCTTTAAGTGCCTCAGTTAAGGGGCAGTGAAAAATTTCCTTCTTACTACTCCCTTTATCAGCTCTTTGGATAATGTTCTTTTCAGTGTACACAATTCAGTTTCTGGTTATGCAAGTTAGGCAGCCTTCTGGGATGATACAGCCTTTTTCTGTGCTGTGATCTAAATAGATATACCTTCCTCATGTTATTTCCACTATTAAATTTACCTTCAACAACGCTGAGTGAATGTTGCAGTGTTGTGGGTTTTTTCTCTTTTCAAAAACATTGCTGTAAAAACCTTGAAGTAATGCAGTTATGCTAAAACAAGATACTGTGTGATACTACGGAGATCTTATTTTTGTTGAACCAGAGAAATCCATCACTGCAATACCTATATTAATGTGCATTTACTTCTGGATTCTGGTGCCTTCACTGCAGCACTGAGGAGGTGTGATAGCTATGGATAAAGGTATACCTTCATTTGGAAGCACAGAATTACTTGCCTTTTTTAAGTTGACGGGAATATAAAGTTGTAATTTTCATGCATGCTTTCTGTCCTTCAGTCAGCATCACGGACCATTCTGAAGGTTACAGAAGATGATATGACAAATCTTTTAACTGACTGATGAGCTACTGGTGGTCAGTTTTGATCATTCTTTTCCTTTTCTCTGATGTTGTAGGCCTCTGAAGTCTCTCGAAACAGAGGTGTTACTCTGTTGGCCAGACCAGGCAATAGTCTTGTAACAGCTATTCGAAACCAGCACCATCACGAGGCATTACCTCTGGGTGAGCCAAGTTTTTCTTTTCTTCTCAAAGCAGTGCTCACAAAGGTGGGTTTTAGGACTTCTCATCGGCTGCATGCACTGCTTTGTGTTGCCCTGTGCCTCACTGGCAGTGCAGTCAGTGTGCCCCTGCAGAGTCATGGTGACATGGCAAATAAAGCCTCTGGTTTGTTTTTACCTTTTCCAGCTTACAATGACAAGATTGTTGCATTTCTACGCCAACCCAACATTTTTGAGATGCTGCAGGAGCGTCAGCCCAGTTTGGCCAGAAACCATGCACTCAGGTACCACTTTTTTCCAGACTCCTGAATCCTACTTCCAGGAAGCACTTTTTGTAGTGGGGAAAACCAAATTCTAGTAACTGTAGTACAAAAGGTGAACTTGGACCTCCTATGGAACTGTCACCATTTAAAAGTAGATGAGAACCACCAGGATCCATGTGGTTACTATAGTTACTTTCCACAGACATCCAAGAAATAAGAAGAACCAAAATATATATGGGCAAATAGTGACATGTCTAATTTCTTGTCTAAGTATTACTTAATAGCAGAAACTCTGTCTTCACCTACAATGATCACTTTGCTTTTCACAAGATAGAGTTAAAAGAGTGTTTGGATGGAAGTCAGCAGCAAAACCCTCAATAACTCCAGCAGAACCAGGATTTTACTTCGTGGTTGGATTTACACCCCTGTCATGGATATAGTCACCCTAGATTTTATAAAGAAATAGGAGCATTATTATGAAGTAGATTGTACTCTTGTGTTTAATCTTTCTCACTTGATTTAAAGGTAGTCTATTTCCAAAGTAGTTAAATTGTATCTTTCTTTTTCTTAAGCTCATTCCTTTCCTATTAGGTTTTTTAAAAACAGAAAAAACTGGAACCAATCACCAGTACAACTTAAACTCATTCAAATTCCAAAGTTTGAATTAATTGGGTTTGGGCAAGAACTTAAGCTGGCATTAATCAGTGTCAGCGATGCCCATTTGCACCAGCTGAGAGTTTGACCAAGAGTTTAGGTTGTACTGTGCAGTCAGAGGTGTGGCTGCAGGACTGCTGAAGGAGGAAAGGTCTTCCAAATTCCTGCAGTGTGCTTTCTACTGGTAGCCCTACTGACTCATCATTTACCTCTGAGGGCCAGATAAAGAATTCTTTGGGTGTAAGGATTACACTTCCCTCTGGAGGAATTAATATATGCAAGTGAAATGAGAGAGATAGAATGAAAAATACTCTCAGTATTCAAGATGTACATTTCTGAAACTGAGACTTTATCTTCACCATCAAATTATTCCAGACTATTTTTTTTTTCTCAGCTGTAACTTGAATTCTCATTTCCCAGAGAATAGATAATGCTTTTATCTCCTTTTGAGCAGAGAACAAAATTGACCAGTGATAGGGACTAGACAGCTTAGCCAGTGCATAATGAGATTTGTAACAGGATATTGAGCCTTTTGCCTCCAGGTCATTGCTGATTATACCTCGGTCTGGGAGTGATCCAAGCTACTGTCTAATGCTCATGCAGCAGGTATTAAGCAAACTCCTAGGATGCAAATGTCCATCTTTTATGGGCCTTGACTGCAAGGTTCTAAAGCACATCCTTGACTTGAGGTAGAATATTTCAACTTACTATTAGAATAAAAATATTTGGACACTGCAATGCTTTAGAAACACACTGATAGGCTGGGGTGTAGATGTATATCTTCCATGATCCTAATCTGCTGATAGGATCCTATCCTATGTTTCCCAGTCCTTATTAACAAAAGGTATGATATTACATATGTAACACATACTTAAACTGTATAACCTCTGCATGATTAATTCATATCAAGTATATGTTAGAGTGTTATTTGCCAGATGGAACTGACAGAGGGAAAGGAAGTGATATTATTGCAAATTCTGTTAACAAAAGGTGCTATGTTAGTTGGAGACTTACACAAAAAATCTGTGGTCGGTGACCTGATGTGTACGCATGAAACTGGAGGACTAGGAATCAATCTGTTTTTCAAAAATAGGGAATAAAATCTCTTCCTTTTGAATCAGTAAACTCAGTGATAGAAATAGAATTTTTTTTTGCAAGTTTGTTAGGAAGATTAGAAAATTAATCAGGCATATAGGATGTTTGCCATTTTTATAAGGAGATAAACAGGAACTGGCAGAATACCAAAGAATAACTACTCTGTGCATGGTTCATGCCATGATAATGGCATGTTTTTTTCTGGTTTTGTCTTTTTTCTTCTTCTCTTCTCCGTAATATCACTTATGTTTCAGGGAGAAGATCCATTACATTCGGACAGAGGGTACACATGGGCTTGAAAAGTTGTCGTGTGATGCAGATTTAGTAATTCTGCTGAGGTAATCAATTTGATCAATAGCATAATGTCATTACTTACAGTACAAGAGAAACTATCTGGCTCTTCCTCAGCATAGTTGAGAAGATTTTGTTAAATCAGGTCATACTGATAGCCATCCAAAATGATTCAGCCAGAGTATGTCTGTCAATTTGTACTTCCTGGAAGGCAGCCTCCATCAGTGCCATAAATCCAGCCAGCTCAGTCAGTATGGCTGTTACCATCAAGTAGCAGATAAGAAAGAATCAGGTCAAAATGTTTCCTTTTAATGGAAAAAAATCTCGTTTTTTAAAGAAAGAAAAAACAAAAAAGAGAGGAAAAAATCCCTTGTCTTTCTCACTACAATAATGTAATTGCTCATGAAATTGATGATTTTACTGCAGCGGTGCTGCCACACATGCATGAAACCACAATGTCCAGTGCAGTGAGTGTTGTTTGATTAATGAAGATAAGGCTTCAGTTTTTGCTGGAACCAGGGAGCTTGGTCTTTAGGTCCCACTTCTTCTCAGTGCAGATATGGACTTATTTTATTGTCTTGGTCTGAAATGGGAAATGTTGCATTACCCAAGTAGGGTTGGTGTGCTGTAATGGCACTGCCTAATGCAAGAAATTTATTCCCATCATTTTAATTCAAGCAGTCAAAGCACTGAACTACATGAAAATGACCCGAGAAAAACAGCCCAGGAGACAGAGTGTGCATCTTCACTTCTCTCTGCTAATGTGTTGAAGGTGTTCCTGTTTCCTACGTAGCCTCACATCTTTGCTCTCCATCAGTGGCTGAGCCATTGTGTTAGGATGAAACATTTATTAAAATTCATTTTATTCTTCATGGCTAGTGTCCAGGCTGTCTTTGGGAAACCTATGGATTTTTTTGAATCCATGAGTTCAGAGATGCACCCAAATATCTGACACAGTGAACTTGCACCACACTGCATATTTACATTTCTTCATGTGATGAATGTGAGCTAAATCTCTCCCTATGACTTTTTCCATGCAGCCTTTTTGAAGAGGATATCATGTCCTACATACCACTGCAGGCTGCCTTCCATCCGGGTTACAGTTTTTCTCCTCGCTGCTCACCCTGTTCATCACCCCAAAACTCTCCAGGTAAGGAGATGGGGAAATTAAGACAAAATCTTGCATTTGTGGTATTTCTCCTAATAAATAGAAAAGAGCAGATTCAGAGCCAGCATCAGCTGACAGCCTGCTAATTCCAGTGCCCACTCCGAATCTGATCCCAGCTGCTTTTTTTGCTGGATCAGTTTCCAGTGCTGCAATGTGTCTGTTGAAGTGTTAGCAGTAGCTGAAGCACAGATCGGAAATTGCCCATATGGAAGAAGGTATTTTCCTGCTTTTTATATCGTTGGAAAGGATTAGGGTAAGAGAATGGTGTACTCCAAGCATAAGTCACTGACATGGAAGCACATTCATTTTATGTGACAGCAGCAAAGAGCACCTTCCAAATTGAAGGTGTATTGCAGTACTTCTAGTACCCATGTGAAGTTCAGTCTTCTCCACTCAATGTTCCAAAAACTTCTCTTCTTCCTGAGGCACAGCGGTTTTAAGAGCTGAGGGGATCATCTTCATCGTCTAGCCTGACCTCCCGTGTTGAGCCCATTAACTTAGGTTTGACAGGAAACATATTTTCCAGAAAGACATGCTGTCTGAGAAGGTTATTTCCAGCTGCGCTATGTCTCTGTAGTTATTGTTTATGCTATAGAAATTTGAGGAGCTAATGTCTCCCTTTTGCCAAGATACACAACCCCCACCGCAGTCCCACTGCGTGGCTGTGTCCAGTGGCCATTTTGAGTGAATTAACAGGAATGTGATCTGAAGAAATCCATTTTTGGCTGAGCTTTTTGACCATTCATTTAAATTATCTGATTTCAAACAAAATTAATGGACAAGAGAAGTTCAAATCTTGGATGCAGCTGTGGAAAATGGAAAGGTTTTTTGATGTGAAGAAGTTAAATGCTAAACCCTTCTCTACAGGAGGACAGTGTTCTGTCAGAACGTCCTACTTTCATTAATGAGTTTTAACACCATTGTTAATACAGTTCCCCTCATCTACATCAGGACAGGTCATAAACAAGTCTCCTACAGGACAAAAATCCAAGTATTTGGCACAAATGTGACTTGGGAGACTGTTCTTGTGAAAACACAAGAAACTCATTTCCAGCAACATGCAAGTCGTCTTGCTAACTTCTGTCCTGGATATAGAGAGCCCGTGAGAGCACCCCTTCTCTTATGTCCTGGGGGAAAACAAAAGGCTAACAGAAGAAAGAAGTGTTGCAAGGGATTCTCTTGGCACTGCATGTAAATACGCCTTTCTGTTTTACCAGCGGAGACAGTAATGTCCTTCCCTCATGGCAACCACGATACTTTGGGCTCTCACTAAATGTGATGGGCTTTTTTTCTTTCCTGTGGAGCATTTGCTGCCAGATTTCTCGTAAAAGGGCTTGTTTTTATTGTCTTTTGTAATGAGATAGGGAAATGGGAATTCATTAATCCATTCTTTGGCCCTTTATGGCATGGCACTTGTTTATACAAAAAGAATAATCACCTACTTTGAGAGCGCAGCCTTCAAAACAAAACAGGTTCCAAATTGCTGAAAAATCTGCTGTATGTGTGAATCGTAGTAGGGAAATGTAGCATTTCTTGCTGACAGAAATCCTTTTTGATGCCACAAAGGGGTTTTGTGTTGATAGCTGGAAGTGTTTAATATACAGTCAGATTAACACAGGGAAAGCTGACTCCCAGCTTGGCTGGGGTGCCAGGCTGCAGTGAGAACATTGCTCTGACTTTCAGAGGTTTAATCCTGCCAAGTAAGATCTCCTATACAATGCAGAGGAGAGAGATCTCTTAAAAGTGCAAAAGAGAAAGAAAACCTAAGTGCTACTGACCATGAGAGGCAGATATGCGTCAGTCTTTCTCATGCCTCTCTGATCCTTCAGTTTCCATTCAGATCAATCACAGCTAAAGGCAGAGGCAACATAATGGCACACTCAAGGTGAGCTTAATAGTACTTTTAGTGAAGAGGATACAGTCCCTGGAAGTTTCTTGCAATCACTGAATTTCAGGAATTTATAAGTCTGTTGATGCCAGATGGAACAAAAATAACACTGAGTGCACTGTATACCTGTAAAAAGTTCCTAACGCATTTATTAACTGGTTCTGTCTGGAAACATAAGCTGCATGGTTTGGAAGAATGTCAAGCCCTTATGATGCTGTTCATTTTCCCTCCAGGGCTGCAGCGAGCAAGTGCAAGAGCACCTTCTCCATACAGGAGGGACTTTGAAGCCAAGCTGCGCAATTTCTATCGAAAACTTGAAGCCAAAGGGTATGGGCAAGGTCCAGGGAAAATTAAGTGAGTATTAAAATCACTCAATTAGTCTAACATGGCATAGCTTTGTCTTTTGTCATTCATTATCCATGGAGACAGTGATAGGGAATATAAAACACCCTGGAGATTGCATTTTTTACATAACCATCAGGGAAAGATAAGATCTTCATATACCCTGCAAAAGAGTGACCTTCGTTAGGCTTTTGTGTTGAAGTTTTACTTCTTAAGGATTCACATTCTCTTATACTCCCATTTATTACCTATTTAACAGAGATGTTCATATTTCTACCTATAATTTGCCAGTAGAAGAATTATCCTTCCAGGCAAACATCCACCAGGTTTTAACAACAATTATATCATTGCAATGACAGGATGACTCCAAATTCTTTGGATCTACATATCAGTATAACTCGGGACCAGAATGTGATCCTACAGAAGTTAGTCTGTACATGCAGGTTTAACTTTCCATAGTTCTTTGTGTTAGTAGCCCTCCTGGATTTGAACTGGAGAGATTTCTGGCAGTCTTCATGTATTTTGGGGTTCTCTTGATTTGAGAATCATTTGATTGTGGAGTCATTTGATTGTGGAGTTTCTTTCCATACATGTTTTTAGGTGGCTTTTGAGTCTGTACCTACTTGTGCTCAATCTAGTTAACCAACTTTGCCAAAGGGCTGTGTGTTTCTAAGGTATTTCCTGGGCATCTGGTTGAATTTATGCCTCAGGTTGGCTTCCTACCAAAGGACATCTGTTGTGGAAAAAATTAAAATGTGAAGGCATGCAATTTATTCCAGGCAAACATCATCAGCAAAATAATCTTACAGAGCTGAGGAGTCCTAGCTGGTGGTTACCCATATAGGTGTCCTGCTAGATGGGTACAAGGCAGACATGAAATATATTTTAGAAAGTCTGTCTTAAAATGTCCATGAGCATATGAACAAGAAGGATTTCTTGCACAGATGGTGTGTAAAAGCACTATTCATTGAGTTGTTTTAGAGATTATTAAGGGAATGAGAGATGTGTTGTATAAACAGAGGCTGATACTCCCTTTGCCTCACCTGCCACAGAAGCAGTATTTCCGTGGACGTTCACTGGATTAAATCCAGGAAGTGTTTGGGGCCAGTTCCAGAAAGCCGTGACTTCATGTACACAGGAAACTCAGCCCCCTCTACCATATAAATTTGTACATATGGGTTGTTGCAGAGAGTCTTAGCAGTAGAGCAGCACTTTGAACCTAATCATAGCATTGTGAGGAAATTCACCTTCGAGGCACATAGAAAAGCCTGATGGAACAACTCCTGAAAACCCATAGTGGTCAAGTAGCACATGCAGCAGCAGATGCCATTTTATTAAGTTCTCTGAGAATGATTGTCTCCCTTTACAGCTGTTGTTTACCTTCAGCCTCACAAGCTCACGCAAGACTCAGTCATCAGATCTTTATTTCTGCCGCCCTTTGCAGGTTAATTATACGGCGTGACCACTTGCTGGAAGGCACCTTCAACCAGGTAATGGCATACTCGCGCAAAGAGCTCCAGCGGAACAAACTCTACGTCACGTTTGTCGGCGAGGAAGGGTAGGGAACTACAGAATGCTCTCAGTTCTGAAGTAGCTGTTATGCTGCAAAACACCAAGTTGACTAAGGCTGAGCCTCTCTTGTTATGTGATGTTTCTTTCGTTTTGTTTTGCCTCTAAGTGATTCACCTTAATCAAATCAAACATTTGTTAAAAATAACAATAACAATAATGCTTCATTTTCCTGTAACACCTTCCATCTAGATGTCTCAAAGTGACAATTTAAGTGGTTAAATCTAATGTCATCTTGTTTGCCACAGATATTTTGACAGGCTGGAAGGGAAAATTCAACTACAGGCCAATGTTTGCACACTAAATCAGTCTCAGGACTATAATTACGACCAGACCTTTATCCACTTTGTTACTCTAGCTCTTCACAATGGATCTGGTTTTGCTTTAAAAATTTTTGCTTTGCATGCCATCTAATGATCATTTCTTATCCATATGTGGATTTCTTGTTTCCATCTTAAGTGAGAAACATGAATGCTGTTTAGTCCTTAAAACTGAATTCATCTAGTTGGAATCTGAAAGCAGTAGAAGTCTCTCAAGAAGGCCTTTTCTCAGGAAACTTTTTACCACTTTTACAATCCATGAGCCATTCTTGTATGATGAAAGCCAGCCCCTGACCTTTTGTTTTCAAATGTAAACACAACCTTCCAAAGCCACTCTGGCTCACCTCAAGATCTGCGTTGTAATTGAGGCTTAATCCACACGCTTGCATAATGGAAAGACCATTATGTGCATGTTTCCAGTGTGCCATAATACAAAGGCATGAAATTGTATTTCAGTAGCTTTACATGTAAAGTTTCTTATTTTCAAAAACCACATGGGTTGGATTTCAGTTCCAAAGGTACCAGACAGTACCTGAGGCAACTCTCAACATGTTCGGCAACTGCTGACACTCTCAGCTCTGAGGTGTCATGGCAAGTGAAGGGCTTCTGCCAAGCTGAGCTTGTCTCGGGACAGGTTATAATCCAGTGGAAAACAGAAGTTGCCAGTCTCAAAGAGAGTCACTCAGTGACCTCAGTATCGAGGGTTTTTTCACTCTTACTTTTTATTCTCTATGGATTCAGTATTGTGTAACAGAGGTCATCTTTCACAGCTGGTTTTGCCTCTGGTCCGCAAGTAAAACATAAACGTAGCACACTTCAGTTTGTGTTTTTGAAATAGTGTTCTGGAATGCTAATACTGGCCAAAGTCATATTGTTTTCTGTGTGGCATGGTGTCCTCAGGAGTAATTACAAACCAATTTGATGTGCAAATTCATTCATTCTTCACTGATTCATTTACATCTGAAGATACATTCCTCCAGAGTTTCTGCTGCTTAATGCTAATATACATTCTACTGGAGGGACTCCAAGATGCCAATTCCCTATTGAAGAGTTGATACTGTATGGCCACGTGATGCTATATGGGCACAGCTTCCCACATTTCAAAGAAAAAGGACATTGAAAATGAACTATAAAGGCTTTATGATGAGTTAGTGTGTTGCCCAGAAATGCAGTAGCTAGTCTTCTATTGGAGGTTTTTGAGTATAGACACATGTTGTTTGCAGTTCTTTACTCCAGCTGTTATCAGGCTTAACCCAGTCCTTTGATGTCCATAGAACCAGACCTGCTCCATGGCTGGCACTAGTGGGTCACATGGGCTTGTCACCATCCTCTTTTGCAGGTGTGGCTTTTGTGTCATCACACGATCCTACAGCTAAAGCTCCTCAAAGAGAGAAGTACTGAATCTGCAGACATAAAACACAGGAGGATGGGCCCACATGCCCTTTGTTATCTTTCTAGTTGCATGAATCAATCATTCAACCCCTTTTGCTTATGTTTCTATAACTTCATAGGACAGAGCATTCTGATCCAGTTGCAGAGCTTTCCACTTACGTTACATTTGTTAAGTAGAAGGCATAGTGTCCACCTCAGAAAATCTTTTGGCACACATGATGTATGGCTACAGATCATTTCTTCGTATTACTACATGTAGGTTTATTTTAGATTGAAAACCCTACCTACGGTTATTAGAGAATTATCTGTTTTTGATAAATCCACCACAGTTTTCATTTAATGCATTCAGGAAAAAGTTTTGGTCTTGTTTTCCTTTTTTTTTTCCGAGTTGAGTTTAAAAAATTAAAGGAAAAAAAAGGGGCTCTCTACAGAGCAAATTCATACAACAGCAAAGAACATCTTAAGATGTACCACATGAAAATAGCAGAAAAGTAGAAGGACTTGGATGGAACAAGCAAGGAGTCATCGTTCTGTCTTAAGAGACACAGTTCCGCTGGGACTTGGTCTTCTTCACCATAAGCCTTTATGGTTTCTGTAAAGCTAAGTGCCATCCTTGGGGCTAGATTTGGGTACGTCTCAGTGTAGGAGAGTCAGAGCAATTTCTGCTTTAGGCCAGGCTGTCTGGTCTGTGAACCCAGGTGTTCACAGGCAGTTCAAACCGACTCACCCTCTGCTAGCCAGCCAGCTGAGGCAAGGCTGAGCCTTATACCTCCATTTTGCTAAGCTTTTGGAACAAAAGGAAAATAAACTACTTAAGGGATGTGTCCCAGTCACGATTCCTCCCACATCATCCGGGATATTGGTGAAGTTTTGGCATCACAACTTGTTCAGGACTCAGAATCAAGTTTTGAGAGGAGAGATAAATCGTGTTAGAAACACTTGACCGCACAGGCCGCTGGGTTAAGACAGCAGCCAGTGTAGGCAAACCCGGGAAATCCTTTCAAATGGTAAGGAGCCTCATTTTATCTTTTCTACCTTTTTCTTTCCAGGTTGGACTACAGTGGCCCCTCCCGAGAATTCTTCTTCCTTCTGTCTCAGGAGCTCTTCAATCCCTATTATGGGCTGTTTGAGTATTCAGCCAATGACACTTACACTGTACAGATCAGCCCCATGTCTGCCTTCGTTGAAAATCACCTGGAATGGTAAGAACATTTTATGCAGAACTGAACAATTGTTTCAGAGCAATAAAAAAAAATGCAAAATCAAAACAAAAGCTGCCAGTTTCAACTAGAGTACATCCAAATATTGCTAATTCTGGGAAGAGGTGGGGAAGTAGGTTGCGAAAAGGAAGAGGGGGTAAACATAAATACAAGAGCAGGCTCTGAAAAAGCAGTTGTGACGAAGTACTACTATTTAAATGTCCTGCTGGTATTACTTGGGATTTGATGTTTGTGTACTTCTGTGTGAATGTAAAAAGGACAGGGAGAAGAGCTCTGCTTAATCCAGTCTTCGTCTCCTTGGTCCCTTTCTAAGAAGAGCAATTGTGGCCTTTCTGTACATCACACAGCATTGTGCTTGGAAGCTGTACAGTGTTCTCTGAGAGCCACATTGCTGCTCTGTTCCTACCACAGGCCATAAAAAGGCCCAGTGAAAGCCGTTTCCCTTTTCTTCCCTGACAGTGTCCCTGCTTTGTCTGGGGCAGAGCCAGCGGAGTGAGCAGATATTTTAGCTTACTAAGTATGTGTGCAAACAGACAAATTGCTGATCTTGTTTCTTTATCAAAAATTCTGAAAGCATATTGTGATCTCCTCATTTCTGCCTCCAGATCTGTCTGTCTTTGGGAGTTGTTTTCACTTTGGTAGTTTCAGATGTGATTCAGTGAAGTATATGCTGCGAGCCCTGGGCATCACTTGGTCCCTTGTGGGATTTCATTGTGTCAAAGGAGTGCTGCCACATGGGTTTGTTCCTGTGATGGTTTTCTTTGTCAGTCTCACTGGCTCATCTCAGAGATCTTTTTTTTTGAAATGGGAGGCAGTTCAGGCCCCTTCTAAATTGCAAATAATACATGCTCCTCTATTCTTGTGAACAGATCCTCCTTTGCTTGGCTTACAGCAGGCAGGAGATCAAGAACAGTTGTACCATCACCTCTGTTGAAGTTCCCGGGGAAAAAAGGGATGTTGCTTGGGACTAGCATGGTTTCTGAATTGTTGGAATTTTTTTTGTATTATCACTTCCAGCAGTGGAGCTAACAATGATCCTTGCTTTAGAGTGTTTCTCTGCCTACATGAGCAGGAAGAGAGCAGCTTAGTTCTTACAGCTTTTTCACCTCCCACTGCAATCCTGTTCATTAGACATTATGTGGTGCCTTCCTAGTTTTCAAGAAGAAATACAGTCTGTCCTATGTCTTATCTTAACAGACAACATGGGTAAACTTCTGATTTAGGGGGCTGTTTGTGGAGATGTATTTTGACTTCCAGGCAGAGGACCAACCAGGCAGGTGCAAACCCATGATCATTCTGCCCACATTGTGATAAAGTTGAACACAGACCTTTATGTCCAGAGATGGTGTTGCCGTGTTATCTCAGCAACAGGTGAAATAGGCCCTTGCTCTTATGTCTTATAAACACTGGCATTGCAAAGAGTTGCAATTTTCCTAAGTGATAAATTCTACTGCAAAACGTATATGCTGTGTTCAATCCCTTCATTTTGTCCTTCTGTGCCTTGAGAGATTTCAGCATGAAAGAGGCAGGATTTTAAAGGTATCCTGGGCATATTGAACAGCAGAAAGACACCTAATATGATTTTCTGTAGCAGTTAGCATTTAACTCAGAAATCAGCAGCAGTTAGACACGTAGGCTATTTCTCCATCTGTACATATCAATCCAGCTTCTTGCATGCAGAATGTTATTTGGCCTTCGGACGTTTTTGTTTTCCTATTTTTAAGAAAGATAAATTGGGTCTCTTGGCCTGCAGAAGGAGATAAATGCTATGAATGAAGAGGTTTGCACATGCAGTAGTGTAAATAGGGCAAGATTGCAGAACCCAAGGGAAAGATAAACAGTCCAGTCAGTGCTTGGAAATACTTCTTGAACCTGTTATGGAACTAATTGCCTGAGACCAGCAGTTTATAATTAGCCTGATAGGTTTCACGATTGGCTTGAAGATACCTAGACATTCTGAATGTTTTTATGCTGTGTGAGTGATCTCAGCTATTCATGTGTAACCTTAGACTCCTGTGTTCAGAAGCCTGTGCAGCCAGGGAAGATAGGATTTGGACCAACCTCCTCGAAACTCGGAGTTCGATTCTTCCGTTAAGGCTTTACAAGCTAACTTCTGCGAGGACACTGTGCTGACTGCCTTGTCATTGTTTGTTCCTGAGGAATGGGGTTTTCTGATGTTCCCAGGCTTTCTTCATTCGTATCAAAGTCAGTGCTAGAACTTCTGTTTCTCAGATGTACTTGTTGATAAGATTCCAGCAGAGCCTCCTCCCTGTAACATGCCAGAAATCAATGTTACTTTCCTGTTCTCAAATCTGTTAAGAAGCACCAGCTAACATAGACAGATGAATCAGTTTGAGAGTCCGAGGGTCACAGATAATTAATATTCACAGTCTTTTCAAAGCTTGAAATCTGATGTCAGTCATGAAAACCACACAACCACAATTGGTTTAGATTTGCAGATTTCTTCAACTGAATGCTTTTTGGCACTGTAGGACTTTTTATTTATGTGAAATCTACCCTTGGTATGTTTTTCTCTATAGTACTTCTGCAAGACCTCTCCAGACACAGCTATATTAAGAAACAGGGCTAGCAAAAAAATGCGCTCAAAATTATATTACATTTTCTCTTTCTTAAGCAAACAGTGGTGAATTTGAGATAAATACAACAAAATGCAAAGATGTGAAGTTTCCTTCATATTGGCAGAATTGAGAAATACTCTGCTTTTTTTCCCCAGCCTAAAAGTTACATTTCTGCCCCTTTTAGTGGCTTATTTCATGCTTTGCTCTTTGTACAAACAGCATTCTGAGTCCAAAATGAGCACATCAAAGCACAGACTAGTTGTATGTATGCCAAGTTAAGAAAGAGACATAATGACTGGAAAATGTTTCTCATTTATGGAGAAACTGAGATTTAACACCTTTCCTGCAAGCTTCCATTGAATAAGACTTTTTCCTTTAACATATGTTAACATATATGCATGCTGAACACACAAAATGTAAGATAGTACACATTTTTAAGGTTACAATGTTTTAAATCCCACTGTATCTGAAAGGACAGTTACAACTCTCTAGACCAAAGCAGCTTGATAATACATAATTTTATCTGCATACTACAGGATGTACCTGAAGCTCATAGCTAGAAAAGCTGCTTTTAATCTGTGCCAGTAATGAGCCATTCTATCTGATCTAGGTAAACGTGTCTAGCTTTTTGCCTAGATATTTGAAAACATCTTCTGAAATAGACCCCCACCTGAGGTGGTTCATCCTTTTCCACATAAGTGGGCAAAATGTGGAACCAAAGAAAGAAATGTGAAAACAAGCCCAGTCTCTGCATAAAAGGCCAGATGGCCTAGACAGAAAAAATCATTCACAGACATTCATTTGGAGATCTGAGAGATCTTAACTTGAAACATCTTTTTTCTGTGTTTTCATTCCGAATTAGTGACAGCATGGGTTTTTGTAATAGTTAGGCATTTGTGGACCTTGCTGTGACATTTATGCAGCCAGAGAGCAGTACCCCAGTGCTACAGTTATCTTAGAGGTATTTACAGCTTGCTAATCTTACTTAGAATTCTGTATCCATCTCAGAGAAGCCCTGTTGTGTTTTGTTTGTTTTTCTTTATATGAAAATTAATGCATTTATTTAGCAGAACCTTATTAGAAAGTTGAAGACCTGTGAGTAAAATGTTTTTGTGCATAGTCCTACTGAAGACCACAGATGTGATGATGTAGTCAGACCCAATGCTCAGGTCTCCAGAAGCTGTAGATTATTCCTGGCCACATTGTCCTAATGAACTCTACTAACTTAATGCTCGTTTAGAACTGCTTTAGGGCAGGACTTTATTCATTCATTTCCCATAGTTAACTTTTCTTTCTTCTCTCCAATACCTCTCCTCATATTCTAGTCCATGCCATTGAGCAGAGTCAGACAGAAGACTTGCATGTATTTCTGCATCTCATTCTGCAGGCAGGTGGAAGCCTGGTGCACCCACTCTCTATGCAGACAAGAACTTTTCCTGTGTTCCAAGCCAGCTGACATGGTCACTGCAACATTGAGCTAAGCAAACACATGGTGTCTCCCATCAGGGCTGATTGCTTCAGGCATGGCACTGCCTGGGTTGCTTTTATGTGCTCTGGCACATGGGCAGAGGCAGCTCCCTTTGCCTGCACGGTGCTTTGGGGACATAGCCCCAGCCAGCCTCTGAGCAGCCCTTTTATTTATTTCGTGTAAACGAGAAACCACATAAGCAGCACTACCCATCTCTAGCGTGCCAGAGAATGCAGGGTGTTGTTTTTTCCTCTTTTTGTTATAATAAACCCAAGGAGAACCGAGAATGTTGCAACCTCAGCTGTCTTTTCTCCTTAGAGAGCTTGGTTGGTTTTCTTACCCCAATTTCCTTAGGAGTTGTGCCTTGTGCAATTGCCCTGCCTATCCATCAGACAGATTCCTAATCAGTTTGAGACCTGTCTGACAGGAAGGTAAATGTCTTGAAGATACTAATTTCCTAAAAGCTTTGTGCAACTTGTGTCTGGGTAAAGGACAGATCCGCAGGAGGGTGGCTCAGTGAGGCGGGCTGGAGAGCTCAGCAGGGGTCTGTTCTGTCTGTCCTTGCAGCTGGCCAGGCAGCACGAGTGAGCCAACAGGTCCATCCCAGGCACAGGCTGCAAACCAGCCACATCGTCTTGCTCAGAAGCTTGGGGATGTGAGGCAGAGCTGTGCAAGCTCAGGGGAGACAGAGGGGAGAAACTGGAGATACTCCAAAGTCTTGGAAGTGCTAGCAGAAATGTGTAGGAGGAACTGGGAGCTACTGCAATGTGGTAATGTAGGGCCATCACAGGCAGATCGATAGGGAAAAAAGCTCCATTAATGCTTCTGCACAGAGATTGACTTACTTCAATTAAAGTGTTTTTAAAGAAAGTGACAAATTGCTTCATGACCTAATGGGTTATATTCTGTATTCCAATGCTGACCAGCTCATGGGATAGATTTAGGCACACTCTGTGGCTCTTTATAGAAGCTGTGGAGAAATGAAGTCACAGCATCTAAGCAGGAGGTCTGCAAGCAGCCATTACTCCTCTCCACTGACTAAATGAGCTCTTGGGAATATGTGGTCTGAATTACTCATGAATCTCTCTAACTTTTCAACTGTTGTGGCAGGCAACCTACATATGGCCCAATACCTGTTTAGTCAGGAAGTCAGAAACACTGATTTTGGTTTTGGGCTCAAAAGGGCCACTTGTGTGGGTTTACATTTGTGGGAGGAATGGATTTAGAAGACTCATTTTGCAGCCATCTTGAAAGGGCATGTTTATGCTAAACACTGAGAAATCATCCTCTTAAAAATAGATAAAGCACCCCAGAGTGAGGCATCAAGCTACATCCAGTTGTTTTTGAAATCAAATGACTGACTGCCTCTTTGCCTCAGTTTCCATCTGAAGAGATTTCCTAGTGTGTAATCAACTTCAATTCCATTTGATGTACAGTACTGCTCTGAACTGCTTTGAAATTCTCAGATGAAAGGCACCATAGAAAACCAAAGCACTTAATGTTATGCTACACTATAAATTTTAATTACTAGCAATATCTTATTTTAAATAAATTATGTTTGCATGAGAAATTTTCAAGCACTATTGTAAATCTTCTGGACAAGAATGATATTAAAATAAATGTGCAGCAGAAATAATTTATAAGACCTTTTCACTGTGTGAAAAGGGTATGTTACTGAAATGCCTTCTTGCTGCTGTACTGTGATCTCTCTCAATGCCTCCTGTACTTAAGTAAACTTTGGTTTTCCTATTAAGTTTGATGTATGACTATATCACATAGAGCCTGCCTCAACAGCTGGTTAATTATTTATTAAGGGTCAGGAGGAATTGGAAGATTAAAGGCAAACCAAAACTGAAGGAGAAAAAAAACATTCTTCCTAATTGAGCTTGTACAACAACCATTTTTTTCTTTAAAAAAAGGTTCTGCTTTATATTTACCTTATCCTTGACTTTCTGTCTCTTACTAGAGAGTTCTTTTCCAAGCTCTTTTGAGGATCTGAATGGTGTTGCTTTATGAGTTGAAAGAAGAGGTCTCTCACAGTCTCTACCCCTTTTCCCTTCTCTGAATCTCATAGTCTCTCTAGCACTGCTTCCAAATTAGAGTTTGTTTTGAGGGAAAGGCGGGTGTTCTGTTTTGTTCTGTGTTTACAGAAGTCATATTTATGGGTTTTTCCCTTGCTTAGGGCCATTTAGTCTTTTGCAACATTGCAGATTAAGTTTGCCCAAAGATGGGAGGCTTCACATGAACATCTCTGTAGTGTCTGCATCTTGCATGTGGCAGAGGAGAAAAGGGTAAAATCCATGCTGTCCCTGAGCATGTGGGCCTGCAGGGAAGCATCAGGATGGGCAGCAATTGTCTGTGTATTGGTAGTGGCAAAAAAACCCAGGGAGTGATGAATGTTGTCATACCTCCTGTTCCAGCCACACTGGAATGGCAAGGCTGAGCTGTCACTATGAAGTATTGCTCAGTCATCATTCCTCTCTTTATTTCTCACTACATTTTATTCAGAATTCGGTAAGGTAAAGAAAATTCAGCTAGAGCAGGTGCAGAAATTCCCGAGATAACTTTTTTATGTAAGTAACACAATTCATACATCAAAAGAAAGACTGCTTGTAGAGTAATATTGTTTTCAGTATATCACCCAAATTTATTTTGGGTATTTTTGTGTAGCAAAGGCGTTTCTATTTCTGTAGGCCTCTCCCTGGGGTGTTTTGAAAGTTAGAAGTTTCATGTGTTCATTGAAAATTATTCTTAGTTTTGGTATGTTACCTTAGTGTTATATTAAATTCCAGAAAAGGGGAATATTAAAGATTTAATTTGATCTGATATATATGTTCTTAAGGGGAGAAAGGTAATGTTTGTCAGTTTGCCCCAACTTGGAATAGGCATATTTTTCAAAATCTCAATAAACTTATGGAGGATGAGAAAAATCCTAACCTGTCCACTCTGTATGAGAAGAAGTTCATGTAATAGCCAGAATACAGAACTGTACATTCAGTATCTTGTGGCTCATTGAAGGAAGCTTTTTACACTGTGACTATGACTTCCATTCCAGAAAATGGCAGACTAGAAACTGAAATTATTTAATTGTGTTGGAAAGATTTGTAAAGAAAAAGTAAAAAATTTTCTTAGACTTCAGAACACAAATGCAAAGGTTCTGCTATTCTGCATGTTCCCAGAAGGGGATCAGAGTGGTCGGTTTGCAGTGGTATTAATAAAAGCTGGAGGTATTCAATGATTTGCAAAGCAAGACCTAAAATAGACTGTCAAGCAATTAATAGCATGTCTGAATATCAGCACACATATTTCTGGCTTTACTCAATTCAGGATCCTCATCCTGAGAGACGGGGATCATTATCTGAGTTGCAGTACAATGCAAACCCAAGTGTGTGGCTTCTGGACAGGGGTGGTAAGTCCAGAGGGCTCTGCACTGCCCTGTTTGCAGTTAGCTCAAGGATATCTGCATCACCCCTCGTCACGCGGAGTAAACATTCCTGAGTGCTTACCAGGACTTTATGATGAGCAGTCTCTCTCATGCTTAAATACCCCAGACAGGCTGGGAAGGATGTGAGTCCTTTGACTGAGAATAAGTCAGTTATTGTGGCTGTAGTGTTTGTAGTTAGCCATTGAAGGAAAATGTGCAGTCATTCAGCTTGTTTTTATGACCCTCTTGTCTGGCAGATGACTAAATCTGTGGATTTTTCCCTGCAGCTTGACTAGTTTGTTTCAACACACGGCAAAGCCGTGGAAAGCAAACATAAGTCATGCAATGTCTGAAACTTCACCAATTCATAGGTTTGCAACGTGCCCACCAACAACTTTTCCAAAATCTTTGACTGAGAAATTAAAGTCTCTTGATGAAAATGTTCTTTTGCTTGTTTGAAATAAAACAACATATAAGCATCAGACTGAACTGATCTATAAAGAACTGATAATAAACTGGAGCTGATTGATTGACAAAATTACACATTGTTTTATAGAAGGTGAGAAAGTAAAAAATGTCAAGTAGACTAAACAACTAAAATGAAGCAGGGACTCAGAGGAGTGTGATTCCATTCCTGTCTATAACACTTGTTTTCTGGATAACTTCAGATAAGTTATTTTACTTTCGTACTTAAGTTTTGTCAATTTTCAAATGAAATATTGGTGCTGATGTCCTCTGTAAGCTGATCTCTCTGCTTTGAGATTTGCCAATCAGCAATAGAGTCTAGGATCTGAGAATCACAACATGTAGAGGTTTGTTGTCTGCTAGCCAGTAGTTCATACCTCAGTCTGTATCTCCTCTGTAGCTACTGGGAAGGGGAGTGTTTGCCAAGAGTGTCCCAGGCCAGTGTGTCTTATCCTTTGTACCAGCAAGAGAAGCTAAAGCCTGCAGGCAGTGTGGTTTCTAATGGAGGTTAGTCATGCTCATGCTGCTGTGTTCTGGCAGGGGTTCTCCTAGAAGAGGATGACTGTACATTATGGTCATGAGGCTGAGAGATGGCTCTGCAAGCAGAGATGGCCACTTCAGCACTCGCCACACTCCTCCTCTCCTCCTCCATACCCCTGCATTCATGGAACTTGTTGCTGGTAAAATGATACCTAGCATAGATTTCTTATTATGGAGAGAGACCATGATCATTTTTTAATCTCCTTATTAGTTTAAAGGCAGACCTGGAAGTCAGCTGTCCATTTCCAATGCATGGAGTCTCTGGTGCTCAGACAGCCCATGACACTGAGGCTGGTGTGCCTGCAATGGCCCCACACAGAGGAATTCCCAGAGCTGGATTAGCTTAGTTCTGTACCTGCATTAAGAACTTCTGGCACAGTTCAGCTGATGTGCAAGAAGCCAGTGTCAGCCACTCCAGCATGGAGCTTCCTGACTTGGCTGCAGTGCTGAGCAAATGCAGCTGTAACCCTTTTTCTGTCTGAGCATTTACCTGGAGCTACTGTGTGGAGGAAAGGAACCATTTGATAGATTGTGTTGAATAGAAATCCAAGGGGATTTTATGAATTTCCCTTATCTACATTATCTTTGCCTCTCATTTTTCTGGATAAAGCAGAATAGCCTGCAGCTTTTGCCGTGAATTCATGCTTTCTCCTCCGTGACACAATTAGTCTCTTAACCTTTTCTGTCAGGTCTTTTGTGGTGGATATAGCCAGGATATAAGAAAGATGAAAAGACATTTTGAGTGAACAAATAGCTAGGTTAGGGACAAGAAAAAGACTTGAAGGATCTGATTAGGTTAAATAAAAAAGCAATAAGGTTTGGATTATCTCTTTGTTTTTCAGTTGCTGGTAAATTAGACATCAGGAATGGTTTGAGGTTTAGTTGCTAATTTAGGATGCATGAGCTCCGGAGATTTAGAAGGACATGGATAGTTCACATTTCCATCACATGTAAGCAATAGTTCTTTTTCATGTGGTTACTCCTTGGTACTGAGAAACAGAAACGTGTTCCACTTGCAGCTAGATCCAGAAAATAAAAGTAGGACAACCACTTACTGAAGTGCCAGTATTGTACTGGCCTTTTGCAGCAGAAATGTATGCAC
The DNA here is from genome assembly GCA_013397755.1 of Cnemophilus loriae. Lineage (NCBI taxonomy): Eukaryota > Metazoa > Chordata > Aves > Passeriformes > Corvidae > Cnemophilus > Cnemophilus loriae. Next base: position 120,144 of record VZTF01007882.1, on the reverse strand, counting down.
AAATTAGCAATAAACTGAGAGACTGGCCTATGTAAAGTTACTCATCATATGCAACTCTGGTGCCCAACAAGAGTAAAAATATCTAAAGAAAGGCTTATTTTCACCTGAGGAAAATTACCTGTTCAGAATTTGAAATGTAAAGGAAATTTATTTGTACTGAGTTGCTTTTCTTTCTGAAAATAATTTTTCATCCTTTTTTTTTTCTTGTTTAATTTCAGTTCTTGGGTGATGCACCTATATTTCCCACCCTCTCTGAGCACCCTTTTTGTATTTTATGACACTGCACAAGCAAGCCTGCTGGACTTTTTCACCTTACACTCGGGGCTACTTAAGAAAGGCTAGTGCTTTCTTAAATGAGTGTAACAAATTTCCTTGAAAATATAATTAAAACTCCTAAGTTTTATAGGCAGAATAAGCAGACAGGATTATCGAAGATAGGCTCATGGAATATGCTCCTTGATCTTTTGATGCGTGAATGAAATGCCTTGGCTCTGAGTAGAATGTATCCTCTATTAAATTCCAGTCACATTTGCTGGGGCAGCAGGGATCAATCCCTGTAGACTCTTAACTATTTAAAGTTCATCAGTTTCCAAGCTGGAAATCTGCCCACACAGTTGTTCCATGTCAGTACTCTTAAATGTTTTCTTTAAATTTTATTTGAAAAATGGATTGAAAATGGAGCTTACCAGACAGAATTTTCTATGGTTTCACAGTGAGGAAGTATGGAGTTTCCCCTTAAAAACTCAGTAACTGTCTAAAAACCTGGAATGAATTTTGACCACAGATGAGATAAGATCCATTTCAGTATTTAGAACATAACACACAGGAGGTAAAACCAAAACCTGGTTGGGTGAGTCATTACCATTCCTTCAAAAGGAGTCTGTAGTGATCTACAGTAAGTTCTCACATGAGATGCCAGTGTGGTTAAGATACCGGAGTCAGTGCAGCATTGGGAGATGCCGTGCAAATGTGACCTAATGCTCTATCTTGGTCTCTCTAAGGATCCTTCATATTAAAGATGGATGTAAGAAAAGAAAATGAGCCAACAGTACTCTTGTTACTCCTTATATTGCAATTCTCCTCTATGACTAATTTAGGAGCTATTTTACCTTTTCTCTTTAATGTGCTGAGACTTCATGAACTTCTGTCTCCAGCCTTTGTAAGAGCCATTCCTTTCATATTAATGACACATGAGGTCATCAGATTCCTGAACTGAAGAGGCATGGTGCTGGAATGCCACAGCGTCCACCTCTGAGACTGCAGATACGCAGAGCACATTTGCCACAAGGCCAAATGACACGGTGGCAAAGAGGAGTCTGCAGACTTTGCAGATGCAAGTCAGATAAAGAGAACCATGAGCTGTCCCAGCCTGCGTGGTTCAACCTTCCTCACAAAAGAATGCTTCGTGTCATCCCATTAGTTCCTTCAAATGTTCTGTCGTTTGAGTGAGTAGGGGTTAAATATGCATACCAAATTAAAGAAAGGCATTTCTTAAGGAAGGCTGATAGATAGAGGTGTGGATTTGATCCACTGACAAGGTTTTGTAGAGGAGACCTGATCTTCTGCTAGATCATTCCTCTGTAGGTGTAGCTCATGTAGGACATGTTGGTCATGTCCTGCACTGAGCCAGCACAAGGATGTGTACTACTAACGTCTAAACACAGACCTCTGGAGCATATGCCTGACACATTGCCAGTACTGCTTAAAATTCGCAATGGATGAGTCCAGGCAGAGTTGGTGTAACCATCTCACTGGTCAACTCTTCTTGCAAAATACAGATTCTTAGAACTTTCTTTCATTAAAAAGAAGTTCTTCGTTTATAAAGCGCTAGTGTGGGTGATAACATCAAAATTCAGAAATCATAGACTCAGTACATTTTCCTCCGCATGTTGTGTCCCCCCCTCATATCAAAAGATTGCAAATCACAAAATTTTAGGCTATAAGAATTGATTTTTAGTTCCTTTAATCAGCAGTTTCTGGCCTTCAGGTTGTTGTTATGAGTGTCTTCATAACAATGGCAATTTTAACTGTCCTTTAAAACAACCTGTACCACAACCTCTTGAATCCATGATGCCCGGTTTCCTACATGAAATCCGTGTTTCATGATTGAATTCTCTGTTGTCTAATAAGATACATGTTCAAGGTGAAGTTTTTCCCATGACTGTGCCTTTCTAAATATTTTCCTCTTGTTAGGTTCTCTGGTATCTAATAATGATCAAGATTAGATCCAGTCTTTCCCACTGTGAAAGGACTAATAGGCTCTCCAGCTGCATCCACCTGACAAATATCATTCATCCTCAGAAGAGCTGCCAAGGACAGAAATCTTGGACCACAGTGTAGCCTCATTTGTTCAGCTTGTCTTTCAGGTGGCTGAAAGTTCATCTACACAATTAAACAGTCAAGAGCTTTAAAACTGGTGCAACAGAATGTGTTAATTTCCCTTACAGATGAAAGCAAGTCTTGTGAAAGGAAAGTGACATTTTCAAATTTGATGTGAACCATGCTATATTTATCTCTCTCAAGCCCTACTTTGAATATTTTTTCACAAACTACTGCATCAAGAAGGGCACACTTAAATGCACCTTATGTGTTTGAGTGACATAAGGTTTGCAGGATTTTCAATCTTTTTAATCTCGTCAGGTGCTTCCTCTATTTAGGATTTGAAGTTTCTTATACTGTACCCAATTTAGCCCACAAGGTGTGGTTCCCAAAGCATTCCCAATAGAATTATAAAGACCATTCTTCCTCTGTACAGACAGATTACAATCTTTTTGAGGTACATCATTATCTGTCTGAATCCAAGGAAAAACTGCCATATAAAGCACAGCTCCATTTCTTGAACCAGTTAAGAGAGAGCCCTGTACCAAAGGGTCATTGTGGGTCCTGCTTTGCTCTGGTGCAGTATGATAAGGACCAGGGTAAATTAAATCTCCTGTGACTCAGCTGCAGTCAGAGGAAAATTTATTGCCTAGTTGCTGCTACAGCATATGGATTTGTCTCTCCCTGAGTACAGGATATGCAGCAGGTATGCAGAGAGTCCCATCAAGGGGAATGAGCCTGTTATTTTGCAACGGGCTGTTGTGGCTGTTTCAGGGGCACCTGAAGCCTCCAGAAGGAAAAGGAATTAGCTGGGTACAGTGGAAACTTCTGCACATGGGTCAAAGAGTAGTGCTGTTAAAAGCCAGAAAGCAGGTGCACACAATGTCCTTTTTGAGTGGACGAATGGTGTCAATAGGCAGTCAAACCAGACCAGCTCCATTGCTCATTAATTCTGTCTCTCGTTCCACCATTTCCTGTTCATTAACTCCCTCCTGCATTTCCCCTCTCTGCCGGAGCACATTACTCAGGCTCAATCATTGTCTCCAAAGGCGAAGGGTGTTGAAAGAAAAGGCCAGAGCAAGACCCTGCATTCCCCACCTCTCCCAAACTCGCTTTTCTGCTAGAAAGAAACCAAACAAGCATTTTACATTTCCTTGGAAAGGTAAATGTAATTCAGGCTTAAGGAAGGTATGTGCCTTCCAGCCAGGATTTACCTTTGTGCTGCTTATTCTGTCAAGAAAAGTTGTTTTGTTCTGAAAGGACTGTCTTACCTACCTCTAAATCTCACCCGTGCTCTAAATCCTTTAGGAAGAAATAAACACAAGAGTCTGGCTTCATTTTAACTGGCTTTTGTAAGGAGGACAATTTGTTTCTTCTCACTTTTTTGTAAGTTTTGATATATTTTAAGTGGGACTGCTATGCTTGTCTGAGTGTAGTGGCAGCTTGATGAACTGTATGGACCCACACACAGATAAATTGTACATTTGTTCTCTGAGAAAGGCAGCAAATACCTCCTGTTGATAGGTATCCGTTGGCTTACCATGGTCCGTGTTTCTCAGTGCTGGACCAATTTTTCACCTTACACTCGGGGCTACTTTGTCCAGCATGGACAAGGGGCCAGAGAACCTTCTCCTACACCACTCTTCAGAAGAGAGTCAAGTATAGCAAGTCTCTGCAGAGGTACCAAAGCTCTGTACAGGGGCAGAAGGTCTGTGGGCTGGAGAGCTCGCATGCTTTGGCCACACAGAACTGTGTCTTCTGGAGAGGTACAGAGCTGCCAGGGAATACGATCTGCACCATAGCTTTTTTATCCATTGTATTGATAGCCAGCAGTGGCAATGTTTTGTTAATTATTTCATCTCACTTATCCCAATCAGTGAGTACTGGAGTTTTGCTGAGTGCAAGGGGTGGAACCATGGAACTGTAGTCAGACTCCCAGTTCAAGCCAGCTCTGGTGTGGACCTGAGGGCTCCAAGTGCAAGGCCAGGCTAATGAACCACACAACCCAGAGCTGTTCTGCCCACTTGTTCTTAGGCTGGTGCGCCAGGCTTGGACCTTTCACACAGAAATGCTGCCCATGACTTTGGGATGGTTTGACACAGTTCTGCCCACAAGGCACTGATTCAAAATAAACTCTCCATTAACAACCCCCATAACACGTGCCTGTAGCTGTAAACACCTTGATGTAGGTGCATGACCCTTTCATGTCAGCTTTGCAGGAATGCCCTCAAAGCCGTGCAGAAGTGATACAAGCAGGAAGGAGAAAAGGGACGCTGTTCACACATTCACGCAGTTTCTTAGGAGAAGCCGTGTTCCCAAATCTTTCCTTGCAGTTCACTTTCAGCTTTATTCCAAGTGACTCCTGCCTGCCCAGTCCCACACAGTTGAGTAGCTGTGGGGTGAGCACTGTAGTGAGGAACACCCCCAGTATTTTCGCTCAGTGCTCACTTTCAAAACGTACAGGGATGGATAGGGGTGAAGAACAAAACCAAAAAAAGCCGACACGCATTATTTAGGACAAACGGACTTGATTATGGATCCTGAAGGTGCTATAAAACTGACGGATTACAGGTTCAGCATTTCTGGGATTTGAGCTGTCTGGCTTCCACTGTGCTTTCATTGTATCAGCTCCCCCTCGTTTCCTTGCTTTTTGCTGGAAGCTTTGCACTGGAGCACAAGTGAAGTGAAGCAGGCCCTAACTAGACACAACAGCTGCCTTTTGTTGCTGCTGTGGAAACAGCTGTAAGGGGGTAATATAATCACTCTTCTGTGGCTGGTCAGCTGCATATCATAAGCACCTTTCTTGGATTCAGGAGACCCGAGGCAGCTCCTGTGGTGATGTAAATGCTAATTGGGCTCACAGCAGGCTTTTTTGTGCCCCATTTGACATACTAAGCACTTGTTGTTCTGTCCCATGAGCATAAAGTTGACTGAACAGATATTCTTTGCCACCTTTACTACAATCAGACTCATGTTTCATTCAGGTGCAGGAGAGGTCTTTGCACTGGTGTTTGTAAGTGAAAGGAATGGTTTCTACGCTTTTTGATCTGTTTCTCATCTTTTGCGCAATAAAATTTTTCTGTGTTATCAGTCAGCTCAGACTTGGAGTGCTCACATTTGGGGTGCTGGATTTTTTTTTCCTTTCCTTTCTTACAAATAAGCAAGTTTTGAATGGGTGTTCGGGGTTGGGGGTTGTTTTTACAAAAATCAAACTCACCTGGACTCACACCAGTTTTGTGTTTTTCTTTCTGAGATGATTGATTTAAAAGCAGGTTTGATGGAAAAATATAGAATAAGTCATAGAAGAAATCATAGGAAGAAAAATTTAAGTTTATCATCACAAGTCACAGATTATAATGGGGAGGGCACTATTTGAGTGTACTTGTAGTGGGACTGGGGATTGTTGTTCTTAGAAACAAACACAGGAGTGTGTAAATACTGAAAACAGCTGAGCAGCAGAATCAAGAAAGTGGTTGGGGAACAGTGTGCCTGAGCTTTAGATGCTGATTTTAATGTGTCCTTGGTCACAACAGTTGGCTTATTTGAACTTCAGTTTTCCTCTATCAAGTCACCTCACTACCCTTTTAAAGTACTTTAAAGCCCCACCTCAGACAGGGTTGTAGCTAGTCGGAAACTGGATATACTGAGTCTCCAAATATCCTTTGCAGCTCTTTTAAGATAGAATTTGTTTTGCTAAGGTGGAATATCACAGTATTTCCCTGGCCAAATACTGTGTTGGATGTAGTCAGTCTGTATCAGAACACTGAACTAGAGGTCACAGAAGGCGAGTGTTCATTGGTTTGGCACAGCAGAGCACGTAACATGCAAGCTGCAGGTACGGGTACAGTAGGAGGTGGCTCAAGGAGATCTCTTGTTGCTCAGACATGGGAGGAGTGGCATTAAGCTTCTGCTCAGAAAAAAAGAAGTCAGGGAATAAATGTGAAAAACTAATTCAGAAGCAAGCAAACAAACCAAAAAACCCCAGTTGCTACCTGTGTAAGTTTCTATACTGAAAGTCTTGAGTTACACTTCATTTACTCTGCATTTTTATTTCACAGGTTCAGGTTCAGTGGTCGTATTCTTGGCCTTGCTCTCATTCATCAGTACCTTCTTGATGCTTTCTTCACAAGGCCGTTCTACAAAGCACTACTAAGGCTGTGAGTATAACCATGCAACTGTGCAGAAACAGTGATCCCACAGTGAGTCCTGTGAGACACAGACCCTCAGGGAGTTGCTTTGAGTGCACTGACCTTCAGGTTCCTTCTGCTGTTGGTTTGTTGGTCTGCGATAGAAAATAAACACATTTTAATTTTAATTTTTCTTTGCTTTCTCCAAGAATTTTCCATTCATAAGTACTATGTGGACAAAAATAAATAAGTATGACATTTAGAAACACACATTAGAAAGTACTGACACATAATTCCAGAGTTTACTACTAAGGAAAAGTTGTGAAGATTCAACCAGGTGGAAGACTGAAAAACATCTTTGATGGAATGAAACAAAACAATAACGAAAGAAGGGGGGAGGTTATATTAAGCAAAAATACATCATTTGTCATGCCTCACTGGTGGAGTAGGTTTTCATTCTAAAACACAACTTGGGTTAATTAAGAGTTTTAATGTAGGTATAACCAGTGAATGATTTTTTTGGTCTTCTGCGGTCTTTTATTTTAGTAAGCATAAGCTACCAATAATACATTACTTCAATTTGAAGTTTATAAGGTTAATTTGGATTGACAATCAAATAGACTGAAGTAAGACAAGGTACATAAAATTTTTGCAACAATAAAAAAAGCCATAAATATTAGCTCAAGACTGCAATTAAATACTAAAGAGCAGAATAAACTTAGCTGAAACAGTTCATCAATTAAGATGATTCCAAATCAGCAACGATACCTGTCTTAACAGTCCTTTAAGTTCTTTATCATGTTGGTTTTTGTTGGGGTTTTTTAACTATTATTACTGCTGGGGTACAAACACTCATATCTCTATTGTACCTGATCTAGTCTGAAAATAGGCTGAAACCTAGGCTTCTCCCTGCATCCTTTTTGCCCCTTTAGGGAATTTGAAACCAGGCTGCTCATAACATCCACCTGTCCTTTCAGCAGACAAGGATGGCTCCTTATTAGAAATTTAGGCAGCCTGCTCTGCCCTGCATCAGTCCTGTGTGCTCACCCAGCAGATGATAGGTAATGGAAGCAGCCAGGCACAGCATGGTGGGCTGAAGGGACACGTGTGCTGTGGAGTGCAGGGCATCCTGAAGATCCGCCTAAAATCAAGCCCCAGGGGTGCCTTCTGACAGCAAATAACGCAGGCAGCGAACAGATTTGGCCTTGAGCCCAGCTATGCAAAGCAAACAGTTGCAGAACTGCTTCAGGAGGGTCTGTGAAACAGGCTTTGATGTTAACAAAACTAAAAGAACTTCAGTTTTATGTTGGATCTTTAGTAAATTTGTTCACATACTTAGTAGGAAATCATCCTGCCAGCAGTCATGGGGTCATATTCTTTTTCCTTGTCTCACAATCAGGCCATGTGATTTAAGCGACTTAGAATACCTGGATGAAGAGTTCCATCAGAGCTTGCAGTGGATGAAGGATAACAATATCACAGATATCCTGGATCTAACCTTCACAGTGAACGAGGAGGTGTTTGGACAGGTGAGCATAGCTATGCAAAACATCTGAAAAGCAAATCTGAAGCTGACAAAGTTGAGCGTGATGAACATCTTTCTGTCAGAACAGATCCTTTAGCCTTTCAATAACGTTTTCTTCTCCTACCTTCTGTTTCTTTCAAGCCACCTGTTCCAAGGCAGATGTTTATTCTTAGGGTGTATAATATACAATACCAGCCCCCCTACAGGCCTATTGAGCCACACACTGATGAGCATGAGGAATTCTCTGGAGTGCAGCTCTTCTCTCCAGGGTGCAGTTCACACAGATGTGGCATTTGGTGAATGCAAGCAATGTAACTTAAAGCTAATGTGACTGAAAGGATAGGTTAGGAGGGATAAAAAACATTTGACAGGTGGTGTAGGACCAGGCAACCCTCACTATTATTTTTTTCTAATATCTCCCTGTTAGATTCTGTGTCTCTTACCTACCTTGCACCTACTTAACAACTTGGTATGTACATCCATTTATTGTGATTTCTACAGCTCAGCTCTGCCTTAGTCAGACAATTCTCTGTAACCTGGCTGGTCTGGGTCACTATCGCCTTAAGTAGAGTGCAGCAGTGGCTTGAGTGCAGTCTGGCAACTAGAATAAGTGTCTCCTGGGGGATTCTTTGGGTTGCACTGAAGCCCTGGTGCTCTTTGCTGTTGCAAACCATGCTGGATTATAACTGTCTCTGGAAAGCCTTGAAGGGATTCAAAGCAATATTCAGACCATGATTAAGGATCTCCAAAGAGATACTGAAAACTAGAGAAGCTGAAGAACCAAGCTCACCAAGCAATGCAGAAGCTCAGGGGATGGAGATAACTTGTAAGGAACAGACACACAGTGTCAAAGGGAGCAGAGAGATCAGGTGGAGCATAAAGAGAATGGCTGTCAGAACTTGACTATAAAGTTTCCAGGAGGGGTTTGCACAAAGCTAGGGTAGTTCTGTGAGCTAGGGAAGAGTTAGACAAGTTTCTGAGGAGAGGAATTCCAGCCCTGTGAGTTAAGGGACTGCTCAGCTATGAGCTTGAAAGTAACGGAAAGCAAGCAAGGCTTCAGGCGTTATATTAAAAACTCAATTTAGCCTGCACATAGCAAAAGGTTACAAAGGATGAGCAGAGTTAAGGGTAGATGAAAAGGATGGGGCAGAAGAATTGAAGTAGGAAGTGTCTGTGGGAACAATAACACTGTTTTTCCACAGACTCAAATGCAGAAGTTTTTCATGGACTTGGAACTGAGAACTTGCATGACATTGAATTGACAGTACAGTGGTTTCCCTGGAAGGTATGGCTACATAAGACTCATACACAAAGGCAGATAGAAACAGACATTCACAAAGGCAGATGAGACAAGTTTATATTTACAAGGGAAGACTGCAAAGTTGAATAAGAACTGAGTTGCCCTGATGCATCTGAAGGTAACATTTGGCACGCTGATTACTTGTTATACTCTCCTCAGAGGAAAGAGCAAAACAATTACATAGGAGTCTGTTGTGGAAGATAAGAGATGGCTCCAAAGAGAATAGAAAAAAATCACAACCTGTTGTAGATGCTGTGGTACGAAAGCAGAAGAACACTAAAAGCCAGATTTTGGTACTGTTGTCTAGTACTTTATTTCCTATGTACTGGACACTAACCTTGCTAGAACTGATGATGGGGGGAAAAGTTGGTTCTCACTGTGAATTACAACCGTCAGAATCCAAGAGTCCTAAGTGAAAGTAAGATTTTCCTCCTGAAATTTGCTAAGTGCTGACAGCAAAATAACAAAGAAATTGCAGAAATAGCAAAGAATAGCAAAGAATTGCAAATAAAATTGAACATTTTATGCTCACAGATGGATCCTAGTTGGAAATTCTTCCATGCCAGGAGTATCTGGCCACCTAAATGCCATCTGTGAATTGCTTTACTTGGTACACGTGCAAGTGTAGATCACAGTGGGAGCTCTGCTGATATTTGGGAAGCTTGGATTACAAGGGCTGGGTAAGAGAAACAAGAAATATACCAACTCCTTGAGAAGCTGTATAGTAGATGGTTACAGCCCTTTTGTCCTGCTTCCACAATGACTTTATTATGGACCAGTCACTGCTGCTTTCATATTTTCTTTCTTGTCTCATCTCTGATGTGTATTGAACTTCTAAGGCTTTCAGGCCAAATCCTCTTTCTTGGTACTTTGTTAATTAGAATTTACTCCAGATCAATTCCAGCTATCTTGAGTACTGGAACCCGGAGCACTCCTGTAACAGCAGTGATACAGTGTCAAGTCAAGCATTACACATTTTTACTGGTGGGGACTGAATGACAGTTTGAGAATTTCCCTTATAAGACAGAGACGTGTCAGTTGCTCGTGACCCAAAGTACTTTCTCATGTTTTTACCCAGTAGAAAATGTTGTTCTAGGCCTTGCTCTGAGCTCTCTTTGTGGATACAGCCTGTCTCTGAGCCCTGGCAATTGTTCCCATCAGGTAGAAGGAATGAGCTAGATTGGTTGAAATGTCTCTTTGCTACTCTGAAACCTGATTCTGAATTGTAGCTCACAGCTGCGATTAATGCCTCTAAGAACAAAAACCCCAAAATAGGGACACATTGCTATTAATTGCTAGCCTCCAATCATAGATAATTAATAGTATTTGAATTTATATGGATAATGTGAAGTTGAAGAAATCAATAGTTTTCTAGATATTTGTGGGAAGTCTTGCAGGAGACTTTGAACATCTGGACTTATGGTCGTGCTTAAAGCTAGACAACATTTAGTCTTTGGTTTTGCAAATGTATCTTAATGCCTCACAGCCTTGAAGAATACAGCATGGCAGCTAGGCCAGAGCCTTGCTTTCTGGGCAATGCAGCATTGCTTGTATAATGGTGATGCAATTATTTATGTTTGGGAATTTAACCTGAACCAGCTAAGAATTCCTAACTTCTTCCATCCAGCTTTACTTGTTCTTGCTGTTTCTCAACAAAGCTACAGATTAGATGACTCAGTCAATGTTTCTTAATTCATAATACTGCAATAGATCCCTGAAGTAAAGTGACCTAAATACTGCCTATGCTGTGTGCTGTCTGTTGGGCTAATAAATAGATAAGAATATAAATAATACTAGTAATGAATATGTATTCATACAGTTCATTTACTGTCTGTGGTGGATATCATTGTTATAGCAGCAGAAAACTAAGAGCAAAATATTCTTCCTTTTAAATCCACTAAATTGAATGTGAAAATCATTGCAAGACAAATACAATCTTCTGTCACGTGGGAGGAGGAGTATGTGCTTGCTGAGTAGGATCCAGACTGATTCTTTAAATTGCTTCTCAATCTCAAGCCTTAGTAACCCAATCCAGCTAAATTAACCATTAAAATGCAAAGAAATGCTGCAGCTCTTGCTTAAAATAAAGAAAGGTTATTTACAGTACAAACTCTTCTCAGGTTTGGAAGGCTGATACAAAACTCTGAATGCCACAGTGACTATTTGCTATCTGTGCAAAGTTGCTGTACAGGTCTTGTTTTAGGGAGTGCATTGGGAGTATTCATTTTATTATACTTTCTTTAGCTGTTGGCATTTCTGAGTAAACGCTTTTACTAGCACTTGGGGAAGGGTAACACGTGTTGCCTAAGAGACAAGTAGATATCCCTTCCAGTTGGCAAAGCATTCTGCCTATTCCAATACTGCGATTGCCTCTCCACCCTGTTGTTTCCTGTACTGTTGCTTGGATAATCTCATGTTTGAAACACAACATGATCCATATGTTGCTACACCACTGTTTATCTTTGTTCTGTAGGTGACAGAGAGAGAGTTGAAATCTGGAGGGGCAAATACAGCGGTGACAGAAAAGAACAAAAAAGAGTACATCGAGAGAATGGTTAAGTGGCGAGTGGAACGAGGAGTGGTTCAGCAAACAGAGGCCCTGGTCCGTGGCTTCTACGAAGTGAGTAACAAAGTGATGCTTCCACAGTCATCCCTCCTTCATCTGAATGAGAGTAGCCCCCTGGTTAAACTATGCTTCACTGATACCCTAGAGAATAGCTAAACAGAAACAAACTGCAAGGAATTGGAGTTCTTGGATCTCTAGAGACAGAGACCTTGGATATGTCATGTTTAGGATTAAAGGAGAAAGGAAAGAAGTGTGTCTTCTGAATATGATAAAGCATTATTTATGATTAAGAGTTAAGAAGGACGCTGCTTTCCATTCACACAGTAAGAGAAGTAGGCATTTGCAAATTTTGTTCTACCATGTTGTGATTTTGGGTTAGGGTTAGGGGTCCCTGACAAAGGAAGATTGTGAAGAATTGTACACTTTGATGAGAAGCTGATGAAACACACTGTATCTTTAGGGATTTGTTCCAGTAAAGTCAGTCCTTGGGTGCAGTCCAAGCTGTTATCTTGCTGGTGGTATTCCTGGATGCTGCTCCATTGTTTTCCCTGGATTTTGCAATTTATCTTTGCTGAAGACCTGGATCTGAGAACATCTTTCTGGCAGAGCTGCTACAAGGACTGGATGAAAACCTGTGGCTTTGCTGACCAAACCATGTCTGTTCTTGCCCCTCCCTAATCATACACAAACATGTGAATGCAAACATTTAAACTTTGTCAGGATAAAGAGCTGGCCACCAGAACCATAGGTTTATAAGACTTTGCTTCATTTCCAGTCTGAACTGTGCTTACAAGTGGTTTTTGTTCCAGGTTGTAGACTCCAGGCTTGTCTCTGTTTTTGATGCCAGAGAACTGGAGCTAGTTATAGCTGGCACTGCAGAAATAGATCTCAATGACTGGCGGAACAACACAGAATATCGTGGAGGTAAACTGCCTGCTCATGTTTACTACTATCTTTACTGTTTCAGTCTAAAACATGGAAGTCTTACTCTATCTTTTCCTTCTGTCTTTCCTGAGAGAAATGCCCTATTTTGTCCAGGAAGTTATTGTGAAGAATAACTCCTGAAATAAAAAAAATAAGATCTCAGGTTTGGATCAACAGGTGTTGTGGTGTTATGCTACTGAAATTGCTTCTGATATTTCTATGCAGATTTTATCTATTAAATTCCTGCAGACTTAGCAGGAATTGAATATTAAGGACTGAAAAAGATTTGCAGAATTAGATCTAAAAGTTACAGGTCATCTAAGATGACTGTGACTGAACTCTTGGTCTCACAGAAAGTAGTTCCACAAGTCCTCCTTGCTTCAGCAGGAAGCTGAAATCAGGAGCTGAATTTCACAGTTCCCAATTACATTTCAACAACTTACAGATCTTGCTTAATTGTCCCCTCAGCCTAAACTATGTCAAGTTGGATTTTTTCCCTTCTCTACTTCTTGGCCTGGTTTTGCTTTAAACAATGATTTATCCAGGGTGTCTTGGATGATGGAAAAATGTGAAATCCACCAGTTCTGCACCACAAGTGGAAAGTCCCTGAGGTTCACATATCCTCCCCTGAAATACAAAGTTTCAGTATTTGCTGGTCAGTGCCCAGCTTTGGGTTACCTTGAAATATGCAGCTTACCTCAAGCACAGCTGGTCCACAAAGTTATTCTCCTCCTACATTTTTCTATTTAACTTTTGAAACAGATTCAGCCTGGTATATGCTGGCTTTCACTAGCATAAACCAAGGCACAGAGCCCCTCAGGTGGGAAGTTTGCCAGGGAAGGGCTTGTGGCAGCAAACTCCTCTCCATATGTCAAACACTATTGCAATCCAAAAGAGAATTTGCTTGGGAACCAGAAATTGTTAAGTCATTAAGACTCACACTGTGTGGCATATTGTAGTTGGTCTTTAATATCTCATGCATGTAACCCCAGTTCTTGCCAAGAGATTTGTGAAAGACCAGTGTACCTCAAGTATATATTTGAGTTTCAGGGTCTGAAACAAGATGGTGATATTATAGTATCCACAGCCAGGACAAAATGGAAGCTGGGACCTACTGCTCATGAAGAACAAGATATATTGTTAGGCTGGAATCTTTCCAGTAGGAGATCTACTGCCCCATGCTAATGGGAACATATTTTGGTGTTGCAACTCCCAGTTAGGAGGGAGTGATTTTAATTTCTCTTGCTTGGTGTAGGTTACCATGATGGACACATAGTGATACGGTGGTTCTGGGCAGCCGTGGAGAGGTTTAACAACGAGCAGAGGCTGCGGTTGTTGCAGTTCGTCACAGGAACGTCGAGTGTGCCGTACGAGGGTTTTGCTGCTCTCCGAGGGAGCAACGGCCTGCGGCGCTTCTGTATAGAGAAATGGGGGAAAATAACCTCCCTCCCAAGGTATGTCCCAACCAGGACTTTGTACCAGAATTGCTGTAAGAAACATAGCCTGGTACTTCATTGCATCTCTCTGCCAGTTAATGAATACAGTAAGGACACCAAAAAAAAAAAAAAAAAAAAAAAAAACCAAAAGAAACAATTATCAGTTTGTTGTTCTGTAATTACATTCAGAGAAAAGTGTTTTCTTTTGCTGCCTTTTTGATCTGCGGGCTCAATTCAAACTACTTGGAATCCTTGGAAATGGTTAAGATAAAGATTTCCATAGGTTCAAACCTAGTTCTCTTGTTTTGATTCTAGAACAGATTCAGACCAACAGGAGCCTGTCAACTGATTCTGTTCCCTTTACTTCTGAAGGGCTAGTAAAAATACTTGTGAATTTACAGAGTCATGAAAGCCAAAATCTGTCTCTGAGTTTTGGCTAGAGATCTGAGTGTAATCCCTTCGTTTAGTCTGATGGTTCCACTTTTTTGTAATGAAGAAGCTTAGTGACAGAACTTCAGGCCATGTGGTGATAATACCCAATTTGTTGCATCTAGTTCAGTCAGCCAGCTAGGAGCAAATGAGCTATAATGTCATACAGAATCAACAGACTTGGCAGTGCTTGCCAAAGGAGGGGTCATCTTCCTTTTCAGAACAAAGGGACAGGGGCACAAAGGGGTGGACTTGCCTCAGGCCACCCAAGAGAGCTGTGGCACAGCCAGAGATGGATTCAGCTTTGAGTTCTGCTTTACCACTTTATGGGTGACCAGCACTCATCCTTCCTTACTGGAGTGAGTCACCTTTTCTTGGATGTCCTGACAGTTGCCTGAGGCTCTGCCCCTTTGAGATTACAGAGCATTTCAGTGCTTCTGAGATACTTTTGCTGCAGTGGCCCTTTTACATCACATTTTCCCTCCGAGGGATGCTTTCTACCTGCTCTTATCATTTGCTTTCAGCTACACTCCAAAGGAGGCCACTTTTATGGCACAGAGCAAAAATTTCATCTCACAGACCTCACAAATATAGTCAGACAATGAATTAACAAAGGGGCTGGTCCGGTTTTCTCATTACTTGCTATCTGTGTTGTTTACCCAGAAACATACTTTAAGACATGGACTTGAGCAAACCTCTGGAGTCTTCTGGAGAGGGAAAGTCCAAATCTGGTCACCCTCTCAGTCCAAGCCTGCTTAAGCCCATGTTTATACAGTGGGGAGATGCAGAAACTGAAGCCAGGGCACTATGTCAGAAGGCATTCAGAGCTGACATCTTATGTGGATTCCCTGTAAAGTCAGGAAATGGAAGTAAGTGTTTTTAAGGAACAATTCATCTCACCTGAACACAGACTTTTGAAATAGCTCGGCTGAGTCACAGCTGGTACATTTTGGTTTATGTCCATCTACCATAAAGATTCTGTGGAGATTATATGGAGAGCTAGAGCCTACATGAAGCTAGATGTGGGCACTGAGATTTAAAACCAGATGAAAACATGGTCAGTGAGATGACTCATGCCCTCTGAGCTTCAGCCAGCAATGTGGTAAGAAAGCCTGAGAGCAATAGTTTGCTATTTGTAGTCCAGATCCCTATATATATATATATATAGTCAGGTTCTATGTAAGGGTTTCAGAGCTTACTGAGGACATTCTTACCTGCAGACAGTCAGCAGCCACCAGTCACAGACTCTGCAGCACTTCTGTAGAGCTCTCTTTGCACTCCTTCTGGGGTGGAAAGGGCCGAGAGGGGAGGGTGGACCTTGGTGCATGCACAGCAAATGACCTGGGCTGACCCATCAAGTTCTGAAAAGGTAATTGGCCCCTTTCTGCTCTGCTTAACTTTCTTTGTAAACCTAGGCATTACTTCTGACCCAGATTCAGTTAGCCCCGAGATTTTATGTTTGTCTGGTGATCTCTGAATGAGTTGCTCTCCCTGAAAGAGGCCTCCTTTCCAGGTGAAAGTTGGTAGCACTTTTTAGAAGTCTTAGAGCTCTGCATTCATTTTAGCCAGGGGAAAAAGAAACAACACTTGCTTATGGGGAATAAACACAGCTTGATCACCATGAATTATGGCCTGCATTTTTATAAAATTATGGAGTGCTGCCAAGCATACACAGTGCTAAGAAATGCTTAAAACACACAGGCTAAACCTGGAGGTTCCCTAAATCCTTAGCTTAGCAACTAAATGAATATTATTTGAAACTTGTTTTTTAAATACCTGATTATGGTTTGCCCATGTTTGTTTAGATTTATTTACACACTGAACACTTATAGGCTAAACGAAAAGTCACATGTCATATCCTGTCAGCCTTTTAGCCCTGTGACGTGAGTGTAACTGACTTTACAGTAAACCACAACAAATTCCCTTTTCATTTTAACTGCTGTAAAGTGTTGAGAACTTTTAGCTCTATCAGGAGAGTCCATGACTCTTTTTCTATTCCCTTACTTCTGCTCCACATGTCTGAAGTAGTTAGGCAAATCTCCCTTACATCTTGTCGTTATACTTTGGCAATAGACCATGCAACTACCATTTGCTTATAGTGAGCAAAGATGTGCTAACACCTCAACTAGATAGGTTAGTTCTATTTGCACTTGCAACAGCAACATGGCATGCCCAGAAAAAAAGGCATGGTGTAAATTTCTAAAATGAAACACTTTTCAAAGAATAACCACTAATACATGGCACTTAGAGTGCTTCTTGAAAGCACTGAGGATAAGCAAGACTTTTTCAGGAAGGTTGAACATCCAGTAACTTCATTCTAAATTGGTGGATTTGTTCATTAGTACCAGTTCCCTGTATGAACAGGGTAATTGTGGTGTAATATGTTCATCTAAGACAAAGAAGAGTAAGATTATACCAGTATTTTATTTCTGGAGTGTGCACGTGTGCCAGACGCATTATTCCTATATCTACATTTACTTCTGAGATCACATACGTTAGAAAGTTGAGGCACCATACAGCTCAGAGATGCTGCTCTAATCCCAGATCTCCAGATGATGACCCTAAAGCAGGTTCCAAAGAGACTGCCAGCTTTGCAGATCTGTCAGTGTAAATCTTGATCATGGGTTCTTCCAAACTGGTGTAGTTTGTCATATAAAATAGCAGGTTCAATCACTTGTTCAT
Source organism: Cnemophilus loriae (assembly GCA_013397755.1). Classification (NCBI taxonomy): domain Eukaryota; kingdom Metazoa; phylum Chordata; class Aves; order Passeriformes; family Corvidae; genus Cnemophilus; species Cnemophilus loriae. The sequence continues at coordinate 102,836 of VZTF01007882.1, read as the reverse complement.
CGAGGTTGAGTTTTACTCTTCCTATATAATATGCAAAGCTTTGCCCTGAAATAAAGGCGCTACGCATTTAACTGGTTGCCTGAGTAGAGATGGTTGGAGAATTCTTGCAGCTATAGCCCCTTCTGAAGCAGGAAGCCTCTCTTCACCTCTTCTGGGTCATGCAGGTTTTTTAATGGAATCAGTTTTCATAGTAGTTTTGCAAGAATGGATTCTTGTTCCCTGTCAAACATTAGTGAAAAGCCACTGTTTTTCCAGCTGGAATAGCATAGCTTCATTTGGTACCATGGGAGCAGAACTCCTGGCCCAAAACAGACCTGTGCTAAGAACTAGCAGTGCTTTCTACTATAGCTATAGGAGGCAACAGTTCAGTCTTTTTAAATCCTCAGTTGGCAAAAGTGTTCGGTGCCTACAAATGCCACTGTCCCACCTTGTGGCTGCACTCTTCACCTGGCAAAAACTCCTGCCAGCTCCAAGATTATGTCTGTCTGAGTATCACGTATGTAAGGGCCTCAGTATGTATCCCAGGGATTCAAATAATCACATTTGACGCAACGAGGTCACTTTTCCCAACAGTGCCGAGCTGCAACTACTCTTTCATCAGAAGAGATTTTCATTCAGCAGTGTGGTATGGGTTATGTATGATACAGATTACCAGTGCTGGTAAATATCTGATCTTTTGTAAGAGAATTCTGTTCCTCTCTATTGGATGATCAAGTATTTAATCGCCACGGAATCCCATATAATAATTAAAAAGAAAAGATTGTGTGTGACTACAAAGAACTTTATTCTCATAATTTCCTTCTTTCCCAATGGACTGAGTGCATGGGCTTTGCCATCTCTTAGCTTTCCTTATATCCCATCCCTCATTTCTTTCCTCTTTTTTCAAATAGAACAGCAATATCAGCTACAAATCTACATTCACCTATTGAACACTGATTCCCAGACAGCATATAATTGTTCCTTCTTACAGGCAAAAAGAACAAAGCTGCTACCTGTGGGTTCTGAGATGGATAAAGAGGTGCTTGTGGGTTCATTTAATGAAAGCAAGGTGAAAAGGAGAACTGGCCAGTTTCTGCCTGACAGGCATGTTTATGTTAGAATGCAAGCCTTACTTTAGTAGATGGTTTCAAGCTATAATTAAGATAGGAGGGTGTTCTGTGCCCACTTTTACTGCCTTTGGACTCTCCTCTTTATGGGGACTAAAGGAAATGCCAAAGAAGAGAAGAATGCAAAAATCTTAAAAGCTTATACTCATAATTTTTAGAAAGAATTCTTAGAAGAAAAGAAATAGCATAGCACTGTGAACAATGAGCAAGATTAAAGGTTCAAGCCCACCAAAACTATATTAAGCAGTAAAGACAGACTGCCAGAAAGAATGAAATTTTAAGTGGTCCATTTACTGCTTAACTTGCACGAGGATGAGGGCATACGAGGGTCAGAGTTGGTTTACATTACTTTATCTTGCATTTTCTTCTGGAGAAGCCAGAATCCTTCCCATAAAAGCTCTTACCAATGTAATTCTTATTCCAGGCCTCACATTCCCTGAACACCCTCTCAAATGTCCACAGGCTTATGTGGTAGGAGGCTTAAATCAAGGGAAGAAATATTTTCTCATTGCTGTGACTACTTCTTGCATTACTGATGTAATGTTTTCACCCCAATATGTGTGGCAAGTGTTCCCTGGATTATGCTTACTGTAGTCACTCTCACTGGGATCAGTAGCAGGAGGCCAACATGATTGAGGAGGAATTTACCCCTTTGGAGGATGGGGCACAGTTAGACAACAGTGGGTATTATGGAAATTATCACTGACTCTTAACTACCCTGTGTACTGCAGTATCACACAATATATGATGTAAACCAGACAGTTTTGCACGTAATTATCTTTATGTGAGATTGAGTGGGCTTGACAGGCATCATTGGAGTTGCAGTAGATCCACATTAGTTTCACAAACCAGAATATGAACTCAGGTTTTGCCCTTAGCAATGTATTGTGGTTTGCACCATAAGTAGGTAGAAGTGTAAACCTAACCTGGATAGTGCTGAAATGCTGTTTTCATTTCAAATTTGATGACCTTTCTTTGAAGTGCAAGGATATTTTTCTGTAAAGCTGTTGAACTGGGTAGCACAAGAGTGTTGCTTGGCAAAATGTTTCAGTGCTTCTAGACATGTTAACTTTTTTTCCTTTCTTTGCTCCCCACTATAAATTCCTTCTATAGAAGAGCCCACATCTGTAAACCTCATAGTAAGAAAAGGAATTGATCCTTTTTCTGAGTTTGACTAGGTCAAGGATGACTAAAAGTCAACAGCTTTGCAAGGTGGTTTAATAACCAGTGTGAAATCAGATGGATAATGATCAGTCAAGACAAATGTCTGCAAGAAAGTAAACACCAGAGTCAGTGGCTGTGGATACGTCTGTACCACATGATAGGATGCACAACAGCAATGTCGGAGATGCTGTTGTCTCAAACACTTAAATGTGCCACAGTTGAGTACCATACAGAGGTCTGGTTCTGCAAAACTACATTAGCAGAATCCACACCTGAACCACCATGGCTATGCTACCTCCAGTTCTGGAGCCCAGCAGCTGAGCTCCTCAAGACCGGCTGTCTCTGCATGGGGCTGTCTTGCCTGTGATAAACATGTTCTGAATGGACTACAGGGATCCTCCTGTTAATTAACTCCCGGTGGTTGATACGTATTGCCAGTGGATTGTACGAACAATTTATGTTGCCAAAGATTGCTGAGATAAACAATAAACAGTGCAGGGCTACTCGTGGATAACACACATGAGCTGCCATGTTTAATTTCAAGAGATGAATTAAATAATGGCTTTATTAATGTTCCTTTTTCACTAATTCAAGCGCTCCCAGCTCATTTCCACAAATTCTGTGTTTATTGTATTCTCTTCTGAGACTGCCCAGCTAACAAATCTTCATTCAGAAGCAGAAAAAGGATGGTAAAAGCTCTCCTAATTGAAATTCTGTAATGCAGTGAAGATTACGTGCCTCTGGCTATTTCAGTTGCCTGATTGCTTTTAATGATTCACCACTGGTGCTTGATAAAACTCTCCCTCTGAATCGACAAGTCTCAGGCCAGCCCATCTACAAGCATTATGTCTTTCCCACTTTGTGGGTGGCCTAAGAGATGACTAGCATGGCTTCATGTAGTTTTCTCCAAGATAGCTCTGCTGCTTCAGTTTAACACAAATAGCATTGAGTTAAAGTGTGAGATAGAAGAGCTAGAAGTAAAACAACTCCATGGCTTCTAAAAATACTAGGAGCCAGAAGCTTAGACACTGTTAGCCGTTGAGGCTACATTTCCTTCTGTACAGTTTTGTCGATTCATATTTACCAGAGTGAGCAAGAGGAAATAGAAATATTGCTAGCATCATGCAAAACCTAAGCTGACTGAAAAAAATTGAAGCTATTTTACTGAAAAAGTGCCCCTCCCACATCCATTTGTTGAATGAGCTGTGCAGTTTCTCAGCCAGTTGAAATGGCTGAACTGTTGGGGCAGGGACTGTTTCTTTACTCCACATTTGTATAGCACCTCACACAGCGAAGTGCTGCCTGTGGGTCTAATTGCTGCTGCCAGAAAAGCTGCAACAAGCTGAAGGCAGGCATGGAACCCATTCCATGGCTTCTTTTGAGGGTGCTGCCAATATAAATATAATGGCAGGTAAATATAATGGTAAAACTGAGGGAAGAGATGGTCATCAAGTTTGCAGCTTGCTCTGCACAGAATATTTTGCTTTTGTCTTGGGTACTAGAAATAAATAACATTTAAAGGCCAGACTTGCAGCAGATGGCCAACAGCTGACTTGCAGGAATATTTTCAGCAGCCTTCCTTCCTCAGTTAGCAGATCCCTGAATGGTCTTTTAGCAGTCAGGCCTGCCTCACTGCAAACACATGCTGAGCCCATTCTGTGACTATAGTCCGTCACATTGTGTTTGTCCACTGGTGCGAAACTTACTGGCAGCTCATGTTGGATGTACAGATGAATGCCATTTTTTTAAAAAATCTTGAAGCAACCAAAATTATAGTAGTGAATTTCTCTATCAGGCCCTAAACCTCAGCTCCTTGGTGACCTCCGGCATTCTTCTCCATCAAGATCTGTACAAGATCTCTGCAACATCTGAAGCAGGGATATCAGATGTTATGTTGATACTTAGCTTGTGTCTTCTATACAAAGTATTCACGTGTATGTGCACATACATTTCAGTACCTCATTTTTTGGTGGAATTCAAAAGTTTTACTTTGAGTGAACTCGAATGTCTTGAGTCTCAGTAGGAACTAGTTTTCTCACTTTTTATTTTCTCAAGTTTTTTGGATTGCGCTTAACATGTAGCATATTTTCCTTTTGCAGGGCACACACATGTTTCAACCGTTTGGATCTTCCACCTTACCCCTCATATTCTATGCTATATGACAAGCTGCTGACAGCTGTTGAAGAAACTAGCACCTTTGGACTTGAATGAGGGGGTTCAGGCACTTCTGGTGTTTTTATGGCTGATGATGTCACCTTTCCTGTCCACTATCATTTGATCTTGGTTTCCCATGTTTTTATTTTTGAAAACAAAACAAAAATCAAGATTAACAAAAGCTGTGCATGAAGAACTGCCGCCCTCTACGATCTAACCTTCATGCTTTCATCCTCTGTTTCCAATGGACTGCTAGTCTGTATGCAATAGAAAAACAACTGTCTCAAGGTTTCTGTATATCTCTACATACCTCCATTAATAACAATGAAAATACAAATGCAAGTTACACTACACTTGACCAAATGTTAATAAATGTTTACTTCCACCTACCTTGATTAAAAAATAAAAAAAAAAAACCTCATCAAGCATTCCAAGCTTTTATATACCCATATCTTCTAAATCAATTCACAGCCCATCTTACTTGTTAATCGTTGAATCCAGTACTAGGAGCTGGTCAAATATGTCATCATCCATCCTTATTTTACCTGTATGTATTGTCCATCTGAAAGACACCTATGAGCAAAACTGAAATTTTTATATATGAACTCATGATCCACATCAGTTGCATCAGCTGGAACTGGCCCAGATACGTGGTGCAGATAAGACCTTCAAAAAATAAAAAAAAAAACCCAACCTGTAATGCAATGCAAAGCATAACGGCGATTGTTATGATTGTTGCTTGCCAGTACTGGAGAGAACTTGCACTTCAGAGCTATTGGGAGGGGCATCTCCATTGTAATGTTTACCACACAAGAAGCACAAGGTTGTGCACACTCAAGAAGGATGTTTTATTATGTAGCATAAAGGACAAGGCTCCCTTACCTTGGTATTGTATATGACAAGGAAAAGGGGAAGTAAGAAGAATGTTCTACTCTTATGAATATCCTTGGGTTCTGTTTACCAGATCTTTGTTTTCTGATGTTTAAAATGTTCCTTTCCAAATGACAAGTCTAGACAATCGCATCCCCTGTGTTAGAAGCCGTTTATTTTCTGTTAGGTTGGGCTAATCTATGGTTGCTGGGGGCGGTTTTCAGTTCTGTTGTTTCTCTTTCCTTGTTCAGTGGAATAGTCCATATCCTCAAGAGTGGTTGGTTGGAGACAGAATGTTTTCCTCTGGGGTCTGTCAAATAAGAAGCTGCAGTGAATGAGGGTGTTTGTCAGGTATGAAGGGAACTGTAACTCTCTGGGGGCTAAGATTTTGTTGCACATCCTCTTGGCAAAGGCCCTCCAGTCATAGTAGGTACCACTAAAGATCTTGCTTGTTACTGCAGACATAACCCTCTTCAGTTTGGTGTAATTTCCAACTCTGAATCCAGGGGGAAAAAAGGAAAACAGCAGTAGGCTTGTCTTCGGATGGATTTTGCTGAGGCTGTTACAGTCAACCTCACTGCTCTGATTACATTCTAGTTATTAATCTTTGCTGCCCTTGTTTTCCAAGACTAATCTCAGATTGAAAGTGTTTGTCTTAACTGGGAAATGGAAATACAGAGTATCTTCTGACACTAAATATGTTAAAGGATGCAAGAAATGCAAAGTGAGAGATTTGTGAAGGTGAGTGAGAAGGTAACAACATAGTGTCTAGCAGCTTGCATGAAGTACGACACCCCGCTGGGGGCTTGTTACTGGTAGTTTTGTGTTAGTTATGCTTCAGATCACTGTAAAATCAGAAGACCAGTTCAAGATCTAACACATCTAATTCATCTTAACTTTTCTCTCCAGAGAAAAAAATTGGACTCTGCTTTCTCACATATTTTTATGGTGGTTATACAGAACCTCATCACACTTGAAAAACTGCATTCTGAGAGTTGTAGATCATTCTCCTGCTTTTATTCTTAGATCAGTAGGTATTTGAAAGGTGATGGACCCAAAAACATATTTCTAAGCAAAAAAATTTTTTTTTTCTTTTGTTAATGGTACATCAAAAATTTGAAATACCTAAATTGCCCCATTCATTCAATTTCTGTGACATTTCAGCCACTTTTATACTAATTTACTCTATGGCTTTTACTGAGAATCTATTTTATAGTATGTTGTTATATTACAGTTGCAAACAGAGGCTGCAGCTACAGGCTAGCTTCATTGTTACACACACCAAAAATGATGCTTAGTGTTTCCATAAAGGAGCTCTCAGGCGTCTATTCCACGTGACCAGCCCCACTGCACAGGAGAGATGGAAAAATTAATATTTTTCTCAGAGCATCTGTCATGTGCATATGAATTCCATCAGAACAAGTCACACCAGGAGAGACTGAACATGAAATCTTCCAATGTATGTAATTCCTGCCTCTTTACCTCTGGGCCCCCAAATCCAGTGATTCTTGTATGGTTCTTAATTTATTCTTGGTGATGTTATAAAGTTACCTGTACTATGTCAAATATTGGATGTCTTCCCACATTAGAAGAAAAGAAAGAGAAGCATCCAGCTGGTTGGTCCATGTTTTGCCAAGGAAAATCAAGAGCTATCTCATTAACATAGCAAAAAAGTGAAAAAAAATAATCCAATCTTTACAGTGCTGTATAGTTAAATTTTTTTAAGAATTTTAAAACTATATTTTATTATGAAGAAGTGAAACTATTTTTTGTAGCATAATAAAAGATGTTTGTATTTCAGAGACAGCATCAAGCTCCACTAGATGAAACACAGAAGGCTTTCTCCTGAAATTCTTCACAACATTTTCTGGCACTCATCACACACTAAACTAGATTATGTTTGGCAGATGCCATCTCGAGCACCTTCTGTGCTGCTCCTCTGGGAAACACAGAGTATAGCCAGCTACTTCCCATCAAAATCCTTGATCCAAGTTGTCTTTCAAGCACACAGCCTAATATTTTTTAAAAGTTGCTTTCTAAGTTGACAAAGTCATGCAGATTTCCTTTCAAGTTTTTTGGATCTAAGGCCAGGAATAGAGAGAGTTGACTGTTTCCATAAAACAAAGAGAAAGAAAATGCCATATGTGGTTTTCTTGCATTTTGCCATTCCAGCGCTATCCCTCTCTCTTCCCAAATGCCCTACCCCACTAGGTTTTCAAACTGCGACATCATCTTTAAGATATCCGGATCAACACTTCACAGTGTTTCTCCATTCTTTGCATCATGCCATGGGCAGAATCCAGTCCCAGCCTGGAGTGAAGGGGAAGCCGTGCATCTGAAGTGGCATTGCAGTGTCAGAGTGAGGCAGTGAATGGTGCTAACAGGAGAGAGGGAGGAACCTACCTCCCTTGGCCTGTTATTTAACCTGCCCATTATGCAATTAATTGACTTTGTTGTTGTTGTGCATATGCAAGACATACCCTTCCTTGTTCATCTTTTGATTCAAGTGCTGTTACTTCCCAGGTCTGCATCTTCATTTGTAAAACACTGACTGTTGATTACAGAAATTCTGGTTTCATTGTTTTCCCCACAGGAAAGACTAGAAGATATTCCATAGGGCGGATTTATAGTGAAATAATCTTTTCAGCTCTTTCACCTCGGTTCCGTTTAAACCTGGTGGTGGCTAGATATGGTGATGGCTAGATTAAGATACGGTATCAACATCAATAGGTTTTTAAAATGTGAGTGAAAAGTGGAAGAGCCAGTCTAAAAGCTTTCATGAATTCTAGTTTTCAATCGGAGCAATGAATACTGGCAACGGTTTCAGAGAGTCCACATGTTTCTCAAAATGATTGTGATGATGGTATTAATGTTAGAGGGAGGGAAGGGGCTATTTCTGGTTTTGAAATCCTGTTGCCCTACTAGCATTAATCTGAAGATAAGAGAATGGAAACAGGTATTTTAAATCATCGGTAGGTCTTCCACCTTGAAGTAGTCTCACTGACTGTTCAACCACATCAGCTATGCAGGATTTGATCCAGTATAAACACCTGTATTTCAGTGTTAACAGCGTCAGGTCTAAACCTTACAAATGCTGTCACTTCAGCATTGCAATAAGTTACATGAGTGTTCAGTTTCAGTCTGTGCATATTCAAAACTTAACGTCTGTGTTCCAGAGAGGTGCATGGCTATCACAAGGCAAGAAGTGAGTGGTCCAAACTACATCTAACATCTAATGGAGAAATCATGAGTTTTGTTCAGGTCTGACACAGAGGACTTTTTACACCCAGTTTGCTCAAGTGCCCATGAACTTTTGAATGAACTGTAGCTGAGGTTTGAGTTCATAGTCTAGTCTGAGAGATGGCCTGTGGGGAAGGGAGTGTTTGTTGGGATTGTGTTTTGTTATTCTAGTTTCACTGTAATAAATAGTTGACATACCTCTAGTTGGAAACAATAGGATACTGAATTTGAACATGAAAATCGAAACTGAAATAAGCTAAAATATAAACGCACAGGGGACAAGTTAAACTCGTCCTTCACTATTAATCCTTTAACAGTTCATGGAATTTCAGAAGGAAAAATTTGACTGGAGATCTGTTTAATTTCTGTTGAAATTATATTTGCCCTGTCTCCATAGTAATATTAATAGGGCTTCCCAGTCAAGATTAAACACTTTCAGTCAAATGCAGACCAACAGATCTTTCTACAACAAATGCGGTGCTTTTTTATTATTCTTGCTGTACCTCAGTGTTCATTAGTAAAAGATAAAACTACTGCAATGTGCAAAATCTGGGATAGGTTTTCCAGTTATCACAAGGTCCAAAAGATTGGATTGTTACTTTCTCACTAGTGAGTCATGTAGTTCTTTTGTTCCAGTAGAAAAACAGATGCCTGTAGATAGTAGATACTAGGTATAGTAAATATTGTACCATTAGCCAAATTCCCTGCAGCTTCCGATTTATCTAACGGAAATGTCTGTTATGGTTTTTGTTAAAGACTACATAAAGTCAATGGCAGGAAAGGTCCTCATTATTGGACTGATTTTGCTTTTATTGACAGAAAAATGTCACATGATACTCAGGCTGTGCTTTCTATTCAACCATATCACTATAGAGGAATGTCAATAAAATCACTTTGTTATGGCATTGTGTGGACTGTCTATTACAAATAAATTATTTCATAGAGGATGTATGTAAGAGTGGGTGGAAACTGGCATTGTCAAAGCCCACTAATTTCAGAAATCGTGGTTCCAGGATCATGTCCTTTCTGACTATTGTATTCAGGCCTTTCCACTGCTTTTATTCAATTTTTTTGGGGTACATGTTTAAAACTTGAGGTTCTCCACGTAGATGTGCATGACCAGAGCCCCCATGCTCTCCTGCCTTGAGAGCGTATGAGCTTATTCCTCACTATAGGAAATGTCTGGTGAAACAGAGGAACAAAATCAGTGTGTATGCTACTTACGCATACCTTGCTTCTAGCTATAATTACTGCATTATAGGGATGAAATGCAACTGCAAGGACGACTTCTTAATTGTGTGTGCTGGGTTTGCACTGTGTTGACAGTCACACCCATTTCTCTCCTGCTCGTCACTGTAATATCTCTGGCGTGTTTCATTAACACATTCCAGGGTAGATTAACACGCCTCAGATACACCGTCAGCAGACACCTTCCTGACCATACCTGTTTTCTTACATAAACGGCACCCCATGAGGGATCGTCGTACAATGGGAAGGATGGGAAAGCTTAAATATGAGACACTGTTTTTATACGGAAAAATATAAATCCGTGGAAGATACTCCAACAGAAATGGTGAGCATAGCTTGCACAAGACAAATCAGTAACAGATGTGAAACTGCGTGACTGTGAGAACGCTTGAGAGCTCCCCTCTGGAGCTGGCACTGCATTTCATCCCGTGTGGAGGAGCACAGGTCCACGAGCCCCAGCACTGGCTCTCCTTCAGCAGGGATGGTGGTGCTGGTGGCAAGAGTAGCACCTAGCTGTGCACATGCTCAAGAAATCCAGGTCTCACAGCTCAGCCTTTATTCATATCCTGTGTGTGTGATTGTGCACATGTGCGAGGAAGAAGTGAGCGAGAGGGCATTTTGGCACTGAGCTGGATTTCTCTGCATTGTTCAAATATAAAGGAAGGGAAAATCTCTATTGATTAAAAAGCAGTGAGATGAGCTGCTGATCATTAGTGTGCATCAGAGGTGCCAGTTTCTGCAGCAGTGATCTGTGTATGTGGCTGGAAATATACATTTTACCAGAACCCATTCCATGATTCCATTCAAATGCTATGAACCCATGGATTCTATGAACCCATTCAAAGCCAAGTTGGATATGGTCTTAAGCAACCTGCTCTAGTGGGAAGTGTCCCTGCCCATGGCAGAGAGGGTTGGGACCATTTGGTCTTTGAGGTCCATTCCAACCCCTTAACATTCTATGATTCTATGACAATTACTGAATTTCTGTGAAAACAGAGCAGCAGTCCACGTGAAGCCTCTATGGATACATCAGGTGTCTTTCTTGGCATGCTAACAAAACTCCATAGTTCTGTAGGATATTACAAATCAATAACAATCTCTTCCTGCCCTGTGGTAACAGTGTCATAGTTTTTTCTACAAAGGACAATAAATCCACATGCAGCCTGATATTCATCCTTGCCAGACTGGACAATAGCTGTCATGTCTGGAGAACAAAGGCACAAAGGATCTGCTGTGTCTCCTCTAATCATAAATCCTCCCTGAGCTGCAAAGACACACTCTTTTACTATTTTTTAATTTAATTCTGGTAAACTTGAAAATCATTTTTGGCTGAAAATACCTTTCATGGATCTATCAAGATGAAGAGCATGTGGCTGTGTTTAGTTCCTACTCTCTTGAAACTAAATTTAGAAGAAAAATACCCAATATATTATTCTACCTGATATACAAGCCCTGATTTTTATTTGTATTAAGCTTTGATGTAAAGCAGATTTATATTGTTTTAACTGTAGTGTAAATGAAGCTCATCTCCACAGTGCCATGTTACAGCTCTTTGAGATGGGATAGAATAGAAGTCACTGGAACGCACAGAGAGTGCAACAGTGGGTTTTTTTCCTGAACTTCTGACATGTAGGATTTCATATCATTAATTAACTGCTACAGTACAAGAAGATAGTGGAGCTGCATGGGAGAGTTTTCTGTGCCAATGATAAGCAATAGTAACACTGAAGTCACTTGCCTTTCCTTTTGTGAAGAGTAATACACTTTAGGAACATTTTACTTTTTGATTTTTTCAGTATGAAAATAGAAGACTGGTTTGGGTTATCTTTGTTTCCCACTTACGAAATAAACCAGCTGTAAGGAAAAAGTAATTCTGTAAATACTGTGCAGTGTGACACTGAAAATGTGTCCAGTCCGTTTCAAAGTGGACCACAGACAGCAACTGAAAAAATTGTTGTTGGATATGATTTCCTAATGCTGGTTTTCCAAGATCAAAACAGCATACAAAAATAAACTTGCATACGCTCCAGTTTTTCTGTTTTCAGCACTTCATATGCTTCAATCTGTAGACAAAGCAGTACAGGTTCCCAAGTAGCATGCCACCTGGAGTCATCAATGTTTTTCATCATTTTAGGTAACAGCTTTTCAGGAATGCAGCTGAAGCAGCGCAGGAATCTGCTTAGGAACTTTGTTACAAGCTGTGATTTGACTTCAGTAGCTCTTAGATACGTCTTGTTAATGAATGCGATCGGTGACTTTTTAAGAATGACTGATAGTAATAGAGATTGTTATATGAGATTATACTTACAGTGGGTGAGGATATGTTTACTGACAGCTTTGGCATCTTTGGCAATGGAATATAAGCTTCCCTGCTTTAGGCATGTAAGTTAACAGCATTAGTGATGTGTGCATTGATTAGCAGAACTGCAACCTTAGAGTTTAACCCCTGCTTCTATAGTATGTAAAGCCCACAACACGACTTTTGAACACCATCACTGTGCTTCAACAATGTCCTCCAAATGTACAGACTGTAACAGTTTATGGACACAGCCATAAAATAAGTAGTGATGCATCTTGGATTTTGCAAAATACAGTCTACCTACTTTGTAAAAGGTTAATTAGCCTAGGCACTGCAGAGAAGCTGTGAAACTGATCTGAGGAGCACCCAGTGTGTGTGTGCGGACCCATATGATGTGTTTTTCAACTGGTAAGTTAATATTATAATATGTAAAATTCATATTCAAGTGAGAATTTCTGCAAAATATGAACCTGTGAGAGTATTTGAAAAGGTTACTGGTAGATTCCCTAAGCACAAGTTTATTCATCTGTCTTGGAAATGATGAAATCAAACACTATGAGTGAAAAAGAGGAATAAATCTTACTGTAACATGAGCACCAGTTTGTATTAAATCTCTCACTAATATAAAAATAATTCAGCAAGGTGGCAGTAATGATGCCTACTGCTGCCACTTAGTGGAGCTGTGCCTTCCTCCCTTAAACTAGAAAACAGAAGATTAATAACACGTTTTTTTTGTTGCAGCTGGTAAGAAACATCCATTTGTACAAAAGTATAGGAGGGGACAGTTTTTCAGTGGTGCTGGGTGCTCGGAGTTCTTGTGTAAGTGCTTTTACGTGATGACAAAAGGCATTTGAGAAGTCCAGGAGCAAAACCCCTCAGGTGAGGAATGTGTACTCTTCCTGTTGCCTCACAGATAAAACCACATCAAGAAATAAGTAGCTTCAATGCAGAATAACTAACTTCAGAATGGAACGTCAGCAGCCTGCAGGAATTCCAGCCACAGAAGATCGTGGTTCTCTGCCAGTACAGAAGTTGAAAGGATGAATTTAGCAATTCAAAATGAAAAATTATCTTAAGTTATATGTGCTGAGCTACCCATGGTAAGATTTCATATTTCTGTAACAAATGGACCATGATGATGATGATGATGATGATGGTGATGATGATGATGATGATAATGATGATGATTTCACGTATCTCCTCTATCATGTACAAGCTGCCTGAATACATTTGTATTGGGAAGAGAAACATCCTGTGATGATCAAGCTGGAGTCAGATTGATATAACTGAACAAAGCTTATGTCCCTATGCAACACTTTTGATCCACTTCTTCAGGGCAGAATAGAAATCACTCTCTGACTCCAGTGCATGTAGACATAAATTTAAAGAGACATTGTTTTTAATAGAATACTTGTGGTGGTGTCTTTCACCTCACCTCCTGCTTCTTAGCTTCCAGGCCAAACATAGCTCATGAGAATGAATTCCTTGGATGCTACTGCCATAAAGAAAAAAATATATAATGAAGTGTAGAACAGTTAATGTTATCTGTACCAGCAGAAATTAATATTTGCTATGCCATCTGAGTGGACATACAGCAGCTAATAATATTTGAGTGATTGAAGCCAAATATCCAAACAGCAGAGAGAAGGAATATACATTTTACCAGCAGGTAACACGAGAGAAACCAGCCTAGATATGTCTGTTAGCTTATCTTTAGATAAGTCAAGCATTGTTCATATCCACACGTATTTCTCCCTGTGGAGATAGCACACCTGAGCTTATGCTGCAGTGTTTAAGACTGAGATCTGTGCTGTTTTAGCACACATGTGAAACTACAGAAGGACAACTGAAATTAATACAACATGTATCAGCTCCACAATATTCTGGTACTACTAGGTGAATCATTGTCTGTTCTATGGCTTAGTGCATAGTAAAGTGGGAAAAGATGCTGGACAGCCAACACGGCTTCACCAAGGGCAAGTCCTGTCTGACCAACCTGGTGGCCTTCTATGATGGGGTGATTCCATCAGTGGGCAAGGGAGGAGCTACAGATGTCTTTTATCTGGATTTCTGTAATGCCTTTGACATGGTCCCCCACAACATCCTTCTCTCCATACTGGAGAGAGATAGATTTGATGGGTAGACTCTTAGGTGGATAAGGAGTTGGTTGGACGGTCACATCCAGAGGCTGGTGGTCAGTGACTCAGGGTCCCAGTGGAAATCTGTGACAAATGATGTCGCTCAGGAGTCTGTATTGGAACCTTTGCTATTTCATATCTTTATTAACGACATAGACAAAGGGATCAGTGCACCCTCAGCAAATTTGCCAGTGACACCAAGCTGAGTGGTGCGGTTGCCACACCTGCGGGATGGGATGCCATCCAGAGGGACCTGGGCAGGCTCAGCAAATGGGCCCATGGGAACCCTGTGGGGTTCAAAAAGACCAAGTGCAAGGTGCTGCACCTGGGTCGAAACAGCCCACAACATCCGCACAGGCTGGGGGATGAACAGATCGAGAGCAGCCCTGGGGAGAAGGATTTGGGGGTGCTGGTGGAGGGGAGGCTGCACATGACCCAGCAATGTGCACTCACAGCCCAGAGAGCCAAATGTGTCCTGGGCTGCATCCAAAGCAACGTGGCCAGCAGGGCGAGGGAGGGGATTCTGCCCCTCTGCTCTGCTCTGGTGAGACCCCACCTGGAGTGCTGCATCCAAGGTCCCCACCATGGACCTGCTGGAGTGAGTCCAGAGGAGCCCACAAAGCTGCTCAGAGGGCTGGAGCACCTCTCCTACAGGCTGACAGAGTGGGGTTGTTCCGCCTGGAGAAGACCTTAGAGCAGAATTCCAGTACTTGAAGGGGGCTACAAGAGAGACGGGAGACAAACAATTTAGCAGGGTCTGTTGTGATAGGACAAGGGCTAGTGGTTTTAAACTGAATGGGGGTCATTTTAGATTAAATATAAGGAAGAAGTTTTCTACACTGAGGGTGATAAAACCCTGGCATATGTTGCCCAGAGAGGTAGTAGATATCCCATCCCTGGAAACATTCAAGGTCAGGTTGGACAGGTTGGTCAGCTGATCCAGTTGAAGATGTCCCTGCTCATTGCAGGGTAGTAGGACTATTTGTATTCTGTGGATAGTTCTTTTTAAGAATGCAACAAATCTGTCTTCCTAAACCCAACAGAATCAATTGCTAGATTTTTAAATGTATTTAAGAATCTAGAAGTTATTTTAAAATACAGACAGGGAACCTTAAATATCCCAAAGTATTGTGAGGAAGGTATGTTCATATTTCAGAATCAGTAATTACACTAATTTTCACAAATTTTTAGCAGAGTTCCCCCAGAAGAAAATGTGATTGTGAAAGTAAAGAAGTAGAAAATGTCACAAGAATTAAGTATCTGAAACCTTCATTGAGGATTAACATACTTTCAAGATCCAGTGTATTTGTTAGGCAAAAACCTCCGCTCTGTAGTAAATGCCACTGATATGTACTTTCAGATGTAACAATTATATAATCTCTGTTTAATCCAGATTTTAATGTTCAGCAGGAATATCCTGCCTCTGCTACAACTTTCACAACTTTTTGAGTGGAAAGCACATTGATACCAGAAGTCTTTAACCCTCTCTTACTCAACATACTGGTTCTGGAATTTATTCCTAAATTATAGATGATAGAAGGATGGACCACCTCTCCTATGAAGAAAGGCTAAAAAGATTGGGATTGTTCAATCTGAAAAAGAAAAGTCTCCAGGGTGACGTAATTGCTGCCTCCCAGTACCTGGAGGGACCCCACAAGAATGATGAAGAGGGAGTTTTTACAAGGACATATACTGACAGTGACAGGACAAGGAGGAATGCTTTTAAACTGAAAAGGAGGTTTCATAGGATATTTTGAAGAAATTCTTTACTCTGAGGGTGGTGAGACACTGGAACAGGTTGCCCAGAGAAGTTGTGGATGCCCCATCACTGGCAGTGTTCAAGGCCAGGCTGGATGGGGCTTTGAGCAACCTGGTCTAGTGGGAGGTGTCCCTGCCCAAGGCAGGGGGTTGCAACTAGGTAATCTTTAAGGTCCCTTCCAGTCCAAATCATTCTATGGTTCTACTTTTTTCTGCAAATCAGATCTGGCAGTAAGTGAGTGCGGGAATTCCAGCAAAATGCCTTGTCAGCAATTGCACTCCCATCCCTGATCAATGACCCAGGTTTGGACTGGATCCTTTCCTGTATGTTGGCCTGTTTCCTCAATAGTCTTTTCTCCTCCGTGCTCTGGATGTTGGCAGGAGATTCCACACCCTTAAAAGAGATAAATGCCAGAGAATTGCCTTGATAAATGACAGCCATGCAGAACTGGTCTCTTTAATATGTACATTAAGTAAGCCAGACAGTGAAGGGCTTGAGAAGTGAGCACATGCTTTTCTCAAGCCTTTTCCAGTTAGGCTCATGCCAAATCCGTGAGGCAATTCCTACCAGCCTGCACAAACAGGTGACTAGGAGGCGATGCCTGCACACCTCACAGAGACACCTGGATCTCAGGCATGCATGAAGGAGAAGTGCTACACATGCCCCGCCTATGGGAAAGGCTTAATTGGGGCTTGTGCCTCAGACACCACAGGGACCAAGGCTTCATCAGGTGGGCCCAGGTGCATTTGCCCCACGCAGAGCTGCTGCTGCCCCTTTTCTCTTCACCCTCTGTCAGCCTCGCTCCCCAGCATCCCAAGCCCGGACGCTCCACACAGCCATGCCCTCCGCCTTCTGCGGGTTCACCCCACGCTTCACGCTCGCTCCCTGCTGTCCCTCGGGGCACACCTGAGTGCCCACAGAGTGAGGTCCTGGGCTGGGGGATCACAGAATCCTTAGGGTTGGAAGGGACCTGGGGAGATCACCAAGGCAGGATCAGCTACAGCAGGCTACACAGGAACGCATCCAGGTTGGTTTTGAACGTCTCCAGAGAAGGAGGCTCCACGAATTTCCTGGTTCCTGCCTGTTCCGGTTCGCTGTCACCCTCAATGTAAAGAAGTTCTTCCTCATGTTGAGGTGGAACTTCTTGAGTTTTAGTTTGTGGCCATTGCTCCTCATCCTGCCACTGGGGACCACTGAAAAGAGCCCAGCACCATCTTCTTGACACCCACCTCTGTCATATTTGTACATATTGATTAGATCCCTCTCTGTCTTCTCCTCTCTAGATTAAACAGGCCCAGCTCCCAGAGTCTCTTTTCGTAAGAGCGATATTCCTGACTCCTGCTCGTCTTTGTCCCCTAGACCCTCCACTGGACCCTCTTCTGTAGCTCCTCGTCTCTCTTGTGCTGAGGAGCCCAGAACTGGACACGGTGCTCCAGACGTGGCCGAATAGAGGGGGAGGATCCTCCATCTGCGGGGACACGAAGATATGCAAGCTACGAAGGGAGGGAGGCCGGTCTCTCTTCAGACACGACCTGCGCTTTACGGGGGTTCGCTCGAACCTCGTTGAAACGGAACAGAGGCACCGGGCCGCCGCTCCCCGCGGCCGCCGCCGGGCGGCGCTGCCCCCCGTCCCTCCCGCANGGTGACCCCAATGTCCCCCCAAAATCGCAGCCCCTGTGGCATTGCCCTTTTAAGCGCGCGTTGCCCCTTGAAGCGGTGGCTTCACCGCTCACGTGGTGCAGCTACGTGAGTTTCCCGCGCGCGGGAATTGGGTGGGCGGGCTGCGCGGCGGGGTGACGTCATCGGGCAGCGCCGCAATGGCGGCGCCGAAGGTGAAGCAGGACATGGCCCCCCCGGGCGGGTACGGCCCCATCGACTACAAGCGGCACCTCCCGCGCCGCGGCCTCTCAGGTGAGCCCGGGGGGAGCCGCGGAGGGGCGGCGGGGGAAGGAGCGGGGCCGGGGGGGTTGTGGCGTCCCACCCGTGGGGGTCCGCGCCGGCGTGCAGCCGCGTCCAGCGGCGTCCAGCGGCGTCCAGCGGCCGGCTCTGCCCGCGCTGGGTCAGCCCCGAGGGCCTGCCCGCGGCAGCGGCTCGGCTGGAAGAGGGTGCTGGGAGGCAGCTGTACCCCGCAGCTGGCTCTCCCTCCTGCTGAAAAAGTCATCCTCGGCTCCCCAGCCTTGCGGATCTGGCTAAGAAGATGCTGTGGTGTTCCCTGGGAGCCCGTGTGGAGTAGTGGGCATTGCTCTAGGTTTCCACTGGAGAAGGAAATCTGCCCCTTCTCTTAAAAAAAAAAAGTTTCCTCGAGCTTTGTAAGATGTGACGTGGAAAAACAATTTTACTCTCGTTTGGGGTAGTATAAGCTTGAGAATAATCTAATGGTGGAACTTTTCAAAGAGTTAAAAAGCTGATTAAAATCTTGGGTTTGGAAGTGATTCCACATGTAAGGTTTAGTCCATGCGTAATTTCAACACCTGACTGATAGAAAGCAAGGTTTAGGGCAAAAGTCTCATTAATAGGTTTTTGCATCTTGGGAACTACATATGTGGAATTTCAGCACCACTGAACCAATATTTTTGTCGGAAATTCTGGCACTTCTTATTAAAAGTATGATAGTATTCTTAGAATTGCACGTGCTTCATCCAAAGAGTATTCCGATAAAAAAGGTTAGATGGAATACCACTGGATATATGGAAAGATATCCTCCTCAGTGTATGTTTTTGCAAGTTATGCTCGCTGTGTAACTCAGTTTATACAGCGGCAAAACCAACCCCTTTGGAGCTAAGGAGGAGTTTCAAGGCAAACGTAGCTGCTGTAAGTACCTCTAACAAATATTTAGGTTGCTTAGGTGTTAGCTTAATGCTCACTTATACTTAACTCTGATGTACCAGTAGAATAATACCTGTTTAAACATAGTGGTCTAAAGCATTCACATGGAGAGCAGGTGGGAGAAACATCCCATGGAGTGAGAAAACTTTTTTTAGCTTGTTGTGTCCACAGTGTCCGAGGCCTGGAAACTGAAGCTAACTAAATGCAGGCTACAAATCAGCCCAAATTATAAGAAACAGTCCAAAAGGCGTAGGAGCAGTGTAGCACAGAATGTCCTGGTATCACTGGTGTTTTGGTTTGGGGTTTTTCTTATTTGAAGTTCACATGACTTCAGAAAATATTTTGCAGTTCTTCCATGGAATGAGTGTTTCTCTCAGAGCCGGGTGATAGTCATTGGCCTAATCAGAACATGAAATAGATGAAGGTTCTTTCTGGAACAAAAAAGTACAACTGAGATGATTGGCTTTACACTAAGAACAAGAATTAAGTACTGTCGCAAGTCTTAGGCTGCAGTTTAAACAAGTAAATCACAGCATGGCTTTTTGTGTGGAATATTTTTTGATTAGAACTATATTTGAAGATGACCTTCACATGAAGGCTGTGATTTTGCACCTGTAGTTAAAATTAGTTAAGTGGTGTTTCTAAGTGTTTGTCTTGGTTTTGAGCAACAGTTGCACGTATTTTTGGTTCAGACTATCTCTCCTCAACTTCACAAGTGTTTTCACTATCTTCTCTTTTAGAATATAGAAATCTCTGCATTTGAATGCATATGCTTGGTTTTTTATTCAACAATTTTATATGGTTTTTGTACATTTTGATTTTTAAAAAGTGGATACTTCAGCTCAAATACTCCCATTAAAGACTATTTTTTTGCCAACTGTGTGACAAAACTTGGGCGGAAAGTCTCTCTGCCACTTATACCTGTAATTTTATTGATAATTTACTAACACAAATTGTTCCACTTTTATATGTTCATAAATTGTGTAATTCTCTATTTATGGGTAGAGTTTATCTTTACAAAGCACACAGGTATGGCAGGTTTTTGTCTCGGATGAAAAGCAGTCCTTGTGCACACAGCATAATCCATTTTAGAATTAAGATTTGGCAGAAAGAAGTTTATGCACTGTATTTGTCCATCCCATTTCTCAGAATCAGAGAAATAGTTTAAAAGCTGAACTTTAGGTAGGTTTGAGAATAACAGTATTTGTATGGATTGTGTTTAAAACTGAGAGCGGGGAGAAAGAAGTAAGTAGGTTTCTCACCTTTGCTGAGATCAGGGCTGCTGCATGAGCTCAGCAGGTTTGAGTGGTCTTTGGCCTCCCATTCTGTCAGTCAACACATGTAATTTGAACTTCCCAGGCAGGGCACTTGGAGCCTCTGTTCTCTGGTCTCCTGCGTTTGGAGGAGGTGGGAAGAAAGGAGAACATGGCAAAATGTTACGGCACTGTAGTTCTGGTACTGCTGGGAAGAGAGTTCCGGGCGCTCTAGCCCCCGGTGGCAGGTTAGGGAGCACTAGTGCTGGGAGAAGCAGTCCTCAAAGGCATGGATGAACCTAGGAGGAACTTGGTCACAATGTCAGCAGAGGGACTTGGGTGCAAAGACGCAGGAAGTCAGGCTTCGTTAGTTCTGCTCACAGGAGAGAAAACTGCTTTCAAAATGTAGAGCTTATGTGCTTCAGAAGGTGCTGCCTCGTTCAGTAGCTGAAACAGGCATTTGCAAGTCTCTTGAAACACAGCTGCTGGGAAAGCCAGGCTTGGGAAAAATATCAAACACTTTGTTATAATGGCCACTCAGGAAAGGGTATTATTTCAAGTTCCTTAGGATGACATGGAAATAAAAGGTTTTAAATGAAATTATTTAATACATGACATTTTGGTCCAGTATTCACAGCCTTAATAATTTTACTGTCCTCAAAATCAGGATATTCTCAAACAAATCCTCACTTGCGTGAGGTTTGAAATCAAACTTACCTCTGATGATTGTTTTAAGGGTGCCACTTCTCATCACCTCACTGAGATTTCAATGTTTTCCGACAGTGCTGGCTTGAGTTAGGTTAGTTTGAAGAAGTATAACCTTTGCAGAGGACAAGACACCAATTGCTTAACTCTTCCCCTTACCATTTGTGCTTGAGCCATAATTGTACTGTAAAATGGGGAACAATACATTTTTTACTACCAAGAGCTTCCTTGAGGAGTCTACTATAATTATATTTAGTTGCTTTGCTTGTTTTCCTCAAGAAAAAGACTCCTAATTGCAGCCAAATATTACTAGGCTAGTAATTCTTCAGCTTGTTGATGGGACGGTGCACTCCTTTTTTTCTGTGCAACAAGCTATGCACATATTGGAAGTCATCATTTGTGTACAGAAAATAATGCTCTTGATTCTAGAGCTAGGTTAGAGGAAGGTCTGTCTTGACTGGTCTGTCTTTCTTCTGGAAGGTAACAGTCGCCTTAAATGATTGATCCAAAATAAATTATCTTCTAGCGAAATGTGTTCACGCATGTAAATATGTCCAGTGCAATTCAGTTGTTTCTCCTCGTTCCCAGTTTTTTGTTAAAGTATACAAGCTCATTCTCCACCCAAAGGTAAGAATAAGAAATATTGTAATCATCCAAGGAGAGTGAAAAATTCTTTATTCCTGTCTAGTGATGTGGCTGTAGTTTCATGTGCAGATAATGCATGTCTTAGATTTTTTTTTTTTCCACAAAAGAACGACTCTGGCCTGAACTTTTATTTCTCAGGTAGCTTTCAGTAATGTGTGTCTTGGCAGTACATGACACTTGTACCATTTTGTGCTGTGACACTGCTGTCCTCAGCTGCTCTCTGCAGTAGCACAGCTGGGGCAAAATAGCTGTGGAACTAAGCAAAAGTGGAAAAGATGTGAAAATGAAGAGTTGCAAGTAGTTGGTTTTGCCATTTGAGAATAAATTTATGTGAGTGCATTATTCATGAACATTGGAAATGGAATCCCTGCACTTTGTTGTTTGGAAATCCAAAATTGTCAGGGGGGAAAAAACCACACTTCAGAAAAAATGTTTGATGCAAGTTATATAATAAACTACATACAGCATTGTGGATCTCAGAAAAGTGTTTTTCTGAACTTTATGAAAAGTGAATATCTTCACAGGAAGAAGTTATTCTTGCATTTGTTGCAGTGACAGTATTTTGTAGGTCACTTTAAAAAGAAGGTTAGTTAAGTTTAGTTATTTTAATATATTATAAATAAATTAGTAAGGTTAGTTCTCTGTTGTTCTGAACCTAGGACAACAAAAATTAATTGGTGTGACATTAATGTTCCTGCTTACCTAATCTGACATTTGATTTGTGATTTGACAGTTTTCCTTTGAGCTATAATGTGTGCCTAATGAAACAATGCAAATTCTGTTGGCAATCTGAAAAGGTGACATTGAGCTTCTTTGTAATCAGATATGATTTATCTTAAATCATAATTCTTGAATGAGACTCTTGTGAGGACTGAGAATTACTTACACTTTCCTAGTCTTGTCTCCCTCCAAAGCATTTTTATTTGTGATTGGATGTCTGGTAGTTTGCTTTCAACTTGGGAAATGCACGTTAGGATTTTCATCTCAAAATTATTCTTTCTTCCATGTGATGTTCTCACTGCTAGCTCACTAAAGTAGCAATGATGTGATCTAACACTATTTTATATACTTTTTTATAAAAAGCTCTGAAAAGCAGGGTTTTAAGAAAAGCAAAAATGAAGTGTATGCAATGTATACTTCGTAAAAATGCTTGTTTATAGCTGTCTTATCTACTATTCCATCTCAATCAAAAAGAAGTTCTTTAAAATTTATCTTTTGGCTTAACCATATAGTGGATACTATCTTTGGATCTTAGGTCTGAAATTTTCTCAGACATACATTTAGATCGCTGCACAGTAATTAGTACTACTGCTTATAAACATCAGGTTTGTCAAGTTTGATCCTTTTGGGGATTGTATTCAGAAAAGATGAGTTCTAACAGGCAGTAGTTATAACAGCTCTAATTATAGGCATAACCATAAGGAATCTGGGCAGGATTCTTGGTCTGAAACAATTTAGGATTAGTATTTGTCAGCCGGCTGAACTCCCGTGTAACCTGTCCTTTGAATTACGTCACCTATCAGGCTTCTGGCCAGCTCAGCTAAACAGGACATGCGTGGCCACACACGGTGGTGGCTCTTGCCGTTTCTTGCTGCTCCATGAGTGCTGTTTTATTTCCATAGTGACTAATGCACTGTGAATCGGCAACACTGGTACTCATTAGGCTAATTAGCTTGTTTCCAGATAGATTTTGTATGTAATTCAAAACAGCACAGTACTTGAAAGCTGTATTATAGAGATTTCGAACTTTTCTAAGCCACTTTCTCTAGGTCCTTCCTGGTGCTACAGTTAAAAGCTTTTGACTGCGCTAAGGCAACATTCAAGAGGAAATATGCAGTGCATTCAGAGACTATATAAGGAAAGCAGAGAAGGCTGAACCCAGGCAAGGACCTAGATTTATTGGTGTAAGGCTTAGTATCTACCAGATATTTAAACAACTTGCTGTTAAAAGGCTTCTCAATTTCTTTTTATATGTTGCTTTTTGCTTTTTGACAACATACTTCTCAGTTGATCTTTTTCTTGAGATGTTTTTGGTGCTAAGAACTTGAACAAGTGTCTTAACACGTTTGATAAATGCATAGCTGTCTATTGTATGTAAATTTTGTGCTACAAAATTATCTTCATGCATTTACAAACCTCTATAGTTTTGTCTTCATGTAGGTATTAGTAATTAAGAACTTCTTCCCAAAAAGTTAGATTCAGGACGTTGAAAGCATATTCTTACTGTTTGTCTACCTTCACCAGACATGGACTGTGCTGTGATCTAGCCTTAATACATATTGTGCTGTAGATAATGTGTGCTTATGCAAAACATTATTCCTAGAGGAATAACTGTGGCTGTATCAGTGGTTACAAGTCCAATTATTTTATTGAGATTGCCTAGCAAATACCCACTTCGTGGGTAGTTATTTGACTTGATTAATTTAGACTGTGTGATTTTGAAACAAATGCTTATTAAAAGCAAGCCGACCACAACTTTGTTCAGCAGTTATAGTTCATGGATAGCAGTCTTCTGCCAATAGTCTGGGAGAGTGAAAACTTTGACACGAGCTGAAGTAGTTAATTCTGTGAACTTCGGCTTGGAGATGGGAGAGGCAAAACCCATTGTAATTGTATTCCAAAATAGATGAGGACTATTATTTTGGGTTCAGCAACCCTACATTAAGTAAAGAACCAAAATAAAGATCTCAAAGCTATTCCTGCAGCTTTATAAGAAAATGTTTACATATAAATAAAAAAAGGTACTTTTGATGATCATTATACCTGTATGGTAAGAGCTAAAGTAAGATTACTATACTTCAAAGTGTGAGAATTCATCATTGCATTAGGGAGAGGTATTAATTAAAATACCTTTTCAGTCTAAAAATCAGCACTGTGTGAATAGAACTGAGTGGAGCAGGTGCTGTGGGACTCTTGGAGGGAAGTTAAGGGCAGCCACTTCTGCCAGAGTGCTGTGGGGGAAGTGGTGTGATGCAAGCGGTGCAGTGTGGTTTGAGCTGGCCTGGTGCATCATCAGGTGTGTGTTCTGCCGAGGTGACGCTCATTAATGTGGGCTAAGCACCGTGCTCAGCTCTCTCTGCTCTCCGTGTTCCTACTCACCTTGGCGTTGCTGCAAAAATCGTGCTACAAAGCTTGATGTTACTCAAGCTGCTTCTTTGTATTTAAATTATCCGTGTTCTTTATTCTTAGTCTCACTGTATAAGTAAGGGATTTTGAGAACTGTTAATCAAAAAACTCTGGCTGTTATTATTTGAGACATGCCATGGTGAAAATACAAAGTGCCATCTTGGAAAATGCAGAGTCTGGATATTGCATGGCAAACGGAGCAAGATTCAATGAGAGTGCTGTTACCTGGGATATGGTGGGATACTTGAGAAAACAATAACTGGGTTACTGTGAGGTAGTCAGAAAGCATAAATTGCTTATTTGTATATTTTGGTTTTGCCAGCTTTTTTAATTAAAGTTTTGATGATAGTGTAATCTTGGGAACTAGCACAGTTTGTTTATTCTGTATTTTTGAAAACCGGGTTGTTTGAATTGATTGGGTTTAATTCCTTATGTTTCATGGAGATTATTTACATTCTGGGCTGGGGTGTTTTGAACACAGGGATCATCACTCAGCAAGGCATCTTTCTAAATTCAGATTGAATCTTAAATGCACCCATTAATAGTGATTTGGTTCAAGTTTCCTGAAACGTTAATTTATAAAGGCAGTGCTAAAGCTGTCACTAAGGAATGTAAAACTAAATTCTTATTTAATT
Organism: Cnemophilus loriae; assembly: GCA_013397755.1. Taxonomy (NCBI): domain Eukaryota; kingdom Metazoa; phylum Chordata; class Aves; order Passeriformes; family Corvidae; genus Cnemophilus; species Cnemophilus loriae. The sequence continues at coordinate 77,668 of VZTF01007882.1, read as the reverse complement.
TCAGGGGAAAATTTGCAGTGGTGAAGAAGTGTATCCAGAAAGACACTGAAAGAGAGTTTGCAGCAAAATTCATGAGAAAAAGAAGAAAGGGCCAAGACTGTCGGATGGAAATAATCCACGAAATTGCAGTCCTTGAGCTGGCACAATGCAACCTTTGGGTGATTAACTTGCATGAAGTTTATGAAACTGCGACAGAGATGATTTTAGTCCTGGAATAGTAAGTATTAGTAATGATTCCTGAATAACTTTCTGCAGTATTTTCTTAAAACTAATAATATAAAAATACTGTGTATCAATGTGAATAAAGTAAAAGTTTTTATTGGTTGCCTGTTACCCTTGCTTATCATCAAGAAGACTTGCTGAGAAAATGACGATTGAAAGAAGTTATGTGCAGTCTCCTAACTACTTCAGATTATTACAAATTTCTCTAATTATGTAGTATCTTTCAAAGCTGAACTATAATTTATGTAGTTAAAGCCTCTTTAATGAAATATGAACTGTACACTCCCTACTTGTAAAAGAGGAAGAGAAAAGAAGCAATGAGTATCTGTTCAAAAACTGAAGTTTGTTTCATTGAAGGTGGCAAAGATGAGATGAAATCTGCTGTGGTTTTTTTTACCAGTTATAAAGAAGGTATTGAAAGCAACATCACTGCTAAAAAGAAACTATCAAAAGCCCCTACAACAGAAAGCTTGCTAAAACAGTATCTTTTGAGGGAAAGAAAGGAGGAGGATTGAGACCTAGAATAGTTTCTTTCAAAGGACACTTGACTGTACATTTGTCTGTGTGGTTCTCTCCACTTGAGTTTGTCCAGATGGGTATTCCTGCAGCTGTTGTGACTATTCGTCTCATATGCCATTGGCTTTAGATACTAAGGCATCTAGCTGGCTTCCAAGATGCAGCCAAGTGCTTGTTGCTACTGAACTCTAAATACTTGTTAAGCTCTATGGATTTTAAATAATTAGGAGAGGAACAGTGCGGCTCAATAGTTCAGAAGTGACTTGTCTGCTAAGATAAATTTGCTTTGTGCAGCTCTTCTCTTAGTTGATAGCGAAAAGAAATGGTGAGAAATCTTGTGTCCCAATCACGTCTTGTTTAGAAGTCAAAAGAAACTGTATCTTTAAAGTTCAGTGAAATGGAATGAGACCATGTCTCCTAAGGCAAAATTCCTTCTAGAATACATTTTTTAAACTTCATTGTGCCCTTAATGAAATCATGACATGTGAAATATTCAAGTATCTTTTATAATACATAGGTGTGACAGAGCTTCTGGGGTTTTAACTGCTGTTACTGGAGATTCATAAATACCTGCTTTAAACACTAGCAGAAATTTAAACTCAAATACTGTTTCATTTTCTAGATCCCATAGGATTTAATATGAGCAGTGGCATCTAAATGAGCAATGAGTTTTGTGATAATTTCAATGCAAAATTCCTAGTTTTCTTTTAGAACTCAATTTTCTTACAGTTGCAAAACTCTTTTAATCTGAAGAATTAACTAGGTTGTTCAGTAATTAGCAAAATTATTGGCTTTATATGCATCAAACAGTCATACCTTGTTTCAGATAAATAGCTGTGTGCTGGAGTTGTAAATTACAAAAACAGTCTTTCCCTGACTTCAGCAAGTATGTCTGGATGCTTCTTTAAAGTCATCGTGTTCCAGAGACATGTTGCAACAAAACAGGTATGAATGTTAGTGAATTTCTGACATTCTGTATGCAGAGGATTAAAGAACATACCTAGACTGCAAGCTTCTCTAGGGCATTTCAGTTTCTGTTAAGCTTGATGGTCTTTGTGGCAGATCTTTATCTCCTGAAGAAGTAAAACAAATACTTAATCTTGATCACTAACTTCATCTGCTAAGGTTTTAAAGTTTCTTGTCTTGAAAGATGTAGAATCTGTCCTAAGGGCTGAGGGTTTTGCCTCCAGGAAATGTTTTGCCTTCAGGAAGAGAAATATTAATGTTACATGGAGGGTTGTCTTTCAAGCACTATCAGTTTTTGACAGAAAACAAACTTAAAATTGGCCAGTTTAATATTAAAGTGTTGAGCAGTGGGAAGCAAGGAGGCATTACAGTGTTGGCTTCAGCTGTAGCATAGCAAATCGGGGCTGTCTGCATCCACTCTCACACCAGTCTCTGACTTTGGTTTGTTGTCATAAGACCTCAATCAGAGTATTTAAGTCAGAGTTGAAGGGGTACGTAAGTCTGAAGAGGTAACAGATAAAGCCTGGAATTAATCTGTGGGTCAGTTATGTTTCTGTATTTCACTGAAAATTGAATGAATGAAAAGAACCTGGAATTTTGCTGAAAAAGGTAGAGATACAGTCTGGGAAACTTGACACATCAGATATAAAAAGAAAAAAGCAAATTTGGTAACTTTTGGGCTCTATTCCTTTATGCAACCTACCTGTCATCTTCCAATTTATTTTGAAAGAAAGAGCAGTAGAGCATCTGATGTTTAAGAACTGGTGGGTTTTTTTAAGTGTTCATCACCATGTTTTTACACATCTATGGAAGGGATAGATGATATTAGTGGATCACATGTATAGAAACCTGTAAGTGCAACTTAAAAAATCTTTGTCATTAATATTATGTTATGAAGAGCCTCTGAACTGAGCCAGGGCCTTGTGTAAATACACTAGACTTTTGTTATGCTTGCTTTAAAAAAAGGAAGAAGTTGTCTTTATCATCTTGAAGACACAGTTAGTATTTATTTGATATGCTGGATGAAGTGTTTTTTCACCTGTAGTTATTTTGACCTGGATCATGTGATGGACTTATACGTCCATTAATAGACTTAGATAGTCTTGGACATGATTTATTGTCCTACTTACTGGAGGTGTGACTGATCTGCTGGCAGGAAGTGATTCATTTGGCATGGGATCAAGACAGAACTTGAAGCAAACCCACTGTAATCACAAATAACTGTGCTGCTTGAATGTTTGCATCTTGTCTATTAGGTTAGCAAGTGGAGTTAGCCATCTCAAATCAAGACTGGAGGTCTTAAAAAAGTTTCAGGGGAAAACTTCTCAAATGGTCTTGGTTACCTTTGTGTTTCGTTCAGTTCTTGGGCTGCCTGATTGGGAAGGTGAAGGCAAAAAAAATAAAAGCATTTGTCTGAGAACTGCGAACTTTTAAGACCAGTATATACAACTTTATATATTTGGACACTTCTCTTCCCATGTCCTCTCATCAGATATGGATTTACAGTTTTCTCAGGCTTTGGGGACATTGGTATGTTACATTGCCTTACACTGGAAAAAATGGCAGTGAGTGCACTTCCTATCCAATGGTATGCCTAGCCAAGGAAAGAGGTATGGCTGTCAGCAGCAGTGAGCAGGAACCTTTGCTGGTAGTGTTACAACCACTGTGGTGTGAACTGCTTGTACTGTAAGCTCCATGTACAGAAAGTAGATGACTTCCCATTATCTTTCAAAGATAACCCTTTCAAGAAAGACTTTTGACATAGTTGAAGATTCAGGAAGTAAATTTTTGTCCATTGCAGACTGTATATAACTCAGCATTGAAATCAAGTGTATTTTAGGAATTGGTCTACATATCTGTACTGTGGTGATTTGTACTTCTGGGTCCTTCAGAACACTAACTTTTAATGTCTGATCCATTAAAGCTGGGGGAATGGTTAATTTCTTCAGGTGCCCTGAAACAGATTTGTTCAACCTTTTTTCTAATGATAAGTTAAATGGCTGTGTTATTGTCTTGTAAGTGCACTTGAAAGAAGTTTGATGCTGAATTTAGTACAGTTCATTGTTGAGATATATTTCAAGGAACCTAAGTAGTCTCCATTTAATCTAAAGTCAACATAATTGTAACAAAGATTAGTTCTCTAGACTTCCAAATGACTTTTAGCTCATTTATGCTGCTAAGTAGTAATAAAGTGTTAGCATGCTTTTCACTGATGAAGAGCAGTTGGATTTCACTTGAAACTAGAGAAATTAATAGCACAACAGTACTTTCATAAATAAATTAAAATAACTAAAGAATTATGGTTGCCATAGCTTTCAAGTTTGGAGAGACTTCTTTTGTCTCACTTTTTTTTCATACACTTAGCTAAGGGAGGGTGTACTAGAGAAATAATGCATTCTAAGTAACACTGGATTTCAAAATGTTTTGCTATTAAATATGTCCTCATCAATTTTTTCCAGATTAAGATGGCTTGTTTTCCGAAAAACTTACAACATTTTCAGACTGGGTGGATGGTGGTGCCCAGTCATTGGCTAAGTTATTTTGTAATGACAATTAGAAAAACTACAGTTTAATGAAAAATGGGTAAATATTATTAACATCAGAGAACTCCTGGTCTGCATATATATAGAAATCATAACAGTGACACACCTATGATACTTTCCTAGCAGGTATTTTGAGCCCTTCTATGGTTAGATTTTTTTTCCCCCTGAAATCTAGCTGGGGAGTACAAAACAGCAGAGTTGAAAGTATTGTTAAGGAGCTTGGCAAAACTTGGCATAGGCGTGCAGGAGAATCTTTTTGGAGTTCAGTTTGACATTGTGCTTCCAACCACTTGTGACTGGCTTGGCTCACAGCTCCCTGACTGTTTTGCTTAAGGGAATCAATTAAGCTCACTCCACGGCAACAATACACAAAATGGTCTCGCAGTATCAAATTTCCATGTGTTCTTGTAAAGGGCTGCTGGTTACTTGTTTGAATGTGGTATTTTTTGGACAGAATGAATTGTCCAGAAGGTGTTGTTCCATCAGCATCCTAAACAGCAAAGTTAAGATCAAAAAACAAAGCATTGCATGTGAAGTCACCTTCCCATGTGAAACTATTTTGTAAAGCCAAGTGTCTATGGTAGCTGGGAATGGCAGTGTCTCATAAGTCATGAAGTGAGTGTGCATGTGTGAGGGCTGTATTTGCATGTCTCACTCTTGAAAATGCAGATGAACCCAGGCATCTTCAGAAGTATAGGGAGGGACTTAAATACTTTTTTTTTTTAAATAAAATTTCTGGATCAAGGGTGTTCTACTCTCACATTGGTAGCACTGCCTCTTGATTTCACTGATGGGACATTGCTTCAATTTTTATTGCCTGGACTTTTAGCACCTATAATTCAGAGTTCTTTAAATGTAGTATTAAAATTCTAGGTAGCCTACATTTTAGCATTGGTGCCTACCTCAGTTATAATTAAGTTACACTAATAAACAAATTGTAACAGATGCCTACCAAGTAGACACATAGCAAACAGGGCTTTATAAGGACCCCCCACCTGCAACTTCCCCTGCTTTTTCAGCTGGGTCTATTAAACATAAAGTGTGATCCCACATTTTGGGTATAAATCAGATTTCACAGAATTAAATAGCAGAAGTATTTTTTCCTTATTTGAAGTGGCAGAGCTGTACCAGCAAAATCCCAGGGTTATTGCTATAAAACATATCGTGTTAGTAATTTTGGTAGTAGATCTTATCACTGTATGTGCATTATAATTCACTGCTACAGAGAATTAAATCACTCTTCAAGTAGCATATTATGGCATTCTTAAGGCAGAAAGTTTAATTTATGGGTTGCAGTAGATCTTTTTCTATTCCTATCTGGAAGATCCAATTGATGTTGCTTTTTCAAGGAATTTGGTTTAGGATATTAGAATACACTAGCTGATGTTAATTTTTAAAATGTCATTAATATCTGAATCCTGTTCAAAGCTGAAATATTACTATTTCCATGAATTAAATAAAAAGAGACTGAAGAAAGATGTGATAGTGTCAGGCGCATGAAATTTTTCAAAAGGAATTATAGTATTAATATTCCTTTGAAAAAACTCATTTTATTCTTGAGCTCTATCAGCTTTGATACAGAATGAAGAAAAATAATTATTTAATAGAGGGTCTTTTTGAAAGAAAGTCTTAATTTAATAGATCAAATTGTACTGCTGTACCAGTTAGCCAACATATAGAACAGAAGTGTGAAACTCTTTAGAAAAGACCTGCTTTTTAAATTCTTTTTTTATTTTTTTTGGTAAGACAATCTGCGGGGAAAATTTTAAATAACAGCTGTGAGAATACCTTGGAGGGCAAAAGACTTTTTTAATCCATGAGGCTTTTGGAAGTACTAGGACTGTAGCAGCAAGGTTAGTATAGGCAAAATGAAAATCTGAGTATATTTAAGTGTTCTTTTTCTTGGGGTACACAGCTGAAATGCGCCATTTTTGTAGAACTCTAATTTGCTGTTATATTCATGTTGGGTGTGCCTGGCTGCCTTCGGGATAGCCAAGGCAATACAGTTCATTGAAAAAAAGCAAGCAAAGGCTGAGTAGAGGGGTATGCATCAATAAAGATTAATGCTTGTGCAAAGCCATTTTTGCGTGTCACAGTTTGGTGTAACTGGGGAGGATTCTGTCCTTGAGGGTTTCACCACCTTTCCCTAAGGAATGATTATAGCATTTCATGCAGAACAAAGGGTGTATGTGCTGATTTCATAGTAGTAGTTCAATAATCATATGCAAAGTGTCCCCATTCTAACATTCTTATGTGCATTCTTGTTTTAAGACGGAGCGTCTGTTCAGTTTATTTTACTTTTGATGCTACAGGGTTACATTGTAGAACAATTTTAGTTCTCTAGAGCCACTGCTATACAGAGCTGGTACTGCATGTGGCTTCAGAGTACTTTAAAAACATTCATTCATATCTAGTTATTTTTATATTTTTTGTTATTCTGTTATTTGCTTAAACATATATAAACAAAAGAGGAAGCAATCTGGGAGCTAAAATTTTCAGAGCTATTTTTAGATAAAAGAAATTTAGAAACTTAATTCATCCTTGTATACCAGAGACTTCATAAACAATTCAATTGCAGACTTTACATTTATTCTTTTGAGTATGTGCAAAGTGTTTTGAGGAGGATGGGAAGTGGGGCTGCTTTGCTCTATGTTTTTGCTCTTTGCTCAAAGATTTGCCTTGGCCAAATTTCCACGTAATTTCATAGGAATGGCAAAAGTCACATCTTTTATGAAAACACTGTCCTCAAACTGATGTGGCATTCATCTGAAAGCAAAGTCAGTAGTGTTTCAAAAGTAGTCCCTAAAATTTCTGTACTACTCATATTCTCTAAACTAAATGACTAAAATCTTTGCTTCTCTCCAAAGCTGCCACACTGCAGCAAACACCTCCAGGGCTGTAAAAGCTTGCCAAATGTCTTAATAACTGAAAATATCACGACTGGATTATACCTCCTGCTGATCTTGCAGATTAAAAAAGAAGTGTGAGTAGGGCCAAATGGGTGCTATAATTTAGTCTTTGAATTAACAATATTCCTACCATTCCACAGTGCTGCTGGAGGTGAAATCTTTGACCAGTGTGTGGCTGAAAGAGAGGAGGCCTTCAAAGAAAAAGATGTTAAACGACTTATGAAGCAGATATTAGAAGGAGTTTCATTCTTGCACAGAAACAATGTTGTTCATCTTGACTTAAAGGTAAGATTGGTGCTGTATTTTTCTTACTGATTTTCTGATCTGTTGACTTTCTTGCTGGTAATATGTCACAATAATGCCAGTTTGTACTTAACACAACTTTACCTAATTATAGCTTGAATAATAAAATTAAACTTCTGGGATAGAGTAGCCACCAGGTCCGCAAGCCTTTTGGGGGATTTCTATGATTATGTTAAATATAAACTTCATTTTTTTAAGTGAAATGTAATGAATTCAAAAGTCAATTTGCCTTGCACCTTCAATTACAAATGAGTGCTTTGGGTAAGACCTGACTCATTTCTACATTGCAGTAAAAACATCTGGGTATTATATGGCCATTGAAAACCAGGTTTGTTTTTTGTATTGACTTGAGTTTTAATGAAAAAGAAGGGTGGTAGGGACACTGGTGGGATAAAGTCTAATGTTTCAGAATGAAATGTTCAAACAGGACTGGTAAATTAATGTATTAAGTACATTTACAGCATTTTCTTCCTTTTTTTCCCCAGTCACTGTAAAACCTAATTTAAATGTCTATCGTTTGCTGCCAAACAGTTGGGTGACACCCTATTGGGATATAAATTATGATGATTTACTGAAACAAGTATTTTTTCTTATTGAAAAATAATTTTGACCCAAATCAAGTGAAAAGTACAGTTGCCATCATATGAAATCTTGTGGTCAAGAAGAGAGTTGTAACAGGGATCCAGAAAACCATCCTCTCCTATGGGCAGCAAGCTCCAGTTAATTTTCTTTAGCTTCTATCCATGCACTCATATGGAAGATGCAGCTGTATCTCATTATGAGGTTGAACTAGTTTATTACTAAGCAAGGCAGTATAAAAAGTAACTTGCAGTACATTTTTTAAAGGTCTTTTTACATGTCCTATTCTTATACTTACTTAGTATATTGTAAGCTGCTGCATGTTTGTTCTGTGGCTGAGATGCTTACTTGTGCTTAGTTGTATTTTGGCACTATTACAAACCTCCCAGTAGGTTCCAGCATCAAGCTGTATGTACTTAATATATAACTTAGCATATCATGAACCTTTCATCAGCTAAAGCAGGTGAATCATATTTGAACACAAATATGTCACCTGCCAGATTTTCCAAATATTTATTCAAATTATATGTGGAATTCTTTAAAATTTTGATTGTCATACACACAGAATATTAATAATAGTACTAAAATAATTAATGAAATATTTTTAGCAAGTGATGTGAGAATAAATGTTCAGCAAGACTAAAAATGAGCAGTTAGAATTCCTCAAAGTTCCAAAATGCCTAAACAAGATACTCAAGTGTCTCAGTGGTTGGCCATTGAATTTCCTTGAAGCAAAGTGTGTAAAATTTAAACATCTTTTGTGGACAGTATATATTTGTACATGTTTGTAGTTAAAGTTGTGGTGTTCCTCAGCACCATCAGTTGGATGTCTGGAACTGGAAATGTGATGTGTTTTATATGACTACAGTATTTGCAAAAGTAGACTTCGGATGTTGATTACAGCTATTGTCCAGAAAAGAAATTCATAAAAAGATTACTTGAAAACTTTCCAGCTGGTCAGAAAACTTATGCTATAACATGGAGCATATGCGGTTCTCACTGAAAAATCCAGCATTGTTTTGCTGCCTTATGGAATTTCATTAGCAGAGCAAATTGTCTAGTGACTGAGGTTAATTAACATGTTTATACATTACTGCAGCGTGCAATGTGTGTTGAAAAGTGGATCTTAATCAGAGTCATACTTGCAGTGTGATGATTTTCATGATATAAAAAACTATCAGTCTTTTGCAAAATAAGGTTTATGGAAGTCTTCAGAGAACCGGCAAATAAAAATGATGGAAACAGTAGAATTAAAAACCATGACTTGCAAAGATTAATCGATCCACATGCCTTGCAAGACTTTAAAAAAAGGCCCGTTTTTGACAGAACTCAGAAAGCTGGGTGCTTGCTTCGGCCCCATATTTATTAACCCACAGTCCTCATCTTCTTTTCTATCATGTATCTCATGCTGCTTTACCTTGTGGCTTAAAGCACTGGGGAATTTACCAAGTACTTTGTTTGTGATGACATTTGGAAGACTTCTGTATATTTACTGCTGCTAAGCAAGGTGTTTGCCAATAGCAAAGTTTACAAATTCTTGCTAAAACGGTTTTTTTGTGCTATTAGTTTCACCTTTGTGTCTCTAAAGATTTCCGTTTCATTTGTCTGTTACAAATTCCTTTGGAAAGGTCCATCCAATTTTCCATATGTTGCACCTTCAATGAAGTTAAATTCTACACCCAGAAGAATTTAAAACCAAGTGGTTGTCTGTATGTAATTGTCAGCTTAATATTTCTATTATAAATCTAATTAACCACATCTATGACACTGACAGCTACCTTGCTTTAGCATCTCTTTGCCCTCTTAATAGACACAAGATTTTTCCTGAGACTAAACACTGCAGAAAGAAATGGAGTATTTTGATGTCGCTTAACAAGGTTGTCACCTGATCATTTCTTTCCAAAAGCGTGGTTCTACTGAAATATGGTTGAAATATGTTATTTTTAATAGCAAAATACAATTGCGTAGTCCAGTTTTGACTTGGATGAAGAGCAAATATAATGCTACCAAGTGCAAATTAATTATCACTTGACAGTATTGTGTTGATGCTATTTAATTTGCAGGGTGTGCACAGATTGTAGTCAGGAGTCTTTCATCTCCTCTTAATGGTGCTTAAAAGCTGCAGAGTAAGGGAAGTCTCCATTCTCTGTGTTCTCATTTGCTGTTTGACTTAATCTTGAATTGGTGTTTGGTAAAAGCTTAAGGTAGTTGGGAATGGAAGAGAATTTAAGAAGGTGTGGGGGCTGAGGAAGAAGGTATGGGGGTCCTCTACATTTTTTAGAATCAGCCTAGTTTAGTATCTTTAGACATAATGCAGCTGGAGTATCTCAGCTAGTCTGTTTTTCCTGCTTCTGACCATTATTTCTTGGATAACTCCTGTCTTTTCTTCTGGAGATCTGAGTTTTTTTGAGTATTATATAATTAGATAACCTGCAACATTAATGAAGTTAGGTAAGGTGAGGCATTGATTAGTTTAAAAACCTGACCTTTATTATGTGTCCTTCGTCCTTATGTATCTTCTTGTAACCAACTAAAGATACAAGCAATAAGAGGGTCTAACTGGAACTTTTAAGCCTTGCTGCAGTAGAGGGAGAGGTCTTCAAACATTGCCATTTGATGGTTTTCATCAACAATTTCGATAGTGCTTGAGGGTAAAAGTGAAAGGCCTTTTTTAGAATGGCCACCAGGAGAGCCTCCAGCCGGCATCTCTCCTGCCTTTGTGGGCTGACTGGCATTAGGCAAACCTGGATGTATTCTAGCAGAGTAAAACCAAAAGAGAAACAGTATTACAGATGTGAGGAAATGATCTTCCTTTTCTGAAAGTCTGACAGTAATGGTGTCAAGCTGAAAACTATGTTCAGTTCAAAGCTATGGCTTCTTTAAGGTTTCATGCTGGTGTTTAGGCTGGCACTTCACATGAATCCCATAATGATTCCTTAAAATAAGAAAATTACTGGTATTTTATTAAGAATTGATTTAGAGTTATGACTCAATTCATACTGTAGACAGGGATTTTTTCTGCAAAGGTGTGTTTTGCATAATAAGATTTTTTTTAAAAAAAGACAATAAAAACTACTTCTGGCAACTGCTTTATCTACTAAAATATTAAAATACAGGGTTGAAAGGTTTTTTCCATTAAAAACTTTTAAAAAGTTTCCATTCCACAAAACTTTTCCATTAAAAACTTTTCCTCATTTAAATATAGAGAGCAAATAGTTTTCTCATGCTTTTAACTTGACTCTTCACAACATAACTAAATTTCTCACTGGGAATAACATCTGAGAGGCTAATGAGGGAGGCATGGTCAGCTTTTTTAGATGTTTGCTTTTCTAATACAAATAGAGAATAACAAATCTGAACTATAAAGAGTGTGGCAATGTGCAGCTCCAAAAGCCTTTGTACAGCCAACAGATCCCAGTTTGTAAATAAAATTTAAAAGGAGCTATTCTTACTATGTAGGTTTACAAACAGAAAATAGATTGACAGCATCATGGAGTTAGTTTCAAATAACACAGTTTAACTCTGCAGGAATCAAAAAACTTGACTATATTCAGGTCTTGCAGTGAGGAGAACTGGCCCAATTTTTTTAAAATGTGCTTGCCCAGGTTTGCAAGGCTGTTCATGTGAGAGCATGTCTTCATGAGTGACTCTGGGGATGGAAGACAGAGCAGCTCTGTGATTAGGGAAGAAGTATAAATGTTGGTGTTACTCCAGCTGGATTATCAGTCAGTGGTTGCTTTGCTATTGTTACTCTTTTGTCCTCCTCCCTTTTCAACCACTCTGATGCAAGATGATCCAGGTTCCCAATAAAGACTTTCATGGAACTTGTGCTCACTAGAAGCATGAATGCAGTGTCAATTGTCAGCGCTACCATTTGGAGAAGTTAATGATAAAACCCAGTGTGATCACTGGTCTGGGGTAGGGAAAGTCAAACCTTCTGGTTTTTTGGCAACTATATGATTCAGTTGCAAAAACTCTATGACTTGTTGTCTAAAGTTAGCTTTTAGAGATTTTTTATTTTAATCGAGCTGGCATTTAAAATAGTAAGGAACTTCTTAGTGACCACAAAGGTGCTTTGAAGGAAGACAGCCAAGATCTAGTGACGTCAGTGCAAACAAGTTTATCCAAAGGTGATGCTCTTAAAAACCTGTTTTTCAGGCTGCTATATTTTTTTAAACTGTTCTTCAGTAAGTATTCTGTAATACAGTTGTTTGTACTTTGAACGGGATTCAGGTTGGTTGCAACAGACCTTTAAACAGGTGCAGTCAAAATAGTTTTGTGTGTTCAGGGTTTTTAAAATGATTGGGTGTTTTTAGACACCCTTCAAAGGGAGGTATTTTACACCATCTATTGGAAGAATCAAGGAGCAAAGAGGAGTTAAAAAGATGATACAAAGGACTAGAGGTACAAGTGTGGAGGTACTTACATGCTATTGTTAAATGACAGCTGTTGGCATGTATTTCCAATGTGTTCTAATCTAACAAAGGTTTGATTCTCAGTTCTAAATTGAAAATTCTGCCACTCCTTTTAGCCTACGTGTCTCTTCAAAATCACCTCGGGGGAAATACATAAATCATCCAGAGTATTGTACTTGTTACAGGAGGCACTGTTGTTGCTCATGGTCTAAAATAATTACGCAATATGATGTCATAGACATTAGTTTTGGGTGATCCCAAAACTCTCCTTCTCTTGTTTTTCAGCCCCAAAATATTCTGCTAACCAGTAAGTCTCCTCTGGGAGACATTAAGATAGTAGATTTTGGCCTTTCCAGAATAATGAAGAGCAGCGAGGAACTAAGAGAAATCATGGGAACTCCAGAATATGTAGGTAAGTTGTTACTATAAGAGTGATGAATAGTCTGGGCTTCTGGGGAGTGAAAAGAGAATTTGGAGCGTGCCAGCCTGGCTGTGTAGTTACTGTGTCGCGAGATCAAGTTATTACTTGGACGTGGTACTGCTGTCAAAGGTAGAACTGGCAAGTCTCGCCAGTCTAATGAACTATGATTGTGTGCTTATGTTGAAGATAAAGACACACTTTAGATGATTCTTACCAGCAGTGATAATAAGTATTACTTGGATTAAAAGTTTAAATTCACATATTCAGTCTGTGAATACAATATTTTAGCCAGTGTAGGTTTTCTATTATTTTTTTTAAAAGCCCAAACCACTCCAGGCCTTGAAAATATCTTTTAAGTTGTATGGTATATCTTCATAGTTATGGGTTACAGTGCTGGAATATGCAATGTTGGATATTTCTGTTTTGCCTGCAAGAAACTTGTATATAGATTCCTTAATTGGGAAGGAGACTGGCCTGACTTCTGAAGATGATAATAAAACGAAAACATTTTTTTTTTTACACTTAAAAACAATGAATGATAGACACCACTTAAATAACCTGAAGAGAAATATCTTGATTTCAAAAGACTGTCATGCTTCAAATGGCTTATCTTAAATTTTACCACGTGACCATTATTGCATTTTTAACCACAATGTAATGTCTGCATGTGACAAAACCCACTTTTTTTTCCCCCCTGAATAGCTCCTGAAATTCTGAGTTATGACCCAATCAGTACTGCAACTGATATGTGGTAAGTTGAACAAATTAATGGTCATCATAACTTTACTGAAAAGCATTGTTCTTTGGGGGTTTTTCCTCTTTGTTTGCTTTTACGAAAAAAAGGCAAACTAAAAAAATGTTTTTCTTTTTTTACTTTTAATTAGGAGCATTGGAGTACTGGCATATGTTATGCTAACAGGGATATCGCCTTTCTTGGGGGATGATAAACAAGAAACATTCTTAAATATATCTCAAATGAACGTAAGTTACTCTGGAGAGGACTTTGACCTTGTATCAGAGTCTGCTGTGGATTTCATCAAAACTCTGCTGGTTAAGAAACCCGAGTAAGTAAAATACACAATCATATATGCTAATATGTCAGACTGACTTAATTTTAAATGTAGCAAGTGCTAGTGTTTTCATTTTTAAAGTATAAGGGGACTTTGACTTCATTGTACTATTAATTTTTATGTATATGAGAAGATAATTCCTCCATTTCCATCCAAGTTTGTATATTCCAAATGATGTCCAAGTGTTAGTAATTAAAACTCTAATTACTTTCAGAAAACTGTGTATGAACTGTAGCTTGTAACAGTGAACAGTACACTCATTCTTCTTGCAGGTACTTTGCTGAAGTCTATTAAATGAACTGAGCTTTGAGTCCTTAATTTTGGATGGGTTGGTAGAGAACCTTGCCTTTTCTGGTTCATTTGTACACTTTTCTTAGTGGGCAGCGAACTGGAAATTCCAGGTTCCCAAATAGAACAGGTGTTTTCTGTGGAACTTCGCCAGTTCTTCATGGGACATGTCAGCTATTGAAATTGCCTACTGCTTGTCTATGGGAATACTTGAAGAATGTAAAGGTTGGATAATTTTTCTATATATAAAAAGTATAAAATTCCAAAGTTGTGTGGTAACATGGAAGTGTAAACTCGTATTTAGGGATCTATGAATTCTTTTATTTTAAATGCTAGGAGTTCATCTACTTGAACTGCCATGGTCTTTTTTAGTAAAAGATAGCTGTCAGTGCTTTTTTTTTTTTTTTTTACTTCCAATTCTATCTGTCTTTAATACAGTCGTATCCTTGGAATAATTTGTGGGGATCTCTTCTGCAAGGTATTGGATTTTGTATTCATTTGGACATTTATTTTAATGCTTTCTTTCCTCTGCAGGGACCGGGCAACTGCTGAAGAATGTCTTCAACATCCGTGGTTAGAACAAAGTGATAATCCCACTTGTGGGGCCTGGAATAAGAGTTCAGAAGGGGAGACCAGTGATGCCATCCAGAAAGATGCAGATTCTGCCTCTGAAAAATCAGTAGATGCTGAGAAGACTGGAGAGGAAGAATCAATAGTGACAGAAGAACTAATTGTAGTGGCTTCATACACACTGGGACAATGTAGGCAGTCAGAAAAAGAAAAAGTAACTGAGCAGAAAGCCATTTCCAAACGATTTAAATTTGAGGAACCATTACTGCAGGAAATACCAGGAGAATTCATTTACTGAACTGTGTGGAGCTTCATAGCTATAACTGGAAGGCAGTTTTTTCTACTAAACAAAAGTATTCTAGCCAAGTGAATTTCTGATATGCAATAAATGTTCTAGATAAAAGAAAGTGTTTATAAATGGCTTACAACAAAAATGTGCCAAGTTCTTATTTTCATGGAACAGATAAGATTTCAAGTGGCTGACAGGAATTTAACAAGATGATAAGCTTATTTTTTTTTTAATTTTTATTTCTGTTTTTTGTTGTTATTGATTGGTAACAGAGTTTTTGTTAATTGTTCCGGTGTTCTTGAGAAGTCAACACTGGAAGTGTTTCGGTGACAGATGTCAATAGGAGAATTTTAGGATATGTTTTGGCATTTAATGCAAATATATAATGCTGAGTTTTCCTCAAATGCCTCCTGACTTCAGTGGAACTATCTGCTCATCTAAAACTTGTATGAGAGGAGAATTTGATCACCTAGTTTGACATACAGATTCGAAAATCATCCTGTGTGTATTTCTTTGTTTACACCAGGTCAAATACCCAGACTCCTCTGTCATGGAGCTAAACAGTGAGCTGAGCTTCTCTAGGCAGGGATGCACGTGCCCCACTGGTAAAGAAATCTGTATTGGAAATATGTCTGATTTGGGAGCACAGTAAAATCCTGCTCCTGAGGGTGATGTATTTGCTTATTTCAGTCACTTGTGAGCCCGCAGAGATTGTTCCCTTCCCCTCCTATGCTGGCTGAGATGTGCCAACAGAATCCAGCTCAGTGTCGCCGCACGATGCTGATGAGAGGAAAAAAGAACCACAGTCTGATGTAGCTCCTCTGAAGTTATTGCAGTGCTCTCCACTGACTTTACCATGTTAGGGTAGACAGTTTGTCCAGCTAATCAGCCCTTGATTCCACCTCCCCCAGAACCAGCTGGGATTTTACTGGGATCATGAGGGCATTTCTGCCTTCTTTCTGTTCCTCTAACTGCTGCTTTAAGGAAGAAAGGAGCATCCGTAGGCTTAATTGCATTACCTTGTTCAATATAGCTGTCAGATGATGAAGAAGATTCTGCTTCTTCTGAAACAATGAAGCACAGCTCATGCCTCCTGCTTCCTGATCACTCTTCCTTAGACACTTGGAAATACAGCATGTTATGTGGCCGGGCAGAGTGGGATTAGGGAGCAGTATGGATGGGTCATAGTTCTCAGTGGACGCAGTCCCTCAGAGGACAAAGCTGGCACCAACTGGGCATCAAAACTGAATGGTTTTTGCAATGTACAGATCTGAGGATCTTGGACTGAGTTGTAGTTTTCTAAGAAATCTTTCATATTGATGCTGTTCCAGAGTTTAATTTTTATGTAATTGAAGTTTAGTACTATTATATTGCATACTGTTAACTATTCAACTATTTATTTGGTTTCCTTATGCTGTTCCTTTATAATAAATTCTGACAAAAGTTTTCTTGCTATAAAACAGTGAATAGAAACTCCTGAGCTAGTTTCTCCCTTTTTTTCCATGTTGGTACACACTTTTCTAATTTCAAATGTAGCAGATGTTCTTACTCCATTTAGTGAGCAGGAGTTCAGGGCTCTATGCTAATGCTACTTTTCCTCCTTCACACAAAAGTTAAATGGCTTAATAAGACCAGCAGTAGTGGGGTGATCTGATCAGCATGGCTGGAAAGGTGGGGGAAAAGCACTAGTACAGAAGAAGGCTGAACCAAAAGCAGTGGGACAGTGTTTTTCTATTAGGCTTCATTGCCAGAGGTTGGGTTGCCTTTACTTCAAGCCACATCAGGGAAATTGCACCTAAATTAAACTGTTCTATCAAGCTTCTTCCCCTTTGGAATTACATATTGACAGGAGCTGACCCTACCTACAATGCTGACCTGTTTCAGCCTCGTTAGGCAGGACAGTACCTTCATGACCATCTTTCTTTTACTCTCCAGTTATTTGCCCAAGACAATTTGCTTGGGTAAGGGGACATTGATTCATGAAATTCTTCTGTGCAAGATTGCAATTTCTCCCATCTTCCATCATTGCCATTTTGATTTTTTTTTCCCCTATGTCCATGCTTCCTTACCTTACTAAGTTGAGCAGAGCAGTGAGGTTGAAGCATGTTCACATCCCACCCTTACAAAACAGTGTTGCCAGTGTTGCATACATAAATATTGAACAACTCCTGGTTGCCCACAGCAAACTATTTGATGTATACCCATTTCACCTCCTCTTTGTAACCACAGATCATGTCTCAGATTGAGACTGGTACTAATGGAAAAGAGTAGGTGCTGAACAGTATACCTTTTGTCCTATATATACTGTTTTTAATGTATGACAGTGAAGCTTAACATGTGTACATGAAATACATACTTATTTCAAGGCCAGCTTTTCTTTAATTGGCTGCTTTGAGATTTCCAGTGGGCTGCATTTCTGTTTAACTCTTTGTGCCTTAAGGTGGTTTTATACAGTGTTTTTTAACGTCATTAAGAATTTGTATAAAGTTGTGAAAGTTTAATAGTATAAATTATAAACAAGGCATCTTAGATTTACCCTATAACAGGGAAAATTTTCCATAACGTTTAACTGCATAACTGTCAGCCAGACCCACACCCTTGAGGCTGTTTCTGTTCCACTGTGAGTGTGGCTAAAGCTGCAAAGGAGGTGTTCTTACCCTGAGCTGTGTGTAGGAAGGGGCTGTTGCAGTCAGTGTTCTTGAGGAGCTCAGTTACAAGGGAAGTGACACATCCGTAAGACTGGGAACAAACCACGAGCTGTGAGGAACACCTGGTTTTCTGCAGCTCCATGAATACCAGGGACTGTGTGTACCTACACAGGTCATCTGGGAAAAGCTGCTGTATTGGTGGGGAAGGGGCTGCTTGCAGAGAAATCATCGGCTCCTTGGACCTTGTGGGCAATGCTCTCCCAGTCCCCCCTCTCCAGACTGAGCACATGCTGGCTGCCGTTGTAGCATGGGGAGCATGGCTGCTGTTTACTCAGATGCAGGATGCTGAAGGAATGGAAGGGCAGGTGTTCCTAGGGAGTTGTTATCTGTGCTTCTGATGGAAGAGCCATGAACTGTAGCAATAGGAGGAGTAGGTCCAGGCCTAGGCCTCCTTTCAGTTGTTGGAATAAATAACAAAGTCCTAACGAAATGCACAGCCTTGTCTCCTCTTGTTGCTATTTTCACCTCTTTAAGGGAGAGGCTTATACATTTTATAGTTGCTAAATTAAATGTTCTACAAAATAATATTTTTTTTGTCCAAAGTGGAATTTGCATTGTGATTTGTCTCATTTGTCACATTTTCGTGTGCAGGTCCCTAAATACAAAAGGGTGAATTCCAGTTTGTGATCTACCCCATGAATCTTTAGAGCTGTTAGGTCACAAATGCAAATAAAAGTTCACTGCCCATTCTCCACTGGTGGTGCTCACAAGGGATGGGGAGGGAGGTGGGCCTAGCACCTTGTTACTCTATGGCTTAAGATCTCTCTTGAATATTTCAGGTGTTGTTCCTGGAAGACAGTTCAAAGTTTTAAAGAAATAGTGCCAGTCCATTGTACTTCTGATAAGGTGTTTGCTGTTTCAGGAACTTTACAATAAATGAAATGTTGTTTTCTCAACAGCTAATGAGTCATCTGTTCTTTGTGCTTTGGGAAACACCCATTAGCAGGATTACTGATATTTTAGTTTTCTGAATCACACATTTTTTCAATTTGTGCAGCAAATACATAATGCATCAATAGTCTTTTCCACACTACAGCTTCCACTGTAGAGTTCTTCACAGTACAGATGTTGAATTAAGCTGACATTTGGATTAATAAATACAGTCAGGAAAAAAAAATAAGTACAGATGGGTGTGATAAAAATCTCTCCTAATTAAGAAAAGGTTAGGATTCATCAGAGTGAAGCAGAGCATTAGGACCAGAGTTGTTACTGCAAAATTAGGAGAGGAAAGGGAACTACTTGAAGGGATTATCTTTTTTCCTGTTAACACAGAGAACTTAATTACACTGAGTCGTTGCTTGCTTGTACGAGTAGAATCACAGCTAAGTTGGTGATGCATTGAAATCAGTGTACCCCATCTCTTCAATTAATTTGTAATACCAGCATACAGAATGAATTACACAGGTGTTTTTAACTAATCCTCACAGGGAAATCTCCTGAGCTGCCAGGATATCACTTACCATCTGCCACTCTCCAGTAGCACCTTGTGAGATCCAGCTGGCCTGGCTGCTGGATGGAAGGTCTTGTGGGCCTTACCAAGCAAAGAGAGGCAAAGATTGTGTCTCAGAAGTTATTGAATAAAGGTCTTTGGCTCCTAAATCTTCTAGGAAAGCAAATGAATAGAAACTGCCTTAGATTGGTCGAGAAATTACATTATTCTATTATTTTCATACAATTAGCACTACTTAAAATGAACCAAAGGTGTTTGGCCAGGTGTGATATGTCTTCCAAAGTAACACCAAGAGCAGGCAGGTCTCCATTGTTCCTGGTGTTACAGGACTGCCTGGGCCCTGCTGCAGGAAACACTGTAGTAAATTTTGCAGAAAACATAGCAAAATTATATGTCTTTGACAAGCAGGAAGGATGCAGGCATATGGCAGGAAAGAACTGGATGTATCCTCATTTCTAAATGGGAGATGAATCCACAGAACTTGTGTTCCCTGTGCAATGCAAGACATCTGCCCAAAATAGGAAGTGAACTGAGTGGCCGATAACTTGGACAAAATTCTATCACTCCTTGGAGAAACATACTCAAAAGGGAACATGTCAGCCTACTTAGCCTTTCTGAAGGCAGTGATTTCAAAACATCTGGTTTTACACAGCCCCTGTGTGCTCATCAGCTCCAACTCAAATAGGTGCAAGTGTTGTAACAGTGCTGAGCAGTATCTGCTGTTCCTCAGTTGTAAATTTAGTCCTTGCCCTGAACAGTCTGCCACCTTGGTAGTTTCCTTGAGGGTGATGACTGCCTGGCAGAAACGATTAAAATCAAACTAGAGAATAAGAAACAAACATGCAATCCAGCAAAGGTCATGAAGATGACGTTTGTTTTAACCACACTAACAACTGGAAAAGGAACTGCACAAATTTTCAAGCCAATTAAAAAGAAATTATTTAACATACTGAACATGGTTAACATGGTTAAAGGATTGCAGCATGTCTTAATGAAGCTGAGAGACCTGGAATTGGAGAAGCCTGGGGGAGGGATCATTGTGGGGGCAGAGTAAAGAGAATGGAAACAGGCTCTTCTTGGCAATGTCTAGCATTAGGACAAGAGGCAGTGAGAACACCTTCAAACCCACAAAATTCTGTTTAAACATAAGGAAAAGCTTTTTTTACTGTGAGAATGGTTGAACACTGGTACAGCTTGTCCAGAAGTTGTGGAATCTCCATCCTTGGCGATCTTTAAAACCTGACTGGACATGCTTCCAGGCAATCTGTTCAAGCTGACTCTGGTGGGAGTGAAGCAGTTGGACTAGATGATCTCCCAAGGTTCCTCTCAACCTTAACTGTTTTGTGGGATCCAGTGTCTTTCATCAAAAGATGAATATTTTCTCAAAAAAAAAAAAAAAAAAAAAAAAGGGAAACAAGGGTTCTAGGGTTTCNAAAAAAAAAAAAAAAGGCAACTAGTGTTCCAGTGTTTCAGTGACTTGATGAAGTTAGAGAACCTAAACTTGCTCCAGTGTTCCTTAGAAGAAAAGACTGCAAGAGGGGTGCCCAGGTGCCCTTTTGAAGTTATTTGGGCTTTCAGCAGCTGCTGTTGGTTCTGAGACCTTTGCTCTCCCTGTTTTTCCTGGCATGTTCCAGCTCCCTTGGCTGCTCCTGCTGCACCTGTGTCCTCTGTGAAAGCAGCTGCCTTGGGCTGTGATGTATTTAACGGGAGCCACATGGCCAAAGCTGCTTGGCACTGAACACACCAGCCTGATGCTTTTCTCTCCTTTTGAATATGTGCATCCTAAAAGAGCTCAAAGACAGAGAGGAAGTGACTTCTGAGGTTCTTCAAGGTCATGAGGTAAGAAATTCTGTGTTTGCTGGCTATTGGGTAGTAAAACAGAGGCAGGGAATGAATTGTGATTTTACTCATGTCCTCCTCCATTGATTTGCTGGCTTCCAGCTCCACCCATTGCTTTCTCCCTTCTCTGGGTTTTAAGGTGTGATTAAGAGAACCATTGGTATGATATGATGATACTGCCCATTCTCACAGCTCTGGGGAGCCAATGGGTTAGTTGAGGTGACTGGGACCCCTCAAAATTAAAGGGGTGCTTGGGGGAGAAAATGAGAGATGGAGCCTCTTTGCAAGCTCTGCTTCCCCCAAACAAGGTAATAAAATCTTCAGTGTTGCTGGTGGGTTTGTGTGGGGACAGCTCCTCCGGGCCTGGAAAAGCCAGGGTTAGAGCCAGGCCAGGCAGTGGTGTTGGGGTGCAGCAGCTTGTGGAGCCAGCATGGGGACATCGTGTGTGCCAGCTGAAGGGACAGGGAGGCGGTGAGCAAGCGCTGTGCTGTAGGCTGGGGTGGCTGTGGCCAGGTTTCCTGGACACTTGAGCACCTTGCAGCCATTGCAGGTCCCAGGCTTACTGAGCACACAGAGGTGACAAAAGGCAGATGAACAGCAATGTGTGCCAGATGCCCCCAGTGCAGACTCAGGGAGGGGCTGAACAGGCTGGGGTTCCTCTCCACAGCCACAGTATATTTGCAGAGTAGCAACAAATCAAAGCTGCAGCCAGGGAAGTGGTAATTGATGGATGGGAAGTGGTTGATTTGGCTTTTTCTTGTCAGCGGTTTGATTTCCCACCACACTTCTTCAGTGACCAAAAGCTAGAGTCGATCAAGCTCTGAGGCACCAGGTGGCCAGCAGATCTCCATACCCCTCAGCTGTTGTTCTTGCTAGTGGTAGTGCAAGACTAATGTTTTCATATCACATGAAATTTGATTTGGTTTTTATTTTGTTTTGCGAAACCAGTAAACAGCAATTTCAGTCTTAAAGCTGGGCAATGCTGTCCTTTTTTGATTAATTCTAATCCTCTCCCTGGTGTGCTGGGCTTTCATGTGGGTTGGATCAGGTCTCACAAATGCTGTTCATCCTGACAGCTCCTTGTGAAGTTCAAACTAAAGCACACGTGTATTGTTTCATTCTAGAACTGTTTATCCAAGCTGCTTTTGCTGTGGCCCTTTAGCATCTCCTTTCTACTTAAGCATTTGCTTTTCAGGTTCATTCAAAAACCACCTTGCCCAGTTTTCTGGGTCATTGTTGAACAAGAAAATGTTCACTGTTCTCTAAAAATTCTTTGCTCTAGCTCTCCGTTCTCTACCTAATACTCGTGGCTCTTGAAAAGCTTTGCAGTGCCTGTGTCCTTGGTGGATTTCTTGGACTCAAATTTGGAAGAAGACATGGAGGGGTGAGGGACAGGGGAGTGGTATAAGCTCTCTGTTTCCCCTAGCTGCAGCCTGATTAAGCATCTTCAGTACGGTGAATTCAAGCCACTCTTTTGTCTGGATGTTCTTAAGGGCTCCCATGTTACTTCCTGGTACAGACAGGACAGTTACTTGTATTTTTTCAGTGCCTCAGACTGTGCCTTAGGCTTTGCAATTGTTCGCATGGGCAGTTTGGGGTGGGAGTGGAAATTGTGCGGGTTTGGGGAGTTTTTTTGTTAGTTTGGTGTGTTTTGCTTATTCCCCAACTTGTTTGGTGATGGTCAATTCTCTACCTGATGGCACAGTCAAAATCTCTTGTGGTAGTCAGAGCAAACCATGGCAGTGCTTCACCTGTTCTGCACCCTCCTGACCGCTTTTCTCCCTAAATGTCCTCTCCAGAACTCGTCAGCCAGTGATAGTGTGAAGCAGTGGCTTCTTCTGAGTAACCCTCAGTGTGAGCAGCAAGTCTCTTCCTGGAATTCCTAAGTTAAGCTGAGTGGCCTCAGCTATCTCATCAGCTTTGTAATGATAACTGTGAGGGTGCAAATCTACCTAAGTGGAGTCGAGAGTCCTGCTGCTGAGCTTCGCCTTTGCTGCTTCATCCTGCCTGATTTAGGCAAGACCTTGTTGAGAAATGGGGGGGAACTGAGGCAGCAAGGGAAGAGCTTTGAGAAGCTGGCTTGTCCTGACTTTGGTCTGCCACTGTAAAACAAAGCTCAGTTTCCTGGCAGTTTATTTATTTCAAATTCATAATACCAGCACACACAGGGCATAACACATGACTTCTCTGCAACAGCAACTCTTTTGTAAGATATGTATTTTAGGCTTCTGTTAAACACATGAATAAACCAGCAAAAGAAAGAAATTACAATTACAACAATGATGAGGTCAATCTTAGAGAGAAAATTGTCTTGAGAGCACCCGCTTAAGTGAAACTGTCACTTTTGACAACTGTATACATTCACAGACACAGCAGGATGCAATCGATTAATGGCTCCTTTGGCTCAATGGGAGGCGGAGATGCAGCTGTCTCTGATTTTTAGCCTTCTTGCACACCAGTGCTTTCCACTGGAGAGTGGTAAACGGGAATATTCTGACCATCCCGCAGTTTCAAGGTGACATCCTGAAGGCACCAGCTGACACAAACCAAAGGAGATTTTTAACTTGTAGCAATCACTTTTAACATGGTAAAGTCAGTGTAGAAACAGCTGGCACAGAGAAACAAATCGTTTTACACATTCATTGCTTTTAAAAAATTCTTTCAAGTGTTTTAAAACTTGGTTTGGGAGCACCAGCTTCTGAAAGCTGTTCTCCCTAACAGCGTAGCACAGCCCCGATTTAAAGGTCTGGTATGCATGTTCCTATTTGTTGCAATTCAAATAAAAACTTGCCAGCTCTTCTTAGGACATTCCTTCCCCAACCCGATGCCTTTTTTTCCTCTCCATCCTGCGGGCGCATTCCTTGCTCCACTCCTCTCCAGCCTTGGAGCCAGACGGTGTTGCTAAGGAATTATTCTGGCTTGGAAGAGTTTGAACACTGTGTGATCGCTCAATGTGACTGCTGAAACCCTGACAGGGTACGACAGTGGTTACTCAAAGAAGGAAAATTGCATTTGTTGGAGACTGAGGGGGAGTCTTTTCCTTCCTCTAAGCTGTTTTCTAAACCCACTTCTGAGAAACTGCTCATGCTGATTTTCCAGCTGGAAAGGGGTATTATTTTGGGGTACTAAAATAGAATTTTTTCAAAAGCTCCTGGCACTGGCCCAGCTCTGCTTTTGCTGGAGTGAGTGCTGAGTACATACAATTAGGTAATTAGGCTGCCGCACCTTTGTGCAATGGGTCTGCAGCAGGGCTCTGCTCAGCAGCCATCTGCTCCCACCCCCAACCCAGGCCAAGCAACTGGGCTCGGAGGTGGACCTTGGTAAGGGAATTACAAGGTCCCCACGGTGTGGCCTGAGGGCTCAGCCCTTCCCTCGGTCACTTTGGGGCAGCCAAGATTAATTTTGTAGTGCCTTGGCTGCCCTTGCCTGTGGGCACCCTCCCTATGTCTGTACTGCCTGCCTCGGAGTGAATGCCTCTTCCTCCTGGACCAAATGAGCTCACAGATTCCAAATTTTCTTTTTTACAGTTGTCTTCTCTTTTATAAATAAATAAACCACTACGGACAGACTGCACATTCAGAGTCAGATGCATTTCAGTGGCTTCAGTGCCTCAACTACTCTTGCACAGAGGACAGCTCCTGGTGTCATTTAGCTCTGTCTGTATTGGAGTGAGTGCTGCCATGGTCTCCCCTGGGGAAGCACACACGCACCCTGCAGCATCCCACCAGGATGGCCTGCTTACCTGCTTCTTACTCCCAGCCATTTTACTGTTAGTTCCTCAGTGGGGTGTAAGAACACCAAGTCCTGCCTCAGCCCCACGTGAAGCTGCACACAGGACCCTGCACGTGGGTGGATTTGGTGGGGTCTGACAGATTAATCTGCACAAATCCTTTTACAAGAAGATGCTTTTCTTTTTCCTTAAGTTTGCAGAAATGTACCGAGCACTCACTTTAAAGCAAAACTCCAAGAGATGTGTATGCACTGCTGTAGTTTAACATTCTGCAGTCTTCAATTATCTTCACAGTAACTGTGAGCCGGGAATAACAGGGAACTGTCAGTGAGGAGGGGCTAAGGAGGAGTGAGGAGATCAGAGCTCAGGCACCAGGGAAGTGAGGTGTGCAAGAAATGTGGCTGGAGACCTCTGGGGTTATCCCTGGTCATTAGGGAGGAAGCCAGGTCCAGTACTGAGTTTCTCAAGTCTCAGCCTAGTGCCTTTCTCACATCCTTTTACACCTTCCTCCCCATATTTAGAAGAGAAATCCGGTAAGTCAGACTAACTATGAATAGAAAACATCACCATATGGCTGTTGGCAGCTGAGTAAAAGTTTTGTAGCTTTTGGTTGCTAAACAGAACTAACAGAAGTACCTAACAAGAGGTTTGCATCTAGTAAAACTTTTGAGTTCATGTAGTAATTCATTGCTCAGTTCTAGAAACTAGTTTACTGTTGACAAAAGAAATTTTCAGGCTTCAGTACTACGAAAATGTAAAGTCACTTCCATATGCTGTGGTATCAAAGCAGCCTTCTGCTATAATGTTCTAGCATTTTTTTTTTTTAACCATAAGGACCACACTTCTTGGATAGCCTAAAAAACCAAATCCTGTGGTTTTAGCTCACCTCGCACGGCTCTGATATACTGTGTGATTCCCTTACCGCAATCCATAATACCAGACTAGAATTAGGACTGCTGTTCAACAGCCTCTGCACCTCTATGGGGAGGTGGGGTGGGAGGGGACAATACTTTACCTTGGCTCACAGTATTTGTATTTGTACTGAGCTACAGTTTGCAGAACACACTTAACACAAAGGAATGGCTTGTGTTGCTTTTCTGTTCGCATTCAGAGAGATGGATTCAATATATTTCTCAACTAACTTACATTTTTGTCCTAATGAAAATAATAACCGTTCACAAGACCTTCAGACAGGAGTTTCTGCTTGATTTGCATGCATGACCTCAGCAACACGGATGACTAAAGCAAATATCCTGCTCTACTCTTTTCTCCTACCACTTCTTTCCCATTTCTCCTGACACCTCCCCCGGTACGCACCGCTGACGGGAGTGGTCCATCTCTGAGTTAATGTAGAGGTATCCCGCCGATTTTGTTCCGGAGACCGGTAACTTTATCTGCAATTGTAAAAGCACGTTAAAGATTCAGCAAAGCAAATTATGAAATGGACTTTTACTCCTTCTAGTCAAAGATCTCACACCTTTTTAACTTTTACACTATAAATTTTTTTACTGTATTTCAGGGTTGGGCTAAGCTATTCTAACAGCTGACACGTGTGTGGCTACACAAGTATGTCTGCTCTGCCATGCATGAATCTCTCTCTGCCAAAAGAACATACTGTGTTACAGCTGCAACCCTCAGGGAAAACCACTCGCTCTCTGAAATATTTATGAGCAAACACCTTTCCTTACCAGAATGCATGGTCATCCAGAGGTGCCCTGAACTGTCAGGGCTTCCCATAACCATAACAAGCCTGTAGGTTGAGATCCTCTGCATATCAGTCCCTTAACACACACTGAGTCAATGAGATGTACAATGACCTTTTTTTTCAGTGTCACAAATTATATCACTCATCTGTTTAACAAACAAAGCTGCAGCTGCAGCAGTGACCATGGCCAATTGCACTGGGATTAATGTCTGAATAAATGTTTCAGGTGTAGCATTTGCTGGTGGTGATGCAATCACACAGAGAAAATGCCAGGTGTCCGCCAACAGACCCAGGAGCTGGGAATGTTATGGAGTCAGTAAAGTGACCTGTGGTATAATGATGATTAACCAGTTTATTTCATGAGAACATGAATACTTAGGAGCATGAAACAATAGAGAAGAAAGTTGGTGATTTGTGTCTTGGGTGAGGTCAGTAGAAGGCAAGGTTTGACTTCACTCTGAGTCACCCAAGCGACCAGCATTCCTAAACAGTGACATAGGAAAACACCCATGGGAAAGGTTATCTTCTTTTCAGTCAGCATACGAGATTGTGTGGGGTTTTGCATGATTTTTTTTCCTTAGATATGTTCCCTGGTGGAATCTATAAAACACGGGAAATGTTTTGGTCCAGGGTATCATGTAAGTGCAGCCTGGCTGATGTGAAATGGAAAGTAATTTTATGTGAGTAGGTTAAAGATAGGGGTTTTTTTTTCTCTTACCCTGATAGCCACTCTCCTTCACTGTACCATCTGACCCATTCCTTAATGCCCTTGCTTGGTCCCTGGCATTCATAACTACTCACCGGTAAAAACAAAATTACTCCAAGGACCTGGAGAGGTTGCTAGGGACACTCGGTGTCACTAGCAAAACAAGGGAAGGGCAGCCAGTCCCAGATTAATGGGTAAAAACACTGAAGGAAACTACTCTCGAGGCATCAATGCTGACTGGAAGTGGACTTGTGTTTGCAAGGTTTGTGTGGGCCCAGCCCTTGGCTGATACAAGGCAGCCTTGTGCAATACTTCAGCATCCAGCACAGCATTCTCCAGTCACTGAGTAACCCTCATGCTCGGCCTCAGGCTGGGCAGCTGTTCCCCATGACACAAACTTACAGGTGCTCTTAAAAACCACACCATTTATGCTGTACCACAGCATAGCCCGTAAGAGGCTGTAAAATTGCTCTGAATGAAGCTCTAAAAACTAGCATGGGACATATCTGGGGGGTAAAGGAAGGCAGGTGCTATTTTAAAGCTGGATCTGATACATCTCTGAAAATGATTTTGTGGCTTACAGTGTGAGGAGGGGGATTGACTGTCTTGAGAGGTTCCTCAGCATTCTGTGATGGGCCCCTATAACACAACACGGAGATGCTGCTCTTGCTGTTTCTAGGCTAGTAGATTAAGCTCTGGAAATACATTCCTTTCCAGATCAACTGGTATCCCATCCTACTTCTTCCTAGTGCCCCCCAGGGTGGCACATGACCTGCTGAAAATCCCCTGGCTGATCTCTGGTCACCTGACATCTCGGGAAGCCACCCTGTGACACCGCCTGCCCAGTGTTACCTGCGCTCGTTCTGTGTCCACGCGATTGCTCCCATCTGTCAGGTGGATGTTGTGAACCTTAAGTGGGGGGGCACCCAGGGCTTCCAGGGCATCAGAATTGCTGTTCAGTTGCTCCAAAGCTTGCTGGTAATACTGGGTCCTGGCAAAACTTTCTAGGTGAGAGAAACAGGGTAGTGAGGAGACTGTTCACTTAAAATCAAAACATAAGCTTAAAAAAAAAAAAAAGGAAAAAGACATTTTCTCTAGACTACCACACCCTCCCTGAAATACAGTCCAAAACTATTAATTAGGAGAAATTTAGCTAAAGCAGGAAACACACCCTTACATCAGAGAAGCAAATGTTATTCAGCTCATTTAAGTGAAGAGGGCTCTGAACATAGCCTGTTCCATTCTGATATACAGTTCAGCTTATGGCTGTGTCTCCCCACTTTTCATGCATTTGTAGGTTATCTAAAAGGAAGAAAAAATAGAAAAAAAAAAAAGGCACAAGGATGAACATCTGAAATGTTCTGACAGTAATTCATTTTTTTTTCCTGTTGGAGGTACATAGAATACTTTAAGAATGGAGAACGCAGACATTGAGGCAGGAACAGCTGCTGCTGTGGAACTCTTGCTGTGGTCTTGGTACAGCTTTCCAAGAGGCAACCATGAAGCTACAACTCTACTGACAGATGCCTTAGAAGGGAAGCACAAAGAAGCACCACTCATGTTACTGGCCAAGCAGCCACAACAGCACTGTCGATGGATGCTGCAGTATTGGCACATGGAGGAAAATTGTGGCAAACTGCTATTTATCAATGTCTGGTTGCTCTGTATGGCTGTGAAAAACTCTACCGTGGTCACCAATGGACAGGGCAGACCTGAGGAGCTGGAGACTTCCTGACCCTCCTCATGGAGACAGAGATTTGCTTATTAATAGTTTTAGGGCTGTCTTGCTAGGGGTTTCTAGATCAGCATAACTTCACTCTTCTGACATCAAGAAGGGCAGAGTGAAGCTAAGAGTGTGCAATTGTGTAAATCCTACTCTGGCAACTTTGTCCTCACCTTTCAAAGCATTTAAAACAAGGTGTAAGGTTTGTTTCTTGGTCTCTTGCCTGTCAGTATTAATCCTGAAGCATGAGGCAGAAGGATGCTTCCTCCTCTCCCTAATTAGAGGCATCCCCTGTGAGCAGGCAGCATCCAGTTGGCATAGAAACAGCTTTGCTAGGCTGTCACCTGTGTTGGTCCTCCTGAGTGCCCCTGGCGCATCCTAAGGAGCTCCAACCAAAGAGGTTGCAGCATGCCAGCCCTTTAGTACCTATAAATCACGGCAAACAGCCACACAGACCACGTTAAAAGTATGTTGTGTTACATCCTGCAGGTTGGAGGAGAAATGGATTCTAATTTCCTGGTGCTCCTTCTCAGCTGTTCCTTGTCAGCATCTCATGCACTAGACATTAAAGGCCCAACTAATCCATTTATCCACAAATCTTTCAGTACGAGAGCTGAAAGCATGCTGGAGTTGGCTGAGCAGACTGCTTCCAAGAGAAGGGTGTGGAGGTGATGAGAGTAAGTAGAAATAGGATTACCTGAGTATTTGTACAAGCTTGCACAGAGACCACGTGCATGCAAACTTCCCTTCAGGCTGAAGGAAGGGAAGGGAAGGAATCCTCTCCCACTGCTCCCACCACTATGGAGGCCACTCACTCCTCGCAAGTCCAAGTATGGGCCAGTTCTGTGCCTTGGGCAGAAGGAACTGGGATAGACCCAGGCATGAGCCAAGGGAGGAAGGTTCTCAGTGTGGCTCCTGTGTTTAGAGGATAGAGAAGGACACACTTGGCTGCAGAAAGTGTTCTTTCAGCAGCCTGGCTGAGTTATCAGGCAGCTGCTCAGTGGCTACTGGAATTGCAAGAGAGCCAGAAGCAGCCATTGCAATGTGCCACTTGACTGCACAGCCAAGGCATGTGGGGAACCAGCCCTCAGGCTTGCTGTGTAGCATGAGGGGTGACTACCCCACAAGATTTCTAGATAACAGTGCTGAAGCTGAAAATTAAAAAATGCTAATGTCCTTGTTAAAGCCAGATCCAATATTTTAAAGCATAAGGATCGTATTTCTGTCATGTACTCCAGAGCTTGGGGGCATGAGCTGCCTAAAATTAAAGCCTGCTTTCCAGCCTTGTCTGATTTGTTATTAATATGTGTAAAATGAAGGGGAGGTTTCAGAACTTATCTGAGGGCTTGAGAAACAGGCTTGGCTACACTTTTTTTTGGCAGCATCCTCTGGTATCAGGGTAGGTGAAAAGCAATAGCATTTGATAGCACCAACCAGGGAGAGGCATAGGGCCAAGAGGCCTATGGCATCCCCTGAGAGAGAGGCAAAGCCTGTTTCTGCTCTGATGCTAAATACCTAAAAGCAGTTTTAAAAAAAAGAAACATATATAATTTGGATTAATAATGTGGATTCTTGGCCAAAGACACATAGCAACTAGAGATATCTACAAACAGCAACATCACCTATCGAGCTTTTCTCTTTGTCCTGGTCTTCTCAAAGCTGACTGCTCTTATCTGTACTTCATTCAGGAGAAACTCATGATTTCTTAGCAGTTCACAGGTGTGTTGTGTTTAAGGGCCAGCACCACAGAGAGATTTACAGGTAAAACTGCTAGACTTTAACACCTTCTCACAGATGGTCCTCTTTTACTGCCCAGTTACAAAATCTCAGTTTAGAAATGAAACCTGCATTACTGCAGGTGAAGCTTTCACTTCACCATCACTCTCAGAAAACCCTGAAAAAGCAGACTTTCTTGTGACCACAACAGCCTGCTTCCTATACAATATCTGCCTCTGGAAATGCACACAGCAGAACCTGGGAGAGCAAAAGCCCTGGGGATGAAAAAAGCAGAGCCCACAGACACAGAACCCAGAGGCTCAGCCACACTTCCCTTAACTTCCTCTGCTTTTCACAACTCACATGCTGCTATTTTCCTCACTACACAAAAGCCAGTGAAAGGGGCAGAGGAGAAATAAGGTTGCTAACACCACCAAGACTTACTTTGCATAAGATTATACATCACGATGCATCCCCCGCCGCTGAACAGTCCCATGAAAACAGCCATTTGCTGCAGTTTTCTTAGAGAAGCTGGCATTTTTCCTCCCTGAAAAGAAAAAGAGAATACATTTGTTGTAAAAGAAGAAAGCCAAAGGGTTACTTCTCCCCTCCTCCTCTTTCCTAAAAGCCTTTTCCGACCAGGCCTGAATGAAAGCACAGTGCGCAGGCATCGAGCTCTTGCTTGCTGGGGCCCCACCATGCACCCAGAAGGAAGAGTGGTGAGAACAGAGCAAACTGGGACCCTAGCTGGGTTGAATGTGTTTATTCAACTTCTTTTAGCGATGCCACCACTTCGCTAATTGCTGAGAAGAAAATGACCTCCCTGGCGTGGCCGGGGGCCAGGGCCGTGGCATTGTGGCGGGGCTCCCGGTGCCCGTGTGTTTGCTCGCACACTGCGCGCATTCAGGCTCCGGGGGCCGCATTTCTCTCTCGAGTAAACTCCTCTAAAGTAAACACGCTCGCGGCAGGGATGGATCTGGCCTCGAGTGGTAAGCGACAGAGCCAAGCCAGCACTGTGCCAGCAAAGATAATGGAGCCAGGGAGTGTGTATTCTGTCGTGTCAAATTTTTTTCCCAAGCTGTGGATAAACAGGAAGTCTCTTGCAATCTGTTTTTCTTCCTTCCTGTACACCCCTACCCCAGCCCAAACCGCCCTTTTAGTGAGTCACAATTTTGACACTTGAACGCATGACCCAGCAGAATAAGAAACACTTCCATAGTCTGGGTAAAAGGGGAACTGAAGAGCCTGAGCTAATGCTCCTGCCCACAGCAGGTTAGTAGGAGTCAAGCTGAGTTGTCAGTGGCAGCGTAGCACTTTGCCTCAGGCTGCGGCAGGATGGGACTTGAAGAAGCATCTGAGTATTGGCTTATGCTCTTGATTCTCTTGGAGGTGGGAGGGGAGGGAGGAATGGTCTTGACAGCAATTTAAAAAAACCTAGCAAAAAGCTGTTCTTTTTCAATGGGCACATAGGCATATGAATAACTGGGTGAGCTGTATGGGACTTCTAATCCCGAAGGCTTCACACCCCAATACTTGTCACACGACATTGCAGCTTAAGTGCTACGCTCAATGAGAGCTGACTAATAAACCAAGGCCCAAACCAGTTACAGAAATGTGACCTGGGCAAGGCCGTTGGACTTCTGCTGTGGAAACCACCTCTAGCATCCCTCAGTTATGTGTTAGTCAGGTATTGTTCAGCTGACAACCACAATTCAGGGAGGGTGGAGAGACTTCTTCCCATCGTGACCAGGTCAGGGTGACATGGGGCAGCCTCTCTCTACTCACCACTCTGCTGACATGCCCTCATACTGACACTTGCATGGTCTAAACTGAGGGAAACTCAGACTCCCCAGGGAAGTGGTCACAGCACCAAGCCTGTCTGAGTTCAAGAGGAGTCTGGACAATGCTCTTGGGTACCTGGTGTGATTCTTGGGATGTTCTGTGCAGGGACAGGAATTGGACTCCATGATCCTTGTGGGTCCCTTTCAACTCAGCATATTCTATGATTCTACAAAACTGTGAATGCAACTCAGGTATAAATTTCATCTCCTGCCCTGTTGGCACTAGCACTCAGTCATAATGCATGCTATTCCTAGGTTGAATACTTTCCTTGTTAACTAGTTTCTTTGATTTTTAAGAACCCTTCATATTTAAGTTTACTACTTAAATTACTTGAGATTTGTGGATGGCTAGTAGTGATAGCAACCCAGAGTGGCATGTGGATGCTATGCCTATTTCATGCCCCAAAATGCCTAAACTGTGCCATTAGTATAGTCAGCTATCATCTCTCTTACTCTTGATCTGTTTCTCTGGTGAGTTTTTTCTTCTTAGCTTCCCCTGGGAAACTTGAATGGCATGAGAAGTTACAGCAGAGGAAATGTGCAAGTGTGGTTTTACAGAGAAACAGTGGTAGTCATTTCACAATGACAGGGAGAACTTTCTGCTCGCCTGTTTGTGTTTGCAACTTTCCATAAAGCCCCGCAAAATCTGATTAATAACCAAGTTTCTTATAAGAGTCATCTGGCCAGGAGGAGGCTCTGACACCAACACCACATAACAGGGATGGGGAAAAAAACCCCGTGGTAAATCTGGAGGGAGGATCAGATATAAAAGCTTGTGACCTGCGGCATTTGTTTTTGCCCCTTTCAAAGTTGTGGCCAGGCAAAATTTGCTTTCTGTGATTAAATTCAGGGTAACTGAATGCAAATGTCTGGGGGTGGGGGGTGCTGCTGGCAGTTTGCTGAGTAAGGGTGGGCAGACAGGGAGCTCTTGCAACAGTGAGAAGGTTTTGACTGAGGCTCGGGGGACCTGCCTAGTAAACAGCGGAAATTAGAGGCTCTGCAACTCGCTGTCTGTGGGTGTGAGGTTTGTTAGGTCTCATGGTCTGCTCATACCCAGACAAGGGAGATGGATGGAAAGTAAGAAAAGCTTATTGCTGAACAGTCACATGCTCACACACACTCTCATCACCACCTCCGCTCCAGTGCTGCAGTGCAGAGATGGTGCCATCTGGCAAGGGAGCTTGGCAGCTGAGCAACGGTGATCCCATTAAGCACTGCTGCCCCATGCAGCATGCTTGGCTGCTCCTAATGTGCTGCCCCTGCCCACAGCTGCCTTCTGTTGCTGCTCCTGCTGAGGCAGAGATGTGGAGAGCTGAGGTGCACCCAAGTTGTGCACCAAGGTCCTCAT
This sequence comes from Cnemophilus loriae, assembly GCA_013397755.1. Classification (NCBI taxonomy): domain Eukaryota; kingdom Metazoa; phylum Chordata; class Aves; order Passeriformes; family Corvidae; genus Cnemophilus; species Cnemophilus loriae. The sequence goes on along the minus strand of VZTF01007882.1, from coordinate 43,811 downwards.
TACGGTAACAGGTAGAACATCTCCATTGCTCATTTTCAGTCACACCTGGAAGCCCATGTGCTGGACCACCCCATCCCTGTCTAGCCCTTGATGCTCTGGTCCCACTTGTTTCTCAGCTGTTTTCCCAAGCCACTCCTATGACAGCACACTGTGTGAAAAGGTTCAGAGCTACGCATTTTAACAAGCCTCTCAAGACTGCAAACTCTCTCATCGATCCCACAATTCCTTGCCAGCCTCCAAAACCAAGGACAGAAGTGTCCTTGGAGCCCAGAGTATTCCTCACAGAGGGACTGCTGCTTCCCTTCTCTGCCATTCTGGTTCCTTGTAGAATGGATGCTTGAATATTGCAGCCTTGAGCATCCTTTGGCACACAGCTGCTGATGACTTCTGAATGGCGACAGCTTGTGGAAGACCAAAATGTAATAAGAATCTGTTGTCTGCAAGGTCTTGTCGGTCGGATTTCTGTCCTATAGCCAACTATGTTTGCTGCTCCACTGGTTGCTCTGCTGAAGTGCCGTGGGAGTGGCTCACTAAGGAAGGGAAGCAGAGGCATGCCCAGAGGTGTGCCCCCTGTCCTGAGCCTTTCTGAACATGACTTACAGCTTGCAAACTGTAGAGGCTCTCACAGGGAAGGACAAAACCCCCTCCATTTGCCACAAAGGGATCAACTGTAAGTATCTGAGAGAATTTTATAGCCACAACATGCAATTGCCTCCTAGAGGAGGAAGTTCATGCTGCTATCTGTGGTGATCTCCCCTGAGAACCTCTTTTACCACTAAAAGAGTACGCAAGTCAAATGATGGAAAAACAGACTTTTTCACAGCCAGTAATGAAAAAAGCACAGTTTCCAAGCTACACTGTTCTGCAAAGACACCTTTTCCTCCATGTTATTCGCAGTGGTAAGAAAGATTAAGTGGAGATTAGCATGCACAAATCCACTGAACCCAGTTCCCAATGGAAGAGACCTTAAATCGTTATAAGTAGTGTTCTCAAAAAATAACTATTAAAGAGCAGAACACCCTAATAATAGTGATGTTCTCTTTGTGCCTTGAGAACAGCAGGATATGGAGGAGAAGGCTTGACTTTGAAGCTAAGTGGGACTCAGGCTGTTAACAAGATTTAACAAACTCCCAAGGTCACATGTGAAATGGTGGGTTACTGCCATAGTAAAGGCTGTTTTTAATTAGACTTTGTTTTCTCCACAGAGGGTCTTCTAAAAATAGGCTGGCTTAAGAGACTCTCCTTTATACTGGCAAATTTGGGTTTTCTGTTTGGTCTCTGAAATTTATGTGGCAGAGGTTGGTCTTGGGCACCTCCACCAAAGGCAGGTAGTGGAGAAGAAGGGCATTTTCACCAAGCACAAACATTAATTTTATTTTCCCTGGAACTGAAAAAGGGAGCTGGAGCTGTAGGTTCTATGGGGAAGGCATTTCCTCCTTCTTCTCTCCTTGTCCTTCTCCTCCTCCTGGTGGGACCAAACTCCGCTAGCATCTCCAGCCTCTGGGTGCTACCACAGACCAAACAGCAAAGAATAATACTGCTCTGAAACAAGAGAGAAGCAACTTGATCAATGCACACTCAGTGTGATCACTGCTGCCTATCTCGATCTGGGCCATTGCCTACCCACCTGGCCAGGACAATATCGTGCCAGGCCACCAATGCAAGCAGCTGGGAGCCTTTAAACCACCTTGAACCACTGCAGTCGCAGGGTGTTGGAATGACACACTAAATAGGTGCAGCAAAAGACTACTATTAAATCAAATTAAAATTTATCAATAGACCTGAACACAGACCTGAGCACCTAACTTCAAGGCTGGAATTGTTGCTGACCCTTCTGCAATGGAACTCTCCCTTGGGCTGGTGGGTTTTTAACTGGCCCTAGGCACAGCTTTTCAGCAAATCACCCAGGAAGTCACAGGAGATGAGGGGAATGTCAGGCAAACCACACACGAGCACACACTTATATTTCACATTCTTGCTTTCCTGCCCATCCATTGATCTTCTAAAATCCATAAGGCAGGCATCTGGGTGTAAGCCAATTTCTATACTAATAACATGCTAGGACAACATTTTAGAGACATCTTTTTGACACTCACTGTCTACAACATACCTTCATCATCAGTACTCTCACCAAAACCAGGACAGTAAAGCAGAAGTGTTCTGACAGGATTTCAGAACATTATTTTCCCCTTTTTTCAAGGAAAAAGCCTCAACATATTATTTACCTCATTTATGAGAGGTAACAGCACAAATTTTGCACTCTGCCAGCATGCTCAGAAACATCAAAGACTTTGCATGTATAGAGTGCTATCACCAAGACCTCAGAAACTTGTAGTAAAGTTTGCTTAATTCACAATCAAACCAAAAGTAGGATTAATACTTTTTTCTTTTTTTTTTCCCCTCAGTGGTCCTTCAGATGCACTGAAAACACATCTTTTGGCATTTAGGGAGGTAAAACACCATTTTAGACAGCTTTGAAATAGTCCCCTCCAGGATCTCCTTGTGGGTCAGTTCCTAGATATGCGTAGCTGGCCCTGGTGAGAATGCTTTAAGGGGCCCACTCTACACAAGAAAGACTACTGGCAAGAAAGCCAAGAAACAGCTTTAAGTTTATTTTTTGCCTTGGCTATAGCAAATTAACAAGGAAAGTGAAAGTAGTCAATAAAGTGATTAAGGACTCTAAACAGCCACCTCACTCTTGTATCACTGCTCCTACAGCACATGCTACAAAGCAGTTGGCCTTCTCAGTTAGCACAAAACTTGCATGGTGCCTTCAGGTATCTTAGTTTCATTTCATTTTTGTCCTCTCTTGGGCACCCTTATTTTCATGTTTCTATTCTATTTACAGAATAGAATTTCTGTTCTGCTGTCACAGACAACTTCCTTTTGTGCTCTTAAGCTGCACCATCCCATCCGGTGGGCTCACATGCACTGCATTTCTCTTCCTCCTGCCTGCCCACCTTCACCCCTCTATGTGCCCTCCTCCCTGCAGAATATCACACCACCACCCTGGTGCTGAGCAGACAGAAGCAGTGGGGCCACCGTTCCTATTGTCCAAGGAGTCCTATTGTCTCCTGCTGTCCCTCGGTTTGTCCCTCTGTGAATAGAGCCTGTCTTCCTAACTGCGGGTAAAAAAGGCAGGTGCCAAAATCCTTTATTGGTTTTCTCTAAGTTGGAAAGATGCTACAGCCTAGTTTGTTCAGTAGTCTCTTTGAAGGCCAGGCCCACGTGCCAGCAGTTCAACAGCCTGCTCCAGATCACTCTTCAACACAACTAGAGCAACTTTGTACTGAAATACGAGGGATATATCGTAGAAACAAGGCACGACCAGGGCGTATTATTAGAGAACCAGGATAATTATACCTACAGTGTGACCCATTTTTGCTGCTATGGGAGGACAGCATTATAGGTTAATGCCTAATAATCTGTCATTAACATCCCTAATTGTATGTTTCTGTAATTGGACACCACGGAGGGGGGAAGAAGGTGTGAATGTTCACCTTTTGAGTTTTAGAGGTGAATTGCAAAGGATTTAAGAGTAGGAATTCCTAAGTAGGGTAAATGAAAAAGTTGTATCCAAGGTGCAAGAAGAAAAGGTCAGTGGTGTTTATGGGTTTAACAGTGAGTGGTACACCTGAGAAAGCTGTGGGTCAGCTTCTTGGCTTCCTTGCTGCTGGGAGTGAAGTCATGAGTGCTGCAATCCAAGGTTCAAAAGAATTGTTCTATGCTGCCACTGCACCTCCCTGCAGCCTGCAACACAGGCCAGCTTCCAAATGGGAACGTTAAAACAAAAGAATCATATAAAGAAATAGCAAATAGAGTCTTTTGACTGTCTCGTGCTGTCATGATGAGAAGGAATAGCACTCTGTGCTTAGCAGAAAGGGACTGTTGAGCCAGTGAGGTTTTCATAGTGTGGTATGTGTTTCCCGTATATTAATTTCCTAGAACAGGTTCACTGAACCTGCAAGGTAAGGGAGCAGGGAAGAGTACAAAATCATTTCTCATGGAAAGATCGAAGAATTTGCAATTCTTTCTATGCAGTGGTAACTACTTCTATTTCTTGGCAGTTTGTGGGCATTTATCTATGTCCAATACACTCATTATGTTGAAGACACTGACAAAATCTCAAAGCCAAAACCAATGACCAATCTAGCTTTAAGTTAACTTATTAAATCCTGAGATGTGGGAAAAAATAAAAAAACACCAGGAATCTGTGATAACCTTCTTGGCTAATGGGTTATATTTTACCTTGTAAAAAGAAAAGAAAATGGTCTCAGAAGTTCACAGAAGTACTGCAGATGTCATTGGGCTAGGAACTCCATGTGGCTACATTAAAAGTTAGTACTGACCTGGAAGTTTACAGACTCTAACTCCAATCCTGATAAGGCTTATGCTTGTCTGTAGTCTTACTGACTTCAGTAACGTCATCCACACGTACGCATTAAACAGGCATGAAGTAGACAGTGACCTAAAGGAACCGAATGCCAGGGGAGGCAGTCACATGGAAAAAATGTTTAAAGCAGGAACATAGTGTAAATCACATGATGCTTGCTCCCTTGTCTGCCTCCGGAAATGAGGGGGTAAAAGATGTGGTCTGCTCTGCTGTGATCAGCACAGAGGATGATTTACAAAGCTTTTAAAATTATCAGTGGAGCTGGGAAGGTCTGCAGTCCTGTGCCCAAACACCTTTCTGATCTAATGCTTTTTATTAAATAGTATTACAGCAGTACTTTTGGCACTTAACAGGCACCCTGCTCTTATTCTTACTTCCTATTGAAAACCAAAACTAAAAAAAATGCAACCCTAATTCCCCTCAGATGGGGTAAGTTTATTTCAAGTGCCCATCTTTATACCCTCCCAGAAGCACCCCTCCTTCAGAAAAGAAGGACTCTACCCTTCTGAAAGTCAAGTCCCTTTTAAATATATCAGATCAACACTTACAGCCCAAGGCTTTAAAGAAAACTAATTACTTTCTAACATCCTGGACACCTGGATCAGTTCCAGAAGTTGGTCCTTGCCCATATGAGCAGAACTGGTTCAGTATCAGCTAAATCTGTTAACACAAATTAGGATCTTGGGAAAAGCTAACCTCAAAGACTCGTGACTTTTTAATAAGCATTGGGGACCAAAAACAGTACAAGATCAACAGGGATTCTGACCTAGAAACATTCTATTATCAGAAAGACAAAAAAGGGAAAAAATAATTATGATGGGAACCATTAAAAACAAAAGAAAGAAAAGAAGTTCCCATAGTACTTGAGGGTTTCTGTTCAGACAGATCCAGCTTGTTAACTTGTGCACAGAGCTGTGCAAGATGGAGAATGCAAAAGGGCAAAGGAAGTGATAGAACATGCCACACTGCACGTGCAGCATCTGGAGTCAGACCTTTGACTTCCATCTGAGGAGCAGCTACCGATTTATTCATCCACCCTTGGAAAAAGGAAAAGATATACTGGATGCTCACAAGATAGTTGGACATGAATCAGATTCCCTTCCAAAAATGAGTCAGGACAAGAGGAATTTCAGAGAACAGCTGACTGCAATCCATGTTTCCCTCCTCAAAATGTGTGTGGGAAAGATTTTAAGGAATAAATCTTTCTCTGTTTAATAATTTGAATGTGATTCACTAAATCTTTAGTCCTTCAATAGCTCCTGTTAGGGAAGGCAGGGATTTTTTTTTCATTTCGCAGAGCTGTGGCAGAAAAACACAGAACAACTTCACAGGAAGTCAGTGCCAGGTCAGGCACTTGATTCCCAGAGACCTGGGCTGTTCCCTGTTCCCTCTCTTAGGCTAAAACATGCCAGACTACGTTCGGCACAACTCCAGGGCTTTTTCCTACAGTGAATCTACCTTAGAGATATGGGGACAAGCTTTCCCTAGGGAGCTACAGCACAGAGCTTTGTACAGCAACGAGGTGTGACAGTCCAAGAGCTGGACAAAAGCACAGACCACACCTTTAAGTACTGTTGATGGGTGAGATTTTTCAAAATGTCTGTGTGGTTTTTGTGTGCTCAATAGGTGATATCTTTACAGGATCATTGTCTTCAAAAAGATCTTTGAAAATTCAGCATCTGCTTCATGGCATTTTCAAGACACACACTCTCTAGTAGCTTTCAAACACGGCTGCTAACAACATGCACTATTTCCTCAGAAAATAGTAATCTTCAAATACTTGTTTGTGGGGTTTGTTGATTAAATGCTAGATTATCAAGGGCTCAAAACAATGAAATTTGACAAATGTGACATATGTGAGACACAGAGGTGGGCTGTGATCCATTTCTGTTTGTTTATGTTTTGTTTACCCATCACATGCTACTCAGCTCTGTGGTGGTGGGAATTAGGAATAATGATGTATACCATCACTTTTATACAAGGTTACTCCTAGGGACCTCTGCTTACATAGAAAGAGCCCCTGCTTATTGTTACCTCCAACCTATCCATGACTTTTGCAGCTTGTATGATACCAGCACAAACAAAGCACAAGACAGTGCTCCCACGTTTCACAAGCAGCTCAGGGACTGACTCACTGTATCACTGTGGCTAAAACTATAAAATTTGGGTGTCTCAATCCATACATGCAAAAATAAGTGAGTAAACACTTCCTGGTTCCTACTTTGCTGGAAGATATTGATATTTAATGGCTGCAAAGTGCTCTGACAGCCTAATGTGTAATTTTACTTAGGCATGCAATTGCCCATGTGCAGTACACACATGTTAAGAGAACGACAAAAAAAAAAAAATTATTTTGCAGTCTGGCACAGGGCATGTTTTAGGACCAGCAGAATAATTATAGCAGCTCCAGTTATTAGAAAATTAAAGAAGCTGTTAACAGGTCATTAATAATCTGTGACTACCTGCCTTAATAGTATTCTTCAGTCGACAGGCATGAAGGTGAGGGGGTGGAGGAAACAGTCACACCTTCTTCTAAGACACTGTAGAGGACAGATACGCTCATTTTTCATCACTTTGTAATCCGCTTGTTTACTTCCCTCCTGGTGTCTCTTCCCACTGGCTCTTCTCTCACTGCTGACTCTCACACCAAAGGACTGCAAGGCTCTTGGCCAGGGAAGCCACCTGCAACAGCCCGTCCCACGGGAAAGCCAGCCCTCTCTGCGGTGTCCCAGCCTGGTAGCTGTCTCCCTGTTGTTCAGAGCTGCCTGTAAACACCTCTCCTCAGTGTGTGCTCCTACTTTTAAAGACTATTTTGTATGTAAGGTATCCCTGCCCATTTACAGCACACTTGGATTTGTTCTCTTGTATCTTGGTCCTTGCCTCCCTCGTGTAGGCAGATGGCTGGAGGAGGAGGGAAAAGCAACTTGTTTCCCTGCTTCTTCATACAAACACATGCTCTCCAGAGCAGACAGATGCCTTAAAGCCAGATCCAGGCCATCAATTCATCTTTTGGGTTCAGCTGTAGAGTATAAAGCATTTGCTGGCTCTGGTCTAATGCTTTTTGACATTGTCAGGCCCCCTTCAGTGAACTACTGCCTTGTAACGAACTTGACAGCAAGTATTGTTCTACATTTATTAATACTGTACATGCTATCTTCAAACTGACAGGTTCCAAGGCCAGGCATCAGCTGTGCTCAGCTCTGACTTAAAAAAAAAATAAAAATTCAGACAAAATAGCACAGACCTCCTGCTGCTACTAAGTAAATAAATAAATAAAAACATGACTTCACCATGTTGCTGCCACATGGTTTCATCCTTTCAATCTCAACTTTGCAGTAATTTTTTCTTTTACTTGGGGTCTTAAAATATGAAATACCCACTTCCCTGCATCCTCCTCTGTTTGGTTTCTTTAAGAAAGGGCTTTTGGGTTTTTTCCCTTGAGTCTTCTTTCAATTTATTCCTTGCTCTCTCATTTGTAGGCAAACCTATGCCACCGAAATTTGATCTACATAAAAGTTAATTAACTTCAGGAACTGTTTTTCTCCCCCTCCCC
>VZTF01007882.1:0-35734 GCA_013397755.1 Cnemophilus loriae | reverse complement strand
CCTCCCCTCCCCTCCCCTTTTTTTTTTACTAAAGCCACTATAATTTTCTATTATTTTTAAAATGCTCAGCTTAATGGGTTATGTTTACTTAGTCAATAAACTGATGATACCCATGACAGGACCAAAAGTGTTTGGTTAGCAGCAGGGAGGAAAAAAATAATCAATAACTCCAAGCATTTGGCAGCTTTATGGGCAGGAATTAATTTGTATTCTCTGGTTTAAATCAATGACCTTCTTTTCTTTGCTGTTCCAACAGGAAATTATAAACTCTGTGAACACTATTTGCTTAGTGCCTTCTGCAATACACTTGTATATGCCTGGGAAAAACAGTATGTTAACCCTAGCAGTGCTCCTCTGAGGTCCCCGTTAAAGAAACCCAGGCACTTTAGCACAGAGCTTTTCAGTAGGCACTTGTATTTATTAGAAGCAGAAATAGTCTAGAAAAAGATGTGAAAAGAGCTCCTTCTCCACTTCCAACAGCACTACCCTATTTGATAACAGGGTTGTCTACTGCAGAGTATGAAAAAATGCCTTCTTTGTTACTTGGCAAGCTGTTTCTCGAAAATTTTTGAAACTTGCTACTTCTACATCAAAGCTGCATTTTCACCTCTGTATCTTGCTCGTCAGGGTTACCTTAATGTGCCAGGTATGATTTGAAAGTGCTGCATTTTTGCTTGAACTCAGCATGACAAAGTTCATGTTTTTGAAAGTTTCAGCCTCCTCGGTGCTGTCCTTTTGCAATATTCACTTAAGGAAGAAAAATAAATAGCCACCTTTTCTTGCCATACTCATGGGAAGCTGTACCAGGGAGGTGATGATCCAAGAAAAGGATCCAGTATTTAACCTGGCACTGAGCTTGCCTTTTAACTTTTTCAGCTGCCCTACACTGCATTAAGTCCAGTTCAGATGTTTTTTAACATATAGGAGAGCTGGCATTCAAGAAGACAAGCTAGTCATAGGAGATGGAGGAGGTGTGTGACCCTTTTTACTATGTTTCTTCCAGTGTGAACAGAGTGCAGCCCCAAAGTCTGGGATCCTTGCCTAGGGCCAGATCTAAGTGTTGCAGCACCAGCAACTGGCACTGTAAAGCTCCTGGACCTAAGCATCCCTTGACGTGCTTAGCTTCATCCTGTGCAGGAGAATGATACGGTAAATCAGCCTGGAAAACATGATTATAGTCCCAGAAACTACCAAGGTCTCAGTTGTCTGCACTGAAATTAAACTGTCATAAAATTCAGGCATCCAGATTTCTCTGCTTTGCTTTTGTACATGACAAGGCCTTTCACAGTAGCTCTCAGCATTCCTCCTGTGCTCCCAAAGCCCCTGGCACAAAGCTGTAGTCATCAGCTTGATGTATATTTATCAGTGACATCACAGTTCCCTCTCTGAAACAAAACGGATGGGAATGTTTCTAAGAGTGACTGAAGTGGAAGTAAAAGGTAATTCTTGCTCTCCTACTTTACATCTTGCCAGATGTAGAGTTGCCTATCCTGACCCTACAAGCATTCTACTCCTTCCCACTGCAAACTCTACGTGCTTATTGGGGTCTCTTCCAGATCTCCTGGCTGCTGGAGCACCCTTTGCATTTCTGAAATTTGCTGCTCCTGATTGAAGGGAGCCAACCAAGAAAATGAGCCGCCTCCCTTTCTCACTGACAAGAGACCGAAGCAGCATCACAGTATCACAGAAGGGCTGAGGTCAGAAGGGATCTCTGGAGGTCACTTTGTCCAGTATCCCCACTCAAATGTGGTTGCCTACAGATGGTTGTCTAGGATGATGTCCAGACAGCTTTTGAGTATCTTCAAGGATGGAGACTCTACAACCTCTCTGGGCAACCTGTGCCAGCTCTTTGTCAACCTCACAGTGAAAAAATGTTTCCTGATGTTCAGACTGCATCTCCTGTGTTTCAGCTTGTGCCCATCACCTCTGGTCCCATCCCTGGGCATTGCTGGACAGAGCCTGGCTCCATCTTCTTCACACTCTCCCTTCTCGTATTTACATACACTGATGAGATCCTGCTTGCACCTCCTCTACTCTGAATAGTTCCAGAAAAAGGGATAAATCAAAGGATGAATTGGGTAGCTATTGCTCAATTCACTTTCTTCTACTGAAATGGTCAAAAGCAAGTGTTCCTTTCTTTTCCTGTTGTTTTCCCGCTTTCCTTTTTTTCCTCATGCATACATCTTCTATATGTCATGCTGTCACCTTTTTCCATTGAATACCACGTACCTGGAATCTTTTTATATCACAACAAGAAATGTTTAATCTGGAAAGGCATGCAAATAGAATAGCTCATGTGAGAAATATGAACTGGTTTGGTTAGCTTTAGGCTTTGGACTGATTTATGACTGATTTATGCTTCCATGTGAATAAAACATAATCAGAAACTGTGGAGTGATATTACTGCATATACAAAGAAGAGAACTGCTCTTGTTACTCATGGGAATGTATAGGCCATAATCTAATTTTTAGAGGTTGTGAAAGGTGTGCTAAGTGACTAATTCATTTCACTAATAACTGACAAGCCACTTTCATAATGGGAAAAATTACCTTCCTAGATAATTTGGTTTTTAACAACTTATCATAGTTGTTATTCTCCTAACGGTGCATATTTTCCACTATGCAAAAAACTGGCATGGAATAAAAATGCTGATAGACTGAAAACCGGCATTTAGTGTCAAAACAGAAATTTGTCGGTTGTTGGTTTTTTAATATGTATAAGCTATAGTCTTTGAGATTTTTGCTCAGAAGATAACCACGTGATTCATGCGGCCTCTGTTTACAAAAAGGAAAATAGATTTTCTGGGAAAAAAAAACCAGACTACACTGCAGGAAAAGGAGGTTTGATGTTGCAGTCTCCAAGAGTGCTCAGATGGAACTTCAGCTCCAGAACCCTGTACTGAATTTAGGACATGGATCTTCCAGTTGTCTCTGTTTTTGCATTGCCCTTAAATGTACCATTGTATTCATACTGAATTGAATGGGATTTGCTGTAGAAGTAAAAAGCAAGGTTTTCTCTCTTTTGAGTTTAAAACCAGGTAATGACTTTGCTGACTTCAGCAGAATCATTCTTGATTTATACCACTATAAGCAGGGGTAAAGTCAGATTAGGAATGTATCTCAGAGTGACAGTGTTCAGATGCATATTTAATCTTTGTTAAATGAAGCATTTGCAGTAAAATGCAGTATTCACTGCTATTACTGTTCTCTCAGTAAATGCACTGTGAAACTGTCTGTAGTAGTTTTTTTAAATCTTTTTAAATTTAGTAATGAGGACCCACAGTATCCAAAATGTTAGTCTCCTCATGTGATGCCTCTTCAGTGTCAAGCCAGTCCCATCTCTAAAATGGTAGAATCGGCTGACAGAGCTAAAATTTACCAGTTTGGCTCCTCTGCCCAAGTCTGGCACAGATGAGGAACAATACTGCCTTTGCTGTCCTGTATATTTGGATCCATTAGACACACCCTCAAGTGTCTCATTTGTTCTTTTCCATTTATATTGGCCATTCCTTTCTAACAGGCCATTCTCCTCCACCCAAGACAAGCAGCTTGGGGAGCAAATGGTTGAAAAGGCTTGAAAGCTCCCATAAGCATGGGATTTCCCCCTGGGCATGTTTTGTCTGGGCTGTTTTATGATGCAGAGGTCTTACTGGAAGAAAGAACTGGCCCTACAAGGTCTGGATACTTTGCTGAGAGATGAATACTAGTTAGCATACATAATATCCAGTACTGGTGGGGAAAGTAAGAAGAAATCAGCCAGTCATTTCGAGCTTACGCAACAAGCTGCACTCCTCTGACTGTGTTTTTTTCCAAAATCTGCTTGTTAGCTATGATGCAGTACGTGCCATTTGTGCTTTAGGGGACTAAGAGTCTAAGCCAGTTTATTGGTGAAAGCAACAACTTTCTCATTAAATGTTAATGGCAATGTTTTGATTAGTCCCAGGGCTCTGGATGGGAGTTAAGCCCTTCCTTCAATAACCAGCAGTTACAGATGCAGCAAGTGTTAATAACCTCATAGGAAGCAAATTAGGCAGGCATACATTCCACCACCCAGAAAATGGATCTCATGTAGTTTTTTGAGGGACTGCTCACACTTTAAACCAAAAAAAGTGTTTGATTTTTAATATGGAGATTTGGGCTGTTTGCAGCACCCAAAGCTGCAGTGCCATCATGTTGTTCCCCATTTCTCTCAGACCTGATGTTTAATGTGCTTCCTGCCACACAATTTAAACCTTAAAATGTCATCTGGTTGAGGAGTGGAGAGGTGAAGAAATTCAAAGAGGAGCAGTAACCATTCTCACACTTCTAGCAACTGTGCTCAAATGTCAAAAGAATAAACATAAGAAATCATGAAAGATTTAAGTTGCTTAGTATCTGACACGAGCTTTTCAAGCCACAAATGGACTTTTACGGGGAAACAAGAGTATGCATGCAGGTTATATGGGAATGGAAAAGGGCTTCACATGCGAGTGTGACATGAGAGCTTTATCAAATGTTGGCCTAAAGGCTAACTGGAGTCTGGATTTCATCTCTATGCCAAATGAGAGCAGCCGGCTGCTCTGCTCCTCCTACCCCATCACTGCTGCCATCAAGTCTTAGCTGGGGGAAACTTTCTGTTAAATTGAGCCCAGCAAATTACACTGAAAACGCAAATTGAGGCTTTTGAATGGTTTAGCTTTAGGGATACAGTAACCTTAAGAGATACTGTAGGGATACTGTATCCCAGATGAAGTGAGGAGTTTGGGGCGGTTTTTTTTGAAAGGTTACTTTTGAAAGGTCTCTTTAGGTATACAGTAACCTTTCTGGAGATTGTGTTTTAGGAATAGCAGGTTGTTACTTTCATGGGTAACAAGTCCGATCCTCGGATTTTTTACCCCAGTAAAAAAAAAAAAAAAAAAGGTAGACTGCCACTTATTCTCTTAAATAACCAGTCAACTTAGATGTCTGCTGCACTTTGCATTTCAGGAAGTAAACTGAAGCTGCACAAAGAAATCTGGAATCTTTGTCATGGCCAAGAAGCATTTCTGTTTTTTGCAGTGGGCAGGGCTTTTCCAGTGGATCTACAGCAGTTTTCCAGCCTCAGCATTGCTATAACTTAGTAAGCTCTTGAAATGCAGCCCAACTTCAGCACAGCACTAGGGTGTACTAACAAGACATCATTTACTGTAGTTTTAGCACAACAGAGAGAGATCTGGCAATATTAGTGACCTCTACACAGCATTGTGCTTCAGTGATTTTTTTCCCCTGGCTTCATTTCAAACAGTTGTATGATAGGCTGGTAACTATATTTTAAACTCAGTCATGCTTGATGCAGGCTTGACTTACCTTATTTGGATTGAAGGTCAGTATCTGTGGCTTGATTTTCAGACAGCTGAGGAAGCAGGGAGTGTTACTTGTCCTGTAAAGAACTCAGCATTAACAACAGGCCTTTTGGTGCCACTCCTCTAGAACTGTGGTTCAAGATTGCTATCACTCAGCCTCAAACTGGCAAAAAAGCCCTCCCGACAGCTCTTATCCAGATTCCACCTAAAACAAAAGAGAAAATGCAGGAGTGGGTATGTATCAGAGACAGGTGAAGAATATCCAAACATTCCTAAGGATTCAATATGGTCACTCAACCTCTCATTCCAAGACATCTAGCACTGTCAGTCCTACTCCCTTAGTTTTCCTTATAACCAATTTATAGAAAAGAGAGAAGTTGGTACATGGTATTTTGACCTGACAGCAGTGCCATCAAAAAGACTGAGGATCTCCTGCAGCCTTCTCCAGCCTTATTCATAAAAACCTTATGAAAATAACCACACGTTCTTTTGCATTAAACCATGCCTGCTGGCTGCCTGAACGGTGTTAATAGTATTTGTAAAAAGGAGGTAACAGACCGTGTATGTCAGCCCTATAACTAAATGTAATTTTCATAATAGACATTCCTCCTATACAGTTCTTCCTCTGTTTGTAATGATGAATAAATCCACAATAGTCCATGAGCTGGGACTTCTTGTTCGGCAGTTTACTCAACTTTTATGAACTAACCTACCTGAAAATGGCACTTCTAATGGCACTTTGCATCTTTCAGTCTCTGCACATGCAGTATTTTGCTCTATAATTACCAGGAGGAACAAAGTAGAGGAACCAGTGACTTTTAAGGTTTCAGTCTGCAACCAAGACCTTTAAATTTCTAAGTTGTGTGAAAAGTAGAAGAAGAACACTTGATATACCCCAGATCTGGGCCTTTTGGAGTCTCCAAGGCTGACAGAGAGCATAGTTCCCTGCAGCCTTTCCCCTGAAGAGAAGATCCAGACATTCTCCAGTATGAAGCCATGTGCTGCCACAAAATTCTAATATTTTTATTATCTCAACAACCCTGTGTGTCTCTGTCAGATCTGTTATAAAAGAGAGGGAGGTTTCCAAATTATATATATACATATGTGCACACACGCAGAACACGTGTTGAGAACAGTCATTTATATAGGAAACCAGGCTGAAATATGAGCAAGTCAGTCAATAAAAAGTTGGGCAATTCTCACAACAGCTGTTAAAAAGTTTGATAAACATCAGCAAAAGTCTATGAATGGGACTGAGCACTTGCTACAGAACTGTAGCATGGCATCCCAACAGCAGCCTCTTGAGTACTGCCAGCCTGCAGGAGTTAATCTTAGAGTATCACCAAAAACAGCCTCAACAGAAAAGAGACTTTCATTCAGTGGTCACTCAGCCTTAATTAAAAGGACACTTTTCAATTAAACTTCAATGACATCTTCTGAAAAGAAGCTTTACACCTACTATATTTCTTTTGGACAAAACAGTCTGCTCAGCTGTATTCTCAGCTGTACACTTTGTTTCTCCCAGCTTGCTGGCATCCACAGCTATTTAGAAAGAAACTCAGTTATGTCAACTGCTAGGATTTTCTAAAGTACATATTACATCACCTTTCCTGAGAAACTTGTCTGAGCAGATCCCTTTTCTTACTTTCTTGTTTCATAATGTCCTTCACATTCCTCTTTCAATATTTGTTGTTCTCTCTGTGGAAGCTCAGTTGCTGGCATTTTAAGGAAAGGTTACATAGCAAAAGGGTCATTAATAGAGTTTTTTCTCCCTATCCCATACTCCTGGAGAGAAACTCTCTGTGTGTGGCACCTTCAGAGAAAGGTCTAGAGAAAGGTTTTCCTTAAGAAAAACCTAGAGCATTCACTGACAGTTTCAGAACAAGAAAATAAATTTGGAGCATAAATTACCTTGGCCATTTCAATTCTAAAGGTGAAGAAGTAAGGAGAAGAAAGAGCAAGAGACAAAACCAAACAAGGACCAAATTACGCTGTGGTGCAAGTAAAAAGCCAAATCCCTAAATTTTATCCTCATCCCTGATACTTGGGTGACTGTGCCTCTGATCAATTTGCTCTTGTGCCTCTGCTTACTTCCTGTTGAGTCTTGGTCCTTATGAAACAGCCTTGGAAACCAACAACTTTCAAAATGCCCTTTACATAAAGATGTACCAAGTCAAGTGTGATCCGGAGACAGCTGAAGGTGTTGGGAGCCCGCTCAATTCAGGTCCAAAGCCTTCAAAGTAGGCAAGGTAAGAATGAAGAATGTTAAGTCTGGGGACAGGATTCGGAATAAGCTGGGAATGAAGCATAGGGGGAAAAAAAAGATAGACATTTCCAACCTTAGGTGTATAAACTTGGGTGGCTTAATGCACATGCTCACTGGTGGGAATACATGCACGCACACGTGTGAGCTGGCTGCTTGCTGTTTATTGATGCAGGCTCTTGTACAGTCCCTCCTTGCAGCTCGGGGTTTGTGCAGTGGACATGTGCAGCCTGTTGTAGGGCTTCAGCTCAAAAACATGGCAAGGACGCTTATTTTGGCTACTGCTAAGTGGCTGAACACGAAGTTGGGAGGTATCTTTTATTCAAATGCAGCTCTTTCTTCTAAAAACAGTGGCTCCCACACGATCTTCTTGAATAGTTTGAGTTTTTCTATATAAACAATGGAGAAGGAAATCTACTTTCCAGTCTAGGAAAGGAAACACAGCTAAGTGAACACTGTTAGCAAAGGCCAGCATATTATCTCTGCCTATTTGAGAACTCACTGAGTTGAACAAAATCTTTTCATTAGCTGCAGTAGTCTTTATTACACTCCATTTGAATGATCTGTTTAGGATTAAACATTTCTTGAAAGACACACTGCTTTTAATACCAAAGCATTTTCCATTCCATTTGCTTCATTTTAGCAAAATGCTGAATAATCTGAATGGTCTGTGTCATGTTTAACACGAAGTGTAACTGAAGCACCCTGCATTCTGCAGAAGTGCTTTCTGGACTTGTGTTTTTTAAGAGCTCTCTGAAAAATCAACATTAAAAAAACACAAGCAAGCTATTTTGAGCAAGCAGGCATAAATTTAGTACAAATAGGCCCTCATCTTTACTGGAAAACCTTTAAAGAGGTCATAAAAACAAACAAACAAACAAAACAATTCAAAACCACTGTGCTTCAACAGCAAAATCATCTAAAAATTAGCTTAATCCTTTTAGGATCAGGAATCTGGACAGATAACTAAAGCAAAGGATAATAAAATACCCAAGCACTTGTACCCAGTTAATGTATCAGCATGCTGATGATGGTATATAAACAAAGCTAAAAGAACAGGAAAATTATTAAAGCAGAAGACAATACTTCATTTACTGTTCTGCTGGAATTACTGCTTCGGAAGTCACTAATACACATTCATAATGAATACTAGAAGTGCGCACAGGCAGAAACTTGCCTGTTACCCAAATGAGTATGACTAGTGCTGGATGAGTCTCTTACTAATCTTTCTTAGAGCCTGAACTTCACTTCCAAAAAGGCAAGGTTGTTTGGGAGGTTCCGTTTTTCCACTTAAATGCAGAATCAGACACATGGAGTTCTTCCAAGAGCTCTTTGGGTTTTGGTTTCTTCTGAGCAAAAAGAATATCAAAGAGTAACAAAGCCCAAAGCACCTGCTGCAAACTTGGTTAGCCAACCTCCCCGTTATATGTCGGATTGGGAATTTTATTCTCTTTTCTCGAAGAAAGAAAAGAAGTGGGGAAAAAAGAAAGAAGAAAAACTAGTCCAAAGCAGTATTCTGTTCTTGTTCCAGTTGATCTGTTTAGGATTTTGTCACTGGCCTTTGCTAGACCAGGAAAGACTTCTGTGTATGAGAAACAGCACCCCTCCCATGGTACAGTGGGACCGCCCCTGCCACTTTTTACAGAAATCACTCATGAGACTGCAAGTGCTTTCCCACTTTTCCTGTCTTAGGAGTCTCAGGTGAAGAGGCAGCTGTATCATGCCAACCTATTGGGAAACATTAGACATGAGGTGTGTCTTCCAAAAGGTCTGAATCAGGATTGCAATGCCCAAATCAGATGCCTAAAGTTGGGAGGCAATCTCAATCCAGACTACCCTTTCCTCTTCCTGAAATGCTGAAGTAGCTGATTTTCCCAACTTGCCTTTTCAGTTGCTAAGGATTTCTGTTAGAAAGGGGTGATACAGCAACTTAATTTTTAAAGCACCAGAAAACGCTGCAATGAGATTCAGTTAATGGTACTGAGGAGCACTTCTGTCACATACAGAAGCCCTGTGTAGGATGGGCTGCTGTCACAGGTAAATCCAGCTGGCTTAGTAACAGGCAAGAAGCTGTGGCTTCTACAGAGGAAAAGCAGACTCAGGACAAACGAAGTGACGTGACATAGGAAGGAAACTTCCCCTTCCTCCCTTCATATTTTATTCCTCATCCTCTCACTCTTTTGCAAAAATCCAAAATGGTCACGTTATAGCTACAGACCATGCCAAAGATTTGTCTCCTCTCTCTTTGTAAGAGTTAATCATTCCCAGCAAGCTTTCTGGGGTGATGAGTCAGTAACACAAAGAAATGACAGATTAGATGTGATATTTATTTTCTTCTACTTTTTTTTAAGCATGGCTGTCTCCCCCATCTGAAAGAATGGAGGAAGGGGTAATCAAACACACTGTAGCTGGGAGCTCTAAGGATAACATCTCCAAACTCTGCAGCTTTCAGTAAAAGGTTTGTAGTTTTAGTATTCTTTTTGCTGTATGTTTACTCAGCAACACTGTTTCAGAAGTTGCAACATTCATCTTTAAACATTAATTACCAAGGCATGATTGCTTCAAAAATCCACTGCCTGAGGCCAAGGCCTAGGAAGTGGAAAATTTAATTTCAGAAAGCGATGAGAACAAATGCTGAGCCTTTTAATTGCAGGTTGGTACAAATGACTAACAGTAAAGCAAAGCTCATTTTGGATAAATTTGTTGTTCTGCATGTCAAATTTAAAACTTAGCAGTGAGTTGTCTGGGGTTTGTTCTTCTCCCCTACTCTCTTTCTAAAAGTCAGAGAAACAGATGAATTTTTGAGAGGCACAGGAAGTACTTTTCTAAAACTTCAGTTAAAATTATTGACAAGAGAGAAAGAGAGAGAGGAAGAAAGCAAGGAAGGAAGAAAAGAAAGACTAAATGATGCACGCAAAGTCAGACAATAGTTGCAACAGTCGTTGGACAATTGCTGTGCTCTTTTGCAGCTTCATTTCAGGGTGAAGGCTGCAGTGATTCTCAGCATCTACCTCCTTCTCCCTCAGTTTTGCTGAAATTCACCGAGAATCACCAACAGTATAACAACGGATCAGGCCTGCTTCATCATGTGTGGCAACGCAAGATTAAATGCTGCTGTGACTCAACATTGCCACATCAGATGTCCCAGCCTGATGCCAACAGAACCACTGCAATAGCAATGGCGTCTTCATCTCCACCCTTCTGGCCTTGCTGCTGGCAGACTGGGGATAGCTGTGCGTGAGCACCTTTGCAGGGCATCAGAGGCATCTCTTTTCACACAAAGGTAAAGAACTTCTTCATTCTAGCCCCACATCGCCGCAGCTGGGAAAACACATCTGATGGGAGATGTGACTCATGGCCTGATGGGTCTGAGGCTGGTTTCCTGTGTGACCATAGGACAGACTACAAGCAGGCTCCGTGATGGTCCTAAAGTTGCATTTATGTACCAAAGTCTGGAGGCCAAAGAGACTACAAATTGTGATACTCATCTTTTCTAATGCTCATGTTCACTGGAAAACTCCAGTTCTGCTTCTGGGTGTTCTCAGAAGCACTTCTGGCCTCATAGCACTGCACAGCTTGTGCCTGCCTCCCTGGGATTGAGACATGTCATGCCACTTCACTACTGCAAGGGCCTGAACCACTAGGTATACCAAAAATCTGCCTAATCCTTCATGTTTCATCCAGAGGAGCAGAGAGAAGGTGTTTGTGATGATGGTCCATGTGGCTCACCTCCTCTCCCACTTGCTCTTAACAGTTCAGTACTGAAAGCTTTTCCCCTGTGACCTGGGAGATCTGGTTTCAACACGCTCTGAGTACATTCTCTTGCTGATTCAGAATGCACTCTTCTGTCAAATGGAGAATAAAAGACCTCCTTTACCTCATGGCTATTCTCACCAGGCCTGTACTGCAGACCCTTACTCACAGGCCAGTTTTTACAGGATGGCTCATGAGCACACTGTCAAGAGTTTGGTCCCTACTGAGTGGGCTGGCTGCAGCCACGCTATATAGTGGTCAGCTCACATCTCTTCTCATGACCCCGTAGCTAATAGTCAGTATTTTCTGTTCATGGGCTTGGTGTTTTTTTTTTCAGTTCGAAATATGAAGAGTACTAACAGGTGTATGCTGCAGGCCATCAGAGCAGTGCTGTGTCAAAAAACTATAATGCCAGGGAAAAATTGTTGTATGCTCTAGGAAAAGGATGGATGAGGGCACAAATTATGCTATTGCCTTACCTTGAATAATGATGAAGCACTGCCCTTGCTGAAGGAAACACATTTGGTGTCTTCCACATCTATCCTATCAGTTTGAAGCAAACCTTGGAGCGCTCTACATAGCTGACAACACTCACAATTCCCATTGGGGATACCAATGGGTTTGCTGCAGAAGAGTGCTCTGACACTGACACCTGTCAGGCATATTGACCATGGGTAGTATGAGTGACCAGGAAACCCACTGCTGGAGAAGAACAGCAGTGCACCAAGATCAGCCACAGCATTTTTAAGCAATAACTGCTCTACTTTGACAGAGTCCATGAAGTTCAGGAGAGGTCTCTCACTCTACTCAGAGCACTGAGCAGAACATCAAACCCAAGTGAAATGCAGTGCTGTACAGCAGCCCTCAGTTGGTGTGTCAGTTGGTGAGTACAGACATTTTCCATTGCTCTCTCACACTTTCAGATAATCCAGGTGAGTACTGCATTTGTAGGGTGATGTCTGGAAGTGTGCAGGAGAACACCGGAGTTGCACTATCTCCCATCCTCTTCTCCTTTCCC
Organism: Cnemophilus loriae; assembly: GCA_013397755.1. NCBI lineage: Eukaryota > Metazoa > Chordata > Aves > Passeriformes > Corvidae > Cnemophilus > Cnemophilus loriae. Next base: position 23,379 of record VZTF01007882.1, on the reverse strand, counting down.
AGAAATCCCGTGGCCAGTTTCAGCCCTGTTTTATCACAGGTATGACCGGGAGACTGATATGAGTCTCCTGTGGCTCTGCCCTTTCGAATGTCACTGCTCCTCTATGGAAACCCAGCTGCCACTATGTTTTCCTGACCGCCTCTAAAATGATTGTCAAAGACAGAAAATATTAATTAAATTTTAATTAATAAATTGAATACTGTGGGGTTAATTATAGCTATTTACAGGGAGTGTATGGGATTTGAAGGGCCTACCTTCTGGTGTTTTTGCACAAAGTGTTGCCTCTTCCTTTAAGCTCTAATTAGCTAGCTTTTTTCTTTTTAATAGCCAGCCTTCAAATGACTGCTCAGTAGCTCCCATTTTGTTCCTCATCAGCAGTCCTTCAGCACAGCTGCTACAGAAGGGAAGCAGCCCTGCAGTCTGCCTTGAAGGGAGCAGGTGATAAAGAACCTATGAGAAGTGCTGCAAACCAACAAAATTAATTTAAAAAAAACAAAAGGAAATAAAGAAAAAAGAAAAAACCAAGAGGCCCAACCCCTAAACTATGCCAAGCAAGGAAATTATATAAGAAACAAAGGACATGTGAAGAAATAAGAAGGAACTGCAACATCTGAAGCCGCTGCAAGGTCAAAAATGTTCTCTCTGTATGCAGCCCTCTTGTCCAGCTGCATATTCTGCCTTCCTGCATATGCACAATGCCAAAAGCCATCAACAGCAGATAAGCACCTGGGAAAAAGCAAGCTGTTCCAGCACAAAGTCAACTGTGAAACTTGAAATAATTTCTCCTCTGCTCCTTATTTTCAACCTACCCATTTCCTCCCCAGCGGTAAAACCTTTTTAAAATTTAAATGGACCTAATTACCCTTACTTCTAGCTACTCAGTTTATACCTATAAAGAAAAAGGGTCCTTTCAGGACACTGTTAAAGTGAAGTCATACAGTAACACACTGTGCCCAGATATGAGGAGTTTATTCCAGACAGCTTTTCAATCTCATGCCACTAGATGAAAACTAATAGTGCCTAAGAACCAGCACAGAAGAGAGCTTTGGAAGTCTGGGGATATTTGGGACATTGTTTTGTTGGGTTTTTTTGCAAAAGTGACCAACATGTTCAGGAGGCAGACCACTGCTTTCCCTCAAGTATCTGCTCCTGCCTGCTAAGTGTTCACGACTGGACAGCTGCCATGGAGGGAGCAGAGGGCAGTGGCTGGAAGATGAGGGCTGGCACAGGCACTGCAACCAGTAGCTGGCCTGGTGCCTGCCTTCTCCTTCCTACCACAGCAGTTAGCTTCAAGTGGTAGGCACAGGAGACTGGTTTGGGCTCCTGCTGAGGTGAGATAGGGTGAAGAAAAGAGGGAAGAAAATATGTCGGGTTTTTTTTTCTTTTATAACCAAGAGCAATAATGCTAGTAAGGGAAAGTGGGCATAGACTGGCCAACACGGAGAGCAGGATATCTCCGAAATTTCACATGGAACCCTGTGGTTTCTGAGGTTGGAAAACCATTGCCTAAATTAAGAAAGCTATCTTCCATCTCAAGACAAGAAACATAATAGCTAGAATCACTCTTGCAAAAAGCCTAACTCGTCTGACTCCTCAAGTGTGTTCGAAAATTTTATCTACTCTCCTTTGCAGCAGAACAGTTTCACTGCCCAAGGATGCTGAACTGAGAGCACCAAGGTGTCTCCTCACTCCACGCTTCGGCTGAAAGTGTTGGATAACAGTGCAAAACCCCTGCTCAGGTCTACCTTTCCCATTCACAGAGATTTCCCCAAAACAGAGAAAATAAAGTACCATCTCTTCTTCTAGTATTTGGAGTCGTGACACCTGAGAAATGCTTGCCAGCATGTGTAATAACATATCTGTTGCAAGACATAATTTTAAAAAAAAACAACCCTGAATGGTGTCCGCAGCTTAGAGCTTCTGCTCCCAGCAGGACGTAGCTGCTTATTCAAAGTCCCAAGATCCCAGTCACACCGATGACTGGTCACCCCCCAAGCCTATCACCCTGGCTCACGGGCCTGGAGCCAAGCAATGAGAGCACCGGCTTAGTTACAAGCTTAAAGGGCTGAGAGTCTTTAAGGAGGCTGAGACCCCGGATTAGCGAGGGTGTTTCCAAGCGGGGCGGCGGTGCCCGCCTGGCTGGGCCGGACAAGCAAGAGCTGCCGGCAGGCTCGGGCTGCCGGTGCCACCTTCTGGACACACGCGCAAGCGTTATTCACCTTCCCCTTCGGATGGAAGAACACTAAGGAAAGGGGCTTCATTTCACTCCCTAGTCCTGCTTTTTTGGGTTCCTCCCCGCCTCCCTTTTAATCCATCATGATGTAGCACATAACTGAGGGGGGAGCAGCCCCAGTAGGGTAGCAGCAGCAGAATCCAAGCCGGCTGCACAGTGCATCCCACCTCCCATGGAGAAGTACGTACTGCAAGCTCACAAAATGTTCCCTGCCTTTAGCATTTCATTTTCTTCATGCATTTATATGAAACAGCCAAGCCTGGCAGAAGTAGACACAAGACTCGTTTAAGAAACATCTGTGCATTTTAGGGATGAAAAGCAGGGGTATGTAAGGGCATCCTGGTTAATGCCAGAAGTGCCATCTCAGGGGCTTACAGAGTATTCATTTGAGCAAGGACTAGCCTGTGGAGAGGGGTCTGACTCGGTCTGGTGGCCGATTAGCTTTAGTGGCCCTGTACGAGTGCGGATATTGTGAAATCTTGCCATTTATGCCAGCAGCAGTTGTGTTCTCACAGAGAATTGTGCTCTTTAACATCCAAAATACAAACTTGCATGTGGTTACACCACAGGCATTTCTGAGAGCAAGGCTAAGGTTAGAGAGGCCACCTCATTCTGAAACAATCCAAAATTATATCTCCCATGTACAGCAGCTGCAGTTCTTTCTATTTCTTATAGCTGCAGAGTGGGATTTGACCGCTGTCTTCCAAGTGGCAAATGGGATACATACAGCCAACACAGTCCTCAAAACTGGCTTGCAGAATAAGCTTGGGAACAACTGTAAGTGCAGAGAAGATGTCTCCAAGGAATGGTTTAAAGAGCACTATTAGGAGTGGCAGGCCAGAAAAAAAGCTGTGAGGTTGGAAAAAAATGTCTGAACCGGTAGAAAGCAGAGGAGCCAAAAGGAAGAGCTATGGGGACAGTCAAGAAGCAGGAAGCAATGAAAAGCTGCAAGCTGCAGAGCACAGTGCTGCAGGGCTCCACACTGAAGACTTATTCTTTTGCCCCAAACTAAGACGGAACTTAAGAAATATGGACTTTGAAGTTAGGGATTACCATAACATGAGACAGTGGCAACAGAGGGAACAGGCCTTATGAAATGTACATATAATAAAATGTGGTCTGCAACAGGAACTTGAATGATCTAAGTATTATACAAATGCTGCTGTTCTTCTATACAGCAAATAACACTTGTTTCCATTTCAGAGAACAGGGCTCAGCAGGGATGTGGAGTCAGGCTGAAGGACCCATAAAGCAAATGTGCAACAATGGTAAGGCAATATATTTATTTCAGAATGAAATATTTTTTTATTGTATTTATTCTTAAATACGCACATAGCTATATGTTAAATACCAGCTGTGTGGCAATTAAAGCCACACTGCAGCTTTGATATTGCCACGTTGCTGTTATGCAACTCAGTTTCAGATGGTGACCCATCCAGGTTGCCAGTTCTTACAGCTGGACTCTGCCTGAGTAGAGTCCTGCTGCACAGCAGCCCCAAATACTTGTACTGTTACTGCTTGCCTGTGCAACGGCTTCATTCAGTTTCTTTTACCTTACCTTCTTTTACCTTTTTATCTTAATTTTAGATTTATTAAATATAGCAATAAACGATGTTCCACAGCAGTGTAATTTGAGTAACTGATGATAACAGCAGTTTACTCGTGTCAAGGCATCTAATTTCTACTGCTGTTAAGTCTCAGTTCCCATAGCCCTCCAGGACATGGAAGGATATGGACAAATCCTGCCTGAAGTAAGTTTCAGTGCCATCTGGGATTCTGAGCCCTGCAGAAAGGGATTTATAGATGCACTTCTCCCAGACTGCTATATACTATTGTATGGTTTATAAAAAAAGGGGTTACTGAAGTACTTCTACTCTCACTGAGCACCATCTCTATTTATAAATTTTATAATTTCTGGTCTGTATTGATTTTAAAAGCATCTTTAGCATGCAAGCAGCTGTTTAATGCATTTCGACCCCAAAGCAGGGAATTTGCACTAGTATTCCCACCAGAATGTTTGTCCTTTCGTGTCCATGCATTAGGGCTCTGTTTAAAATCTGCCCATGTCTCTAATCTCCCTGGGGAGCTTTCCCTGAATATTCAATGCTAGTCCACAGTCTGTAACAAAAGAGGGAGGGAGGGGGAAAAAAAGAGAGACAGAGAACAGCGTTCATGCATCAAGTTCAAGAGCCTTTTCACATAAAAACATATGCACGCACAAAAGCACCTCAACTATAGAGCCTGGCATTTCCACAGCAAAGATCTGACAGCACGTGCAGTTTTTCAAGTTAACTAATTTACAATAAGGGCATCAGACATCTGAGCTCCAGATGCACTCATTCCGGCAGCCAAGGCCATAAACAAAATAGAAAAGAGTATTCTTATCCTAACATAGGTTTTATAGAGATGTGTTGAAGGCTTAGCAGATGGGTTTTGCTGTCTCAGCTTTTACCTGCATGACAAAGTAAATGCATAAAGCTGCTTAATGGTTTCTTCAATTCAAGACCTTTGCATTTGCTCCCATATGCTCTCATGAAGATATGGCTAATTAAAAATAATAAGCAAAATCCTACTCCCCAGGGAAGCTGACAGCAAAACTCCCACTGGATCCAGCGGGCTCTGGGTGTTGCTCAACATAAATGCAATTGGCTGAACTGGCTAATAGCATAACCAATACTATAACTGAATTTGTATTCCTCAATCAACAGATTTGCCACCCTAACGCCACTCCTGGTTCTGCTTTTGTCCCATGTTTCTGTGGAAGAACAAAACCAATGACACAGCTACTGTCACCAAAACTGCGGTTGCTGCAGCCTCAGCCCAGGCTGACAACCAGCTCTCTCCATGGAGAGGTGAGAAACCCTCTCTTGAATTAGGACAAGATATCAAAACACTTTCTCATGTCACTAACTTTGTTTTGCTCAATCTACATGCTGTTCTAACAGAGCAGAAAACTGGAATCACAAATCTGAAAGACAGCATATCAGATAGCAAACATTTCTGAGTTTCAAAAAAGTTTGCCAGTTGAGCAATCAGTGTTTTGCCCCACATAGAGACGACATCATCATCATCACCATCATCATCATCATTCAGTCTAGCTTTCATAAACATCTGAGCATTCTCTTTAATGACAGTGTGCTGTTTGGGCAGATGGCATGGAAATTTTACAGTCCATTTCATCCCTGATGCCTACACTTAACACTCACTGTTAATAACGGGATATACACACAGATACACAGATGAACATACATGTGTATACAGACATGCTAAGAGAAGAAACCATTTCTGACATGTTCTTACAAGGGAATTAAATTGGTGAAGGCGGATTTCTGAGCTCAGCACATACTAGCAGTGCATCCTCAAAACTGTATATTTGGCTGACTTTAGGAAAAATTGTGCACTGTGAGCAACTGCGAACATCTGAGGATGGGGCAATGACAGAGAGAGGAACACCCAGTCTGGGACCAAAGCCTGCATCAGGAGGAAGCAACAGGGGCAACTCCAGGGATGTGAGGTAGAACAGGCAGTACAGGGAACAGGCACCAAGGAAGTTGCTGGACTAATGCATGGCTTCTCCACATTGGATACATCCTTCCAGAGCTCTCCTTAACAGGCAGCACTTGACTCAAGCAGCTCTTGCAAACTGGGCTCTGCTTGTCTCTCCATGCCTTGGCCCAGCCCCTACCTACACTCCCCATCCCTGCCTGCTCTCAGGAGCAGTCCCACATAGTGCACCCCTGATTCCAGTCACAGCACTGCTTTATAATACAGTTCAGGGAAAGACAGAGGAGGAAGAAGAGAACAAACATAATTGATGACTGATGACTCAGACTAACTAGAGAATGTGCTTAAAGCAAGTTTGTTTCACCAGTGGCAGTGCTTTGCTGTTTGCTTTACCCCCTCCAGACGAGGTCATTCCAATTCCTTTTCTCCATTTAAGGGTGACATAACTAAGAGGCTAGGAAGAAGCTTTCATAAAAACAGAGTACGCAGTAATCATAGGAGGCTGCTGTTTGAGACAAAGCCATGACCCCCACATTTAAGAATCTGCTGATCTGTAATTCTGAAGATCACATTTATTAGCAAAATCCTGTTTTTATAAGCTGCAAATCAAGACACAGCTTCCTTCAGCACTGTACCAGATTTATGAATCATGAGCCCTGTAGTGCATGAGATTTTGCTTTAGAAATAAAACTGCTCGCTCAACTGCAGAACATTTCAGTCTTCTTTTTCTACAACTACCGCTTAGTCTCAAACCAGAACAAAACAGCTCTGGAATTACACATGCACTTAAAGTTCTCTTACTATTTATTAGATTCAGTATAAAGGCATACTGATGAGTTTCTATGTCTGACATCTGCTCGATTAGCAGCATTTTCAATATCTGGCTATTTTGCAACACTTGGCAGCTAAGTAAAGCAGGTCTAGCACACAGTCAGATGTGGATTTTTTTGTTGGGGGGGGGAGGGCAGTGCTAGAGGTTTCCCAGATATCCCTCATTTCAAAGCAGGAAAAAAACAACAATGGCCAGCTCTGTACCAAACCACAGGTCAACAGATTTCAATGGTCCAAGGTTAAAATTGGCCTCCAGCTAGCTGTACAGACTTATCCCACAGGTATTAAACAGGAAACTTTTAAAGCTTAAAAATAGCTACAGTTATGTGACTTATCCTTGTTAAAAGGATTTTTATCATGTACATGAAGACTAGAAGCTTTCCTCCTCTGAAATGTTTGTGTTTGACACTTTCTCTAAAGCACAGCAAGTCTGTGTTTTTCTCTCTTGCACAGGCTGTGGGTTGAGTCTTGTTTTGCTATTCTTTTTTCTTTCACAAATCAAGCTGTCAGCAGCACGGGAAGTAATTCTGTAACTGGGACACGTAAGTGCTCTGTTCTGAGACTGCATCGCTGCCCCCAGTAAAGTCACCCTTGGAAACAAGAGCACTTGAGAATATTTTAGCACACAGTGAAAGGCTTTTTGCTATGGTTTATTTAGCTGAAAAGGAAAAACATAATTCAAGGAAAAAACTCCAGAGCTTAGAGATACTAAAAGTATGCAGTCTCTGCTGAGCTTCCTGCTACTGCAGGCCACAACCTCTTAAAGACCACTGTGTTCCAATATCCACTTCTGCGGGGACAACGCTTTTGGGCTGGGAGATAAACCTAGTTTCCTTGGACTGATATGAAAGCTAAACAATAATATATGCTCCTCTCCTACTACACAAACACTCCCAAAACTAAGGGAGTCTAGCCCAATACCAAAGGGCCACGCTGTGCACAGCTCATCGCTACATGAAATGCTTTAGCCTGCTATTAACTTCTTCCTCTGCTCCTTACTCACTGCCCCGTATCGTGACTCCTAGGTGTTCTCTCCACATGTCCAGACTTCATCCTCAGCAGATCCATCCCATCTGTCCCCAGATGCCACATCTAGCCACCACATCCCAGGTGGCCCAGTTTACCTAGCCTCAATCTCCTGCGGGGCCCTGGAGCCTATCTCCACCATCAGATGCACTGTGCTTACCTAGCCCAGCCATGTAATTAGCAGTGCAGCTGCACAGCCACCAACCTGCCAGCACACATGTGGCAGACCACTTCTTGGCAACTATTAATCACATATTGCATAAGAAACAGTCCCTTAATGCAGGCAAGTCTTTCCACTCCCAAATCATGTAAAAGACATAAAAGCTTTTGGCCATGCAGAAAAGTGAACAAAATGAGTGGTAATTAACTCTCATGACTACAAAGGCTAACAACTTCGGCACTTGCAAAGGGGATCAGAGGCAGCTGAGCTGAGAAAGAACTGTAGCAGAACAAGTATTTGCCTGGGAGCAAACACTGCCTGAGTGCTTATTTTAGAATGAATAGTCATGTTAGTTAACTAGAGCTAACTATTGAACAAATAGCTCACGTTACAGCATACCGAGGTACACTAGATGCATTCTTTGATGTACTGACAACCTACTGCGGAGCTTTTTTTTCAGAAATTAAAAAAAAAACCCCACAATTTATCCTTTATAGCTGATTCTGGGTTTTGGCAGTTTTTTCACAGATTAATGGAAACGAACCTAAAATGGACTTAATCATTGCAGCATGAGATATTTACATTCAGCAAGAGCATGTGGTTTAAAAAAAAAAAAAAGGAACCCAACTAAGTTTTCCTGTAAATCAACACGTGTGACTGTTTCTGACTATCTCAGGACAGGCAAGTTTTGGTTCACTGCATGTCCTTGGTGTTTCTGACCTTTCAGCACAACTGTAGCCTCTAAGCACCAGGATTTGGTCTGCTGTTCAGCAGCATACTATGCAGCCTGACACACCCTTCATGCCACTTACTTAAAATACCAGTGTGGACAACGAATATGACTCCCATGGTTTTCAAGAAGTAGGGGAAGAGAGCTTGGATTTGGGGAGTGATTTTAAGGCAGCCAAAATTCATCCTGAAAATATTAAGTAAAATGTGTTCTGATTATTACCATGGAAATAAACACATCTCATCTGGAAACACATGAATTCAGGAGTAAAAATTTCTTTTCTATATGAACTACTTCACACTGGTCATAAACTTAAGGGATTTGACAGGGTTTAAAGATTCACTTGTCAGCTGCTATGTCCTTTAATTAGCTTCCTAACACCCATACTGACTGAAGCAGCATGTTCCCAATTTAGCAAATCAGGCTGTCTCTGTCCAGGTTTCACTGTAGCTCTGAAGACCTGAAAAGGAGTATTAAACACAGTGATTCTTCTGCCCCCTAGTAGACATAATCTACTATAAAAATTTCTTCCGTCCCAGCTTTTGTGGAATGGACAACAAAAGAATTAACCTAATTTCCAGAAGCTGCATAAAGTGTGTGTGGCTCTTCATGATCTTTTGAGGAGAAATTCACATACCAAAACCCATAGCTCTGCTATGACCTGTTCTTGTATCTCCTATTTTACTTCAGGTCCACAGCAAACTTCACATACATTCATTCACAACTTCACATCCATACCACAGTTAGGTATGGATGGCCTTGTTTGCAAAGCACTTGACAGGACTTAAGGGTTCTCTGCCACAGTCAGCTGAGACCCTGACTGTTTAACTCAGCCAAAACTTCACCCCTGTTTTGCACTCCCACCTGTAATGTGGAGATGATAAAATTCTTTGACCTTTCCAGCTAAATATTCTTCTACTTTTTAAATGGTACACTCCTTAGGACAGAGTGTCAACCACATACTTACCCAGAACCAAACATAAATCACCCTTTAATTAAACTCTTTGGGATCTCTGGGTAAGAATCAGCCATTAAGATGTTAACCAGCTTTTGTTTAACAGCATTTTTAAAGTTCAAGCCAACTGTAAATCAGACCAGGCAGATTCTCACTTTGGGTCATTAGGTTTACCTCATTTCCATCCGCCTGTCTTTCTGTGCTCTGGGTGATTCCAGGCAAGTTTCTTGCTGGTCTCTTACACTTGTTTTTGCCATCTTACAGTGCTGGAGCCATGAAAGAAACTGTAATAACGATACTGACTGCTCAGCTTTGACAGGACATAGCTATTTTTACTGGATTACTTTTCTGGCACAGCATTTAAAGCACCAAATGATTTGACACCTGTAATTTTATACTTGGAATAACACAAGGTATTCATACTTCTTTTGTAATGTAAGATAAAAGCAAACACTACATATGTTCTCATTCCAGTGCTGCTGTCTGACAGCTATTTGCCCAAGGAGAAAAAAGTACTGTTACAGTACAGAATATGTGGAAAAGTATAAGCTATGGAAAAGAAATCATTAAATAGCTAACTTATTCCCCTGCTAGCACTAGACTGTTCCCTGCAGCATGTTTCAGAGTGTTTTGTCCAGTCTGGTTTTACAAGTTTCACATTACTTTCATTTATATATTTAATACAGCACCGAGTCCAACGTGGTTTGGTGCTGCTTATTTTCCTTGTCTTTCAACTAGAAGACTCAGTGCTAGACCAGCTGTTCATATAGAGTCAGCTCCAAAACTACTGAAAAAATATCTGGACTCTTTCCACTGACTTCAACAGGCTTTGGATCAGGCTCAGGAAAAGACAACGAATACATTTCATGTAAGACTAAGCAGGTTACAGTCAGCAAAGTATAAAGAGGATTAGCTATGTGTGATCCAAAGGCACGTTACCCTGCGTGCTGAAATGCCTCCTTAACACACTTTCACTTTCACAGAGAGAAAGGGCCAGATTCGTTCCTGGTGCTCTGCCACTAAGTCAATGCTACCATGCAAGGAATGAGCGTTATCTGGAATCCGCCCAGTTAACCTCATTACAACTGGGATTTTCCTAAACTAGAGGTGAGAAAATTTATTTTCTAAAATTGCAAAACCAATAAGCAAATCACAGAAGCATAGAATAGCTTGCGTTGGAAGGGACCTCAAACGTTGTCTAGTTCCAACCCCCCCACCATGGGCTTTTTGCTTTTCAGTTGTTTGGGTCTTTAGAGACCTTACGGAATGAGTACCAGGAAAAACACAACGGATCTTGTCTCTGTCAGGGAAGGACAAACTCTCCTTTACTTCAGAACCTAAAATGGGTCATATTTGGTTTAAGATACACATATCTAGACCTCCACTTTCTGTCACCAAAACAGATGGGCAACCCCAAACCAATTTGTGCATATTTTATGGAGCACTGATACTACAACATCTCCCCACTGTGTATGCTTTGAGTGCATGACTTCTGAAAGCTAGAACATCTTTTATCAGGGACTATTCTACCAGTGGGGGATTTATTCTGAACAATAACATCAAATGCAGATGGTGGTGTGCAGTTAGTCTTCCCACCCTTTCAAAGTTCACAGTAAAACGTGTCAGTGTTAGGGATGTTCTCAGCTGCTGAGAATGCTTTAATCAACCACTTTTTTTTCTGCTTGTTCTGTTCCCTAGGGACAGGGGACTTCATGGCACTGCTTTGTTGTACGATGTGTACAGTTATAACCTATGCTAAAAGTATGCCATTAATGAATGAACACTGGGTGTGTGTGTGTCAAGCAGATGAGAATGTTCTTTTGATCTTCTGAGCTCCACCACTGTGGCAGACGGGTGTCTAAACTGCTTTATTAATGCACTGAAGTCTTCCATCATTTCTCAAACAATAATGAAGAAAAAATCAGAATTTCATCATGGCGTATTTTTTTTTCTGCTCTTCCAGTTCAAATCTAGCTGGAAGTTAAGGAGTAGGGGGGGAAAAAAAGATTATTTTTTAATTTATTTCTTAATTTTCCAGGGAGGTGGGAGGATTATTTCACGTGCTTGACGCTTTCTGAGGCAGCCAACAGAAGCTTCTCAAATTTCTGTTTAATTTCAAAGCAGTTTCCACACAACATGGGAGGTATATTTAGCTTTAGGTACAATTTTGAAACTAATTCAACAGAGCAAGACAACAGATTTGAAGTTTTTTTGAGGATAACACAGAATCAGAATAAGCATGTTTAAAAATCATAGAGGTTTATGAACATGATTATAGCAATGGTTTTAGCCTCCAACATATGAATAGTAGTGAAAAACAAATAACCCAACTGGTGTGAGGCCACAGAAACACGTGGAAGGAAGTTTATATGCACATGCCTGTAGGAAAACAACACAGAAAATCCTTGATATCCCTTCCAAATATATGATTCTAATGTGGTGTTGTGACGAAAAACTGTGAATCCACTCAAATTTTCCCAGAGTGAATGACTCTCTCCAAGGAGAAGAGAAAAAGAGGCAACATAGGACCTCTGTTCTGTAAAAGAAACAAATCAAATTACCACTTCACAGGCAGCTAAGCTGATCTAACAAGCCACTTGCAAAAGTGAGAGGTCAGGTCTCTCAATCCTTTGCCATCCCCACAGCTGCACTTGAAACAGCTTGATACTCCCCTGATCATAGAATCACAGAAATCGTTTGGGTTGGAAGGAACTTCAAAGATCACCTAGTTCCAAACGCCCTGCCATGGCCAGGGATGCTACTCACTAGATCAGGATGCTCAAGCCCCATTCAATCTGGGCTTGAATACTTTCAGGGATGGGGCATCCCTCTAGACAACTTGTTCCAATGTCTCAACATCCTCACAGTAAAGAATTTCCTCCTAATATCTAACGTAATCCTACTCTCAGTTTAAAATGATTCCCCCTTGTCCTATCATCACAGGCCTTTGTAAAAAGTTTCTCTTCAGCTTTTTAAGGTCCCCTTCAGGTACAGGAAGGCTGCTCCAAGGTCTCCCTGGAGCCTTCTCTTCTCTAGGCAGAACACCTCCAATTCTATCAGCCTGTCTTCACAGGAGAGTTGCTTCAGCCCTCTGAGCATCTTTGTAGCCCTCCTCTGGATTTGTTCTAACAGGTCCATGTCCTTCTTATGTTGGACAAAGCACTCTACATAGGGTCTCATGAGAAGAGAACAGAGGGGCAGAATCCCCTCCCTGGCCCTTCTGGCCACACTGCTTTGGACGCAGCCCAGGACACAGCTGGATTTCTGGGCTGCAAGTGCACATTGCTGGGTCATGTCAAGCTTCTTATCAAAAAACACCCCCAACTCCTTTTCCCCAGGGCTGCTCCCAACCCATTTTCTGCCCAGCCTATTTGTGCTTGGGATTGTCCCAACCCATCTGCGGCACCCTGCACTTGGCCTTGTTGGACTTCATGAGGTTCACACAGGCTTACCTCTCAAGCCTGTCAAGTTTCATCGCTTCCCTTCACACCTCACATCTTGGTATCACTGGCAAATTTGCTGATCCTCTACATCGTATCTGTCATTTAGTCAGCTATTTACCTCACTATTCCAGAGAAAGCTACCCACCTTTCTGCTGTTTTTCTTCCAGGCTAATAAGTCAAAGTGGCTAATAGAGAGATCCAACATATGTCAGAACCAGTGCATGGTAAGCAGCAGAATTATCAAGACCAAGCACTCCTGGGAAGGGAAAAATGACTGGGGACTGCAACCTCTCTCTTCTGTGCAAACTGAAATTGTCTGAGGGTGTCTCATGGAAGAACTGTCTTATTGCAAGGACTTGTTATTAGAAGGGGAGGGGGAATTGAACGGAGAAGTGGAACAAGTAAGGGTCCTGTTCTTTGGAGGAGTGTGTATATCAGCGTGCAAACTAGAGCAGCAGAAATTCCATAGGTCTGCAGAGGATTTCATGGGTAGAAAAAACTGTGTACGTATGCAGCAGCTGCAATACACAGGAGCAGGGGATGTATAATCTATATGCAAATAACTATGTAGCTCCCCCATGAAAGCATAGGGCTGACTGCACAGCCTTAGTAGCTGCACAATATGTCTACATCGAGTCTGCTGTTTCTGATGTGTCACACTTCATATGCATGGCTGGACAGCACAGCACACACACAGAGCTGCTCCTGTGAGGGGCTTCATGTCCTGTAACTGCTGTGTGTGCTCAGAGTGCTGACATCCAGAGTTCCCAGGCATGCAGCAACAAGTTCAGAAGTGTCTGCTCTCTACAGCTACCACACATCTGGAAAGCCCAGACAATTCTATGAAGCCCTCAAAATCTGCCTAAATGTGATTTCCAGGTGCAACAAGTAAATGTCTCTGTGAAAAGGAAGCCTGCAGCATCTAGGAAGTCCTTTGCTACCTGCACAAAAGCAAAAACAGGACACCAAAAGTTTAGGAACACCTGTTCTGATGAAGTGAAGGCAGGGCTGGAGCTTAAGTCTCAAATTCTTCACCTGTCTTTTCTACTGACTTGATTTACCACAATTGCATTTGACAGTGGATTTGAAAGGACGTGCTTTCACATAATGGAAATACAAGAGGTGTCTTGCAGTTCAGCTTCACAAATGTTCCTGCTATTGAAGCCATTACAAAAGCTTCATAAGGAACTTATTTCAGGTCTAGACACCCAGGAAGAAAGTAACTGTAAATGAGTAAGAGGCTATGCACTAAGATGGGAATCCACCCTTCTCTCTCCTTAAATGGCATTGGCTTATAAAATTAATTACTTACATACCTCACAGAGATGTAATACTTAATTAATATTTGTTAAGTGCTTTGAAATTCTGACGGAAGACATCAGACTATTGTGCATCATGATTAATACAGCGTAAAAGTGATGCCGTTGGTGTTGCTCAAGCAGAATGCTGAAAGGATATCTATTCAGTTTCTGATTTGAAAAGGCGAATGGAGATGGAAAAGGTTTAGAAAAGCAATTTAAAACTCAGCCTGAAGAAAAAGGGACAACTGGGGTGGAGAGGAGCTAAAACATTTTTTAGAGGTATTTACTGAGCAGTGTGCATTAATCCCTGCAAAGTTAAAGTGTAAGTGCCTACAGCAAAATCCTGGCTCCAATCAAGTACATGGAAAACATTTCACTGACTTCAGTGAAGTGAAGATTGTTAGTTTTTGTCATAATTTCCAGCAGATGCATCCCATATGCAGGTTTGCAACTTTGCACAGTTGCTTGTTTATAATTTAGGTTCAGGAAATAACCTCATCAAGCTCGGGCATGCTCACCATGTAAAGGCAACTGCTCAGCTTCTAATCTTTCTACTACATCCCACACTCGGAGTAAACCTTTCCATCCTGTTAATGAACTTGGACCTGAGCTACCTATTTAAGTTGGTGGCAAAACTCCAATTAAATGGAAGCTGTGTGGAGATCACTGCAGATTTTGTAATAAACATGGGAAGCAAACATCCTGTGCTTAACGGTGTACACCCCTGGAGTTCAACTTATTTACTCAGAAGCCTATGGAATTCTGACTGGAAAAACAAATCAAAACAAACCAAACAAACAACCCCCCAAACTCCCAAAGTAACAGAAATTCAGGCAACTTATTTTTTTAGCATTAGTCCTTCATACCTAGCAAGATTAAGATTCACAGAAACATGTTCCTCAGCACTTCTGGATAAGGCAGAGTTAATTCAGCTCAAAGCTGTGCACCTGTGAGGCTTAAAGAAGAAAGGTTAAAAAGACTAGCAAGAGAAAGGCACCAAAATTTGAGAGAAGGTACCTGTGAGCTTCTAGCACTAAGAAGAGTCACTTTAAGGCAGGAGCCTACGGCTACTTTAGGCAGGAAACTAAGTGAAAATGTTCTAGGCTTCAAATTTTGATACATTTTTATTTTTGACAAGGATTGAAGACTGTTATGTGGTATATATGGGGCTCTTGGTAAGTTATTAATTACCCTTTTCCAAGTGGTGTGTGATGGCTTCCATCTTCTTAATGTACTCCTACTCAGCACAGGAAATCTTAGAAATACTATTTATTCTAAAGCATCTGTTAAGGTGGGCTCTCTAGCCATGCTACAGAAAATGCTGTAGAAATGTTGTACTATAGCAAACCAGCATTTGTAGAGCAGTTTTGTGTCTATGCAACTGCTACACCAAATGTAACGATCAAGTTGCACATAGTAGCTCCCCCTTTCACTCGTGTTAGCACGCTGTAGGTTTTTAACTGTAGTGCAGGCTCTGAAGCACATAGGCTTGTAGTTTTCTCTCTCAGTGCTTGTACAGCTGTGTCCACAAATGTATGTGTCCAGTAAAATCCAAGGAAATGTTCCTGGATGCCAGGATTAAGCTTAGATAGCTGTAGCTCTAATAACTCACATGCAGCTCACATTGTAGTCCTAAGTGCTGACAGTTGCTTTCCAGTCCTACTGGAATAAGCAACATCATTCTTCCATCTAAACTCAGTAGTCAAAACATGTTGGTGTACGAACTACATCATGTTGCTGCTCTAGGGATTCTAAGGAGAGATGGTATTAAGGTGCCAAGGCAAAAATTCCAGCCTAAAGATTTTATTGAATGGAAGTTAAATGTGTGATACTTAAGTCATGTGAAAACAGCGCTGTGTCACTCGTGTAAACAGGCAGGCTGTGTCTCCTTCCTCAGAATGCTCATTGATAAGATACTTACTGGACAACCAGTACCACCAAATACGGCAAACCTTTCTGCAAAGTCTGCTTTTATTACGGCTGGAGATAATGGTGAGCAGGCAGTACAGAGGAAAAATCACTCTGTCAACTGCTTGGCATGGGTATTTACAAGGAAAGCCACTGAAGAGATGCTATCTATGTATTTTGAAGAGGTTTTAATTTTGTGAAGGGGCCAGAAGAAAATTATACCAGAAATCAGAGTAAGCAAGGCTATATGATATGTAAGACTTAGTGATGTCTGCATTTGGCTGACAAGACAGGAAGGATTTTCAAGATATTAGTGTTTCTCATTTTTAGACCTCAGGAAAAAACACCATCCTGCTAAATAAGGCATGTTTTCCTCACTGTGCGTCCATCTACATTATCCTTGACTTTCTACCTAGCAAGGCCTGTCTTTCCCCTACTGGCTTACACTTTTTTCCCCAGCAGGCTGAACAGCAGCCCAGCAGCAATCTCTAAACAAACCACACCTGTATGGAAAGTATCTGAATTTCCTCTAAGCCTATCAATTGAATCCTAATCATTCTTATCTCACATGCTTTCCAGAGCAGGTTCTTGCAGTTCTCTAACCTTTAAACTTACGTTTCTGTGCCTGGTTTTAATGTTAAAACTTCTTTCGTGGTTCTCTTATGCCACGAACAGGACAAATTTATTTATTTTTATCTCTGTCAAGACTTGCATTCCTTCTACCCACTTATAACCTGCCAAACTGAACTATCTGTATCCACAAATGCCTCTGTACTCTGAGTATCTTTTTATTGTCTGCTACCTCCCAGGTACCCTACACACATTTCCCAGCCTCAGGTGATGGATCCCTCATGTTACACTAAAAGGAATGTTGTTCAGATGACCATGTCTTTTCGAGTAGTCCAGATCTTGGTGTATCACCCTGTGTGTACAGCTTCAATTTATGGTGCTCACCAATACCACACAACCAGTTGTAGAGGCTCCTGTAGAGTGCTAAAAGACTGAAAAAGAGGGGTGTGAGGTCTTTGGGACTGTGTTAGACTTCTGTTGGATCAAATTTCCTTACAGATATTCCCATTTCTTAAGGGTCTTCCTTCTGGGGGAGTTCAATATGTCAATTTTAATTATTTTAACGCTAGACTGGATTCTTATAATTACTGCTGGCTATGTCTATATCAGGAATAAGCATGATCTGCAAATGAAAATACCTGATGCTGAGGGTTGTGTTCCCACTATGGGTTCTGTGTGTGCGGTTTGTTTAGGTTAGCTCTTGCCTGCCCTCATGGACTTTCCCACCTGAGTTGTGGAGAGTCTTGAGCATTCACTGGTGGTGCAGCCTCTGGTGATCCATCTGAAAACTTCATGTTCAAGGCAAAGTGCAGTACATGGAGACAATCTGCTTCAAACCCACGCTCTTGGCTCTCACTCATTTAACATCATCAAAGTGAGAATCCGCACTAGTGCTGGTGCACAGATCAACACCTGTCAGACAGTCTGGGAGATTCCTGTTGCCATTAATGAACTTAATCCACATCTGGAGAAGGCACACAGGGATGTGGAAGATTTCTATCTCTTTGTTAGTTAATGGGAGAAGCTTACAAAGCCAATCTTCAAAGCAGATACAGCTACAGATAGGAAAAAAGAAAACATTCCCTCTTAGCTTGCCTCCAGTTTGATCTATAAGAGGTCTAATAACATGATGGCAGAATACATTTTGATGTAATGGATAATTGGGCTTACTATGTTTAATGTAGTGATCAAATTAATAGCAGGATTGACTTTTTATTTGGTCTAGGGAGGAGTAAGAAAGGCAGGGCAAAGCCCCTATTATCTGCTGTTTACTGAAGATATGCAGAGTACTCTCAGAGAGCTCTGGAAACAGGGACTATGTATTTTAGCTGGTGGTATGCTATGCAAACACTTAATGAAAACACTTAAACACCAAGAAAAGCAAATTACTCTGCCCTGGGGGAAGGGGGTTGGGGTGGTTAAATTCAGCTGCTCTTACTGCTGCGCAGTTGTTAAAAAACCACCACTGCACCACAGCAGATGAAAGTATTCTGTCACTTAAGTCGTTCTAATACCAGAAAGGATCCCTGAAACATGCTAAAAGACAAAGGTGAGGATAAAGTAGCTGGTGATGCTTTTTCAAGTTGCTCACAACAGGGAAAAGCCAAAGAAGTAATGCTGAACTGATAACTTGAAATTTTACTAACATATTCCAGTATTCTTATGTATCAGGTAACTTTTCAGAAGTATACTCTCAAGAACTTTCTATTCCTTACAACATACTGAGTAGAAAAATGTAAAACTGCATCTTTAAGAGGTTAGCTCTCGCACTAGACTGATGGTCATGTAACTGCTCCTCCCAGAAACTGAGACACAATATAGCCTTTTTCTGCAACCTCCTCAGTTATGCAAAATCACAGCTCAAAACTGTAGACTGAGTCACTAACAGTACAGAGAAATAGAAAAATCCAGCTAAGTGCCTTTCTTCCCCCTCTCCCCTCCCACTTGCTTGAATATGCAAGCATTTCAAGGTAGGTATTCACACACATCACTTGTTGACTTCTGTTTTAGTGGCACTTGTACAGCTGGGAGCTGGACAAGCAGAGAGGTCTACACACAAAAGCTGTCTAGAGCTGATGGAGCCACCCTTCAGATCTGTGCCTAGAACCTCCTCCTAATTCCAAGAACAACCACAAGCTGGGTTGCCACCAAACCGTCCTCGGAGCTGCTCAGAGGGCTGGGCTGCAGCCTGAGTAAGGCAGCACAGGCAAATGGGGGAAGCTGCTGTGTGACAGCAATGCTCACATGGAGCAAGCTGTGCTGTTTAACAGACAAGCTGCATTCACCTATGCTGGCTAAACTGGGGCAGGTATAAAAGAAAGCCAAGTGCCCTAACAGCCACGTTGCTTAGAGAGGGTGTGCGTGGGCCCATTTCTTTGTGTGAGCTCCAACTCTTAAGGTGCCTTAAGTGCACTGAAAACAACCCCCAGCATCAGCTCTTCTTCCTGCTTGATTTTATGTTGTGGTCACAGCTGCAAAGGTAAGGATGTTATTTTGCTCCTCTGGCATTGAGTCAAAACCCAGAAGTTTGTATTAGAAAAGTGGCCTGGAAAGTACTGTATTAACAGACATGCAAAGCCTCTGACTTCTGGGGAATAACCAGCTTTGAAGTAAAATACACTCAGCAATAATCCATGCACACTTCATTAATTTCAGAACTGCAACAGCAAAATACTACGTAGAAAAAGCTGTAAGATAGTAATGAAGGCTTTGGGGTTTATTTTTATTTTTAATCCCAAAAGCTCCTTATCTTCCTTCTCCATGTTTTTTCATTCAATTTACAGTAGTCTAAGTTAAAGCTCATCTAACAAAAAAATGACACACTAAGTGTGGCTAACCTTTTCACTCCCCTCTTGACGAGAATCCTTTCTTCCTCGGGGGAATAAATGCAGCAACTTTACAATTGGTACATTGCTCGTTTAAGATAACTTTTCTTTGCACTTCGTGTTTAATAGAATTTGGCTGATCTGGGATATTTCAGCACTTAAATAATTGAGACAGCGAGAGCAGCAATTTTTGCCAAGCCCTAACTAGCACGAAAGGATCTCTAGGCAGAAAGGCAGTATTTTGTTATCTGTCAACATGCATGCATCTCTACCACACCCACAGTCAAGTTTGAGAACCCTCGACACGGTTGACACGGGCTACTGCATGATATGAAACACTAGTTTACTGTTCAAATTTGAGTCAAAGCTTGGACTCAAAGAGTAATTGCAGTTTAACACTGGATTTAAGTGCAGGTCTGAGGAGTTGCTGCTGAAACGGGGGTGCTTATGCCACTTTTCCCATCCTACTGCTGGAGTGTGCAGCTGCAGTGCATGCCATGTCCAGAAAGCCTTAATGCACTGGAAAAACCAACTTTCAAAAAGCCAGCTGATCCCTAAGCCTGATGCAAGAGGTACAGCACGATGTTCAGCTGGGCGGTGGAACAGGGCCACCTTGCTGTCGCAGCCTGCTATTACCCCAGCCTCTGAGGCTGGACTAGAAGTTTTTAAAATTTGTTTTAACACTTCAATCCATCAAAAACTGGCTCTAAAAGAATCAACTCAGGCCACTCTTGTACTTCATGTTACATGCTCTCCTCGTGCACTTAAAAGAGTTCATGTGAATGACCAGAAATCAACTAGGCTGGAAAGCAGGAGCAACTAGCCTCACCCCTAAGAAGGGATAGGGGAAATCTTGTTTGCCCCAGTGATCAGAGCAGACTTAAACAGCAAAGTTCCAATTTTTATAGAGAAAGAAACATAGCAATCCCTTTCCTTTGCAGTGTTTGAACATTAAACCTGCTCAAGACAACCTGATTGCTTCACCAGCTGCACCTGAATAACAAAGTAAATCTCACTGTAGATTCCTTACCATGTGGACGAGACACTGCAACCACCTTGCTTTACATTTGCCCTACCTCTTCACATTTCCTCTGCCTATGCTCCTGCCACTGAGTTCCCCACAGAGCAGGGAACCGTGGGCCTGTGCCTGTTTTAAGCAACAAGAGATGTTTTCTGCCACGTTTCTGAGTATTCTCTGTGTACCAGGCTTTCTTTGTAGCTTACTAGACAAATTTACCTCGCATCCCTCTTCTGAAGGCGGCCGAGATGTATCTAAAGCGCAATTACCATTAACAGGGCTCGAGGGGAAATGTGTTCAGGTTCTTGGGGTCACTGAGCAAGCCCCCGCCTGCCTCCCGGCACTGCTGCCCTCGCTGTGATGCCTCTGCTGCATGCCCCGGGTTTGACCCCCGCCGCCCTTGTACGCGCCCACCGCTCCCCGCAGTCGCTGCGGCGCTGCCGTGGCCGGAGCCCCGACGGGCCTCCCTGGGCGCACACCCCCTCCCGCGCCCCTTNCAGGGGGCGATAGCGGGAGGCGCTGCGAACGGCAGAGAGGGGGGAGGGTGTTACACGCTCTCCTGGTTCGGAAGGGACCCGCAGGCATCATCGAGTCCAATTCCTGGCCCTGCACAGGACAGCCCCAAGAGTATATGTGCCTGAGAGCGTTGTCCAGACGCTTCTTGAACTGTGTGAGGCTTGGTGCTGTGACCACTTCCCTAGGGAGCCTGTTCCAGTGCCCAACCGCCCTCTGCGGGAACAACTTTATTCTAATGTCCAACCCAAACCTCCCTGATACAACTCCAGGTCATACTCTCGGGTTCTGCCACCAGAGAAAAGAGATCAGTGCCTGTCCCTCCTCTTCCCTTCAAGAGGAAATTGTAGACTTGGATGAGGTCTCCCCTCAGTCTCCTCTGGGTTGGACAGACCAAGTAACCTCAGCTACTCCTTGTATGGCTTCCCCTCATGGCCCTTCGCCATCTTGGTTGCCCCCCTTTGGACACTCTTTAATAGCTTAATATCTTTCTTATGTTATGTTATCATGTCATGGCAGTGCTGGGGCTGCCTGTGTCTCAAGCAGCATTTTCCAAGGGCCCCTCTTCTCAGTGGCAGGGTTGAGGGTTTCCTCGGTCTGTGCCTCAGCAGAGGTGACAGATATCCCGCAACCATGGCCTCGGCTGTGGGGTGAGTTGTGGGAAGCCTGTGACGAGACAGGTGCGGTCCCCAGCCGGTGCTGCTGCACAGGCTTCCCCACAGCCCACATCCCCTCAGCTCTGTGCTGGTCAACCAGACCACACCTGAGCTTGCTGCCAGGAATCTGCTCTCTTTTGTGGCGCTTTATTATTATTTTTTACAGGACAAGCCCTGATCCAAGGGACACCGTGAAACCACTCTTGTGTAGTCAAATAAAACTGAATAAACCAACAGTGTCTGTCCAGCAAACACCAAAGAAAATTCTGGATCTAATCTGGCCATCTGATTCTACACTGTGATATTAATATTTAATTTAATCACTGCTGTCTTTAGCTCATCTTCTTCGTTCCAGGTTTATCCCTCTCCATTGTTCCATGTAAGCTGGTGTTGCTGTTGGAGTTTGTTTAAGCAAGCTGTCCAGCACTGTCCCTGAGCTCAGCACTTAGGCTGTGGTGTTTGTAAAATGTGTGTATGAGCAGTGCTGGATTACATGATCCCAAGCCTTGGCTCACAGTTTTGATTCATCTGAAATTAAATGATGAGTGTACCAATAACGTCAGAGTGTGTTCTGCTGCTGTTTCTCAGTGCATCCTGCCTGCTTTGATATTTATTGTATGTGCTTCCTGGCTGAGTTGAGTCAGGCATTATTTTCAGGGCTGTTGCCAAGCCAGTTTGTTCTGTTACCCAAGTAGCTTTCAGCTTCTTATTTACACCTTTTGCCTTACTGTTGTGATTTAGTGGAATAATATCTGCTATTTCATTCTCCCAAATAAAACTTTCTTCCCATGGCAGGCTTCTAGTAGTTTCCAGTCAACTTCTACCATCAGGAGCTGATTATATTATTGCATTGGTTGGTTGTTCCTGACAAAAAATTGACAAGTGAGAGGTTGCTACATTGTAGCTGAATTAATTAATGTATCTGCTTGCTAGGACTTGTAACACTGCTGGAATTGTGGAAGGTGAGAGTGGGGAGAAACACGGTATGGAAAAACAATCAGCAGAACAAAAGGATGTGCAGATATGACCAAAAAAGAGACAATGAGAAATAGAGAACAAAAAAGCGAGTGAATAAACCACCCTCTTCTTACACTCCTAAGAAACCCTGTTAAGAGACTGTTTAGTATGCAAAGCTGTAGGTTTTCTTAATTCTTTCTCTCATCCTGCCTTTCCACTACTGTCCCTTCTTTGTGGAAATCAGTTGCCTTAACTTTCAGAGTGCTCTGACTTCTACATATCTAATTACTCTCTGAAAAATCTATTTCATACTTTTCAGACCTGAAGAAAGATTTTGTGCTAAAAACAGGTCTTCAGTTCCCAGCTATGCCTGTGTTGGCACACAACAACTACCCCTGCTGGTCATTTTTCCTGGTATTATTGCAATGAGGAAAGCTATGCAATACCCAACCAATTTTGGTGAAGCTTCATTGGTACTGTAAGGTACTTATTATTTATAGATAACCTCTCTGCTATTTCCATATGGAAAGAGAGACAGCCACTGTAAGAAAACAATACTACTATGTCCATGCTGGAGGCTATTTGCTGTTGCTTCTTCCCAGGCTGGCAGTATCCCCTGCACACTGTCACCACCATGGGGACCCAAGTCATGCTGGCTACTCAGATCAGAGCCACAAATTACTCTGGCCCCAGAGCAGGAATGCCTCTGCGAGCAGCACCGGGCTAGCCGCGTGTCCCCGGCCAGCGGT